>JAMXBB010000001.1:121680855-122112845 GCA_024138015.1 Lumnitzera littorea | reverse complement strand
AGGGGGGGTGGCGATTAGAATTTCTATTGTGACGATGATAAATGAGTTAAGAAAGCTAAACTTCCATTATACACTTAGTAAATTCTTAGTCAGAATTCTATAACTTTTGTTTAGTGGTTATCTTAATTTATTTGAAGGTTAAATTATATTGAGATTATTTGAAGAATATAATAGATAATTTGAAGATTTTAGTAAATGTTTACACTTGATATGTTAATAAATGATGGGAACACGTGATAGACTGTAGCATTCCAAGTTCTGTGGCATTATAATTATGAATTTAAAGAGAAAATGTATTAAAATAATGACCTTTTTCTTCAAATGGGATCACATTTTCCCCTTTGATTTATCTTCTAAGATAAGAAACTTATGGAAAATTATACAAGAGAGGAAGAATATTTTTGTCTAAATTCAAATAGAAGATGAAATATTATTGAGTAAATAATGTCCATTATAGGTCAGTTTATATGGTATATTAAGTACGAAAGTGGATGTTGATTTGGGCTGTATTACATTAGCAACATTTAATAAACCCATAAGGCAACGATATCTTCTATATACACCATTTCTGATAACATTAGTCTCATCATTATACTACTCAAAATCTCTTATGTTTAATTTAAACTCGAACCGAGGCCTTCGCAGTTAGGAATGTAATTTTTCCATACTATTACTCTTGTTCCAGTTTGGTTTTCAAATCAATGATATACTACTACACATGACACCAGATCATCCGTTCATCTTCCTCAGGAGCAAATATAAACCCCGATCACTAGACCGGCCATAACCACCACATATATGTCTTCTAAGCTCCGGCAGATTAACTTCTTTGCTTTCAGGCATTCAGCCATGCCACCACCAATTTCTCTATTGGTCGTGACACCTGATCTCGATCATGTCGATCATCGTACCTCTTATTGCTACACCCATTACAAGCATTAGTCCACTGCCCTCCGGCCTGCCACTGCAGAAGTTCCTTTTGAACCATCTAATATGAAGAGACAATTAGAGAGAAAGAAGAAGCTTGTTTAATGGTTGTGAGTTTTACAATAGGATATATACATGTCGTGATGGTTATTGGTACCTTTCGCGCATACGACCTTAGTCCAGAATATGTCGTGCTCAGCAATAATGTTGAAATCCAAAATTTGATCTGAGAGAGGGCGAGCTACATGTAAAAGGGATAAAACCGTAAATGAAAATACATATAAATTTAATATTTTTTAAGTTTAGAAGATGGACTTTTTTAAAAAAATTCTGAAGCTAATGACCCACTAGGGTCTGCCCTTACTTATAATGCCCCAACTTGAAATGAAATTATCATCTTTTCTAAATTATAATTTATAAGGACTCTACAACACCTCAATATTATCATTCCAACATTGTCTTTCAGTTAAATTGAGTTAGCAAGCACTTGCACAAACCTTACGCTAACTGTCTAGAAGATCCCAAAAGCAAAATGTACATTAAATCGCAAGTATATTATAGTGTTGCAAATGCTGATGATGATATTCTTGGTTGTTACTTCAATATCTGACCCTCCATTACTGATGATGCTATGTTTTATATTATAGCCAGTCCGATTTGTCAAAGGTCGAAGAAAACACATTTGCGTACACTGTTTTTAAATTTAAAAAAAAAAAAAAAAAACAGTTAGATTCTAATGGTTAAATTTAATACCAAACCAATTGATTTGAAAATTTAAACTTGTAAATATGGTACAAATTATCATTTTTATTACTTGATACTTCTCATAACTTGTGAGCTAAGATTTTAACCGAAATCATCAAGTGGAGGACTACTTAATTATTGGGGACTAGATGACTCTATAGCAGTTCAAACCTAAAGCTTCCTATTTCAATACCATATTAAAGTCAACACCACAACCATCAAAACTAAAATTTGAACTTATAATTATGTTATCCACTATCATACTTATTATTTAATACTAATGACCTATTTATTTATGTGGTGAACTTTAGACCTTTCTTATAGATATAGTTGGCAAGAATACTGAGTACCATGATATCAGGAGCCATTTCAAATAGGCATAAAGAGCCAAAGATATTATAATCAATTTACATGAATGTTGATTTTCTAACGGAATGTCATCCTTTTTTTAAGTTGTCATGTATAGTTAAAAAAAAAAAAGAAAAAGCATATGAATATTTTGATTTTTGATTATTATTCGATATATCTTTTCCATAAATTTTTCAAAGACATAAAATAACCACTTCCAATGCTCTTTTCTTGTATTACTAGAAAAAACGTGTAGAGCTTACTCCGTATTTAGCAGGAGAATATTATTTATATAACTATATTGAAGCCTAGGCTCCAATACTGAAATTGATCAATTTTTATTTTTAATAAAAATTTTAGATCAAACTCCAATTACTAGTCTCACCACCAACATTTATGTATCATTTTTAACTTCACTACATGGAGATTAGTAAACGGGCACAACTTTAGCGGTTTTTGAACCATTCACTTGACCAAGTACAACTTCTGTTTATACTTTTTGGAAAAAAAAAAAAGAAAAAGAAAAAGAAAAACTTTTGTTTATACGATATAACTATGGAAATGGTTTTCTGTTGGTACCAATGATGATTATCTTGGATATGCTTTGTTCAATGAAGGATGTTAAGACACCAATTCCTATAAAGAGGATCGTGAAGATTATCTGTATTAGAAAGACCGATAAGATTGTTTAAATCGTTTTCCTTATTCTTTCTTATAAACTATAGTCAATACATTTTAATTGAAATTTTGGAGAATTCATCAAATACCTTTTTTAGACTAAGCTTCTATTTTTGAAGACTTATTAATGAGAGTTTGATGGAGTTATTATATTAAATTTGTGAACGGATGTTGTTTTCTGAACTTTACATGCTCATGTTGTGATATTTGTATAGTAAAATTGTCGCACCTCAACTAAAGCTCGATGGTTTTAAGTAGTGTTAGAGCCATAAGTTTTATAATCCATTAAAAAACCAGATCAATGATCCATAGGACAATGAGCTGAGAAGAATATGTAGATGCAGATTTAGGGATGAAGCCAATATGATATGAATATGATCAAAAAATTAAGATTAAATTTTTAGGTTTTTGTGTTTTGTATTTATAAGATATATGAAGACATAATTAAAAATAAAGGATATGGAGAATTTAATTGATATACCAATAATTAAATCAAACTGCATTTAAATCTAGTTAATATGACACACAATTAGAATTTAATGGAATTTTGATCAAAGAGTTTGTTGCTATGATCAAAAGAGATTAACCAAATAAGAGGTCAAAGAGAATTCTTTTTAGGGTTTCCATAATATTGATCAAATTCTTTGTAATTAGAAAAGAATATAAAGTCTTAAAACCCTAAGAATGATAAAGGGCATAAATGTAAAAATACAAAATAAAATAACAATATAAGAAGAAATCCTTAGTTCTAATAATAAAGTCTAATATAAATTGACTGAATAACAACAATAATAATAGGTCTTTATATAGCCATGTAGATCACGCTAATAGTAGTCAAGATAGCACCATCAAGTCTATGTAAAGTTGATACACTTGCCATGCAACTTCTGCAAATTCACATAGGCCTTGTAAGAACAATAATTTTCAATAGATTGCTTAATAAAATGGTTCCAATTGGAATTAGAAACTTAATCCTCATCATCACTTTCAGGCTCAAGAAGTTTTACCATCAAATATGGAGCGAAGTAACTACTTAGATCAAAAATAAGAAAACCCTAATAGTACCTACAGTCAACAAACAAAGGAATAGATAAAATGAAAACCTCCACCCAATTTTAGTAGAGGAACAATCTATCGTCCACCAAGGATGAACCTAGGATCATATAATTGGGGAGCTTAACTTAGCTTAATTAAGTCAATATTAAGATTACCGATAAGAAAATATTTGCCTATAATCATAATTATATTGCATTTTATATATGTAAAAAGATCTTATTAATGATTTGACTTATAATGATTCCTAACACTTGATAGGATGGGAATTTTCTTTTAAGAAATGATTAAGAGTTATTTGTATACTTCATAAGAAGTTAAAACAACTAACATTTTACCTTTTTCATTATGCATATATATTGAATGAAAATTAACTATTAATTAAAAAATGTTAAATAAATATATAAAAGTTGTATAAGTTTTGTTTTTAACAAAATAGATAAAAAAAAAAATTGAATAGGAAATTATAAATAAAATAGAAAGAGCAATGCATGATAGAAATAAGTATTGTACTATTTCTTTCCCAATAACTTTCTATGATTGTTACATTAGCAATACTAATATATATATATATATATATATCATTTTGAATATAAATTAATAGATAAACAATTATTCAATAGTACACATTCATTTTCATAATATTGATTGTAAAAAAAAAAAAATTACTAAATCAATTCATATAACATGTATTATTTATCAATACTTTATATGATAAGACTAAAATACTTGTATTACGAACATTATAATTGTTTTCTATGGAATTATTTATAAAAAAAAAATAGCAATTTAAGAGAATTTATTTAATTGAATATGATTTGTAAGTAATTTGTTTATTTTCATTGATTATTGCAAAAAGAAAAAGTTTAATATATGCCAAAAAAAAAAAATTATTCAAGCAATAAATGCATATTAAAAAAGTAAATGACAAACATAGATTTGAACCCAAGATCTCATATTTGTAAAACAAATATTTATCTACTAAGTTACACCTTATTTCACATTATCTTTGCTCTTTAAAATACATATTTTTCTTCCTTTTCTAGAAGTTTCAAAAATTAACTTTTCCTTAAGCTTAAGGGGCTGGACCAAAGCCTCTATTAGCACTCCTAATATTGCCCCTACTGTCTACCATCCTTGATACGGATCGCCAGGAAGATTGATATATGGTTACAGATATCGCATGAACCAAAATGGTAGGTTCAAACCTCAAGACTGTCCGAAAGCTAAATGGTAGTCAAAGGTTAAGTAAGGGTCCTTGTGCATCGATAATGGATATGACACACAAGTATAATACAAGGTTGCTTAACACTAGTCCATGCTTAATGGTTTAGATAAGAGCTTTTCAAGATCTTGGTCCTTAATAAGAAAACACAAGCTTAAGAAGAAAGAATCATGTCTAAAGTTCAATATCACTAATGTTGTGGTTGTTACATATTATAAGTATTTATATGACTCAACTAGGGTAAGTCTTAGGTATACATAAATTACAAAAAGGATTCTTACTAGAAAAGGAAAGGAGAATGGATTATAAGGATAAAGTCAGTAAAAAAAAAGGATATTTAGTTATAAAAAGGATAATATAGATGTTAGAAAAATGGGACACATGTCTATTGTCCATTTTATGGTCTAAACAATGCCATATGTCGAGCAGAGCTAATTCTAAACAAAGTAGGTTAGGTTAACTGAATGGTAGCTTAACTGTTCAGGGCTTAAGAAGGGTTGGGCCAATGTATGGCCATTCTTTTGATTGGCTTCGGACATGAGTTAGCTTGGAAATGGCGAATTCAACGCTTGGCTTTAGACTAGTGCGTCAACAAGAGGTTGACCCGGTAATAGATTAGTCGCCTTAGGGGTCTCTAAAATGAAACAGAGAGAGAACGGAATGGAATACCTCGACAGGTCGGCATGGATAATGCATTGTTCTTCGACGTTCAACTCCCTATCATCCCTTTTGGGTTGTTTAAGATTTGGGATCAAATTAAGTTTTGCTTCTTGTTGATTGTCCTCAAGAACATACAAATGGAGGTTGGCAATGTTGAAGGAGTCTGAGACTCCATAATCTTCAAGCAGTTCAATCCGGTAAGCATTAGGGTTGATCTTGTTGAGCACTTTAAATAGTCCATCAGTTTTAGGAGATAACTTGCTCTTCCTCAAACTTGGGAATCAATCTTTAGATCTAGACCAAATCATCGAGCTAAAATTCTCTGCCCTTTCATCCTTTGCTTCGCCTTTAAAGCTTAATGGTAGCTCAACTTAGATGTTCTATGACTTTTTGTTGCATTGCCTTGATAGTCTTAGATCTTTCTATGGCTGATTGATCCTCATTCTGGCTTGGAAGGAGCGTCTGGTTTAGTGGAAGTTCAAGATTAAATCCATAGGCAATCTTAAATGGCAACATGCTCGCCACGCTGTAGGCAGTCTTATTGTAGGTGAACTCAATTATGGGCACACATAGATCCCAATCAGTCATGTTTCATCTAACAGCGACTTTGAGGAGGGTTCTTAATGTTCTATTAACAACCTTGGTCTACCCATTAGTTTAAAGGTGGCAGGATATGCTGAATAGCAACTTAGTTTCCAATCGCTTCTATAAGGTTCTTCAAAAGTGGCTCATGAATTTTGGATCCCAATCAGACTCGATTGTCCTAGGTACTCCATGGAGCTTGATGATCTCCTGCAAAAAAAGAAAAGAGATAGCCGAAGTATCGTTAATTTTGGAACAAAGCATGAAGTGTAATATTATGCTAAATTGGTTCACAACCACCATGATGGAGTCCTTCCCTCAAGACATCCTTGATAGTCTTCGCATAAAGTCCATGCTTAGTTCGAACTATGGTTTAGTTGGGATTGGCAAAAGTAAATATTGACCTTACTCGGCTTAACTCTTAGCCTTTCTACAGGTACCTCATCTTTTCAATACAGCTTGGACATCTTTCATCATTCTTGGCTTAAAAAATCTAGAGGTTAGTACCTTATGAGTATGGTGCTTGCCAAAATGTCCAAACAATCCTCTATCATGTGCTTCACATATAAGTAGCTTTCGCATATAATAGGTTAGGATAGACAATCTCCTTTTCCTGAATAAGTATCCATCCTCAGTTTATAAATCCTAGCTCATAGAAAATCTAAGTAATCTCGTATGTAGCTCAGTCAAGAGGGAATGTTGTCTTGACAGGGCATCAACCACTACATTGTTCTTTGCTTTCTTGTACTTGACGATATACGAAAATCCCTCCATAAACTTAACCCACTTGGCTTGTCTTTGAGACAACTTAGGTTGGCTTTTTAGATATCTCAGAGATTCATGATTACTATAGATCACAAATTTTTTAGGTAATAAATAATATTGCCAGACAGGTAGAGCTCAAATTAAGGAGTAAAACTCTTTATCATATATAGAGTAGTTGAGCATGGCTCCTCTAAGCTTCTCATTGAAATAGGCAATAGGTCAGCCTTTCTGTATTAGCATAGTTCCTATGCCTAGTCCGAATACGTTACACTTTACTTCAAATACTTTGTCAAAGCTCAATAGAGCAAAGATAGGAGCGGTAGTCAGCTTCTCTTTCACTTCTTCAAAACTCCTCTATTCCTTTTCTCCTCACCTAAACTCAACATTTTTCTTCAACAGTTTGGTAAATGGGACTACAATAATACTAAAATTCTTTATAAATCGACATTAGAACGATATCAAGCCATGGAAACTTCACATGTTAGTAGAGCAAGTCAGCATAGGCCAATTAGTAATTGCTTTCACCTTTTCATCATCAACTTGTATGCCACCATCACTCACAACAAATCCTAGAAAAATTACTTTAGATCGTCATAAGTCACATTTCTTCATATTGGCATAAAGCTTCTCAACTCGGAATTTTGAGAAAATTACTTAGAGGTGCTTATGGTGAGTCTCCAAATCAGGACTATAGACAAGAATATCATTGAAATACATAACAACAAACTTTCCAATAAATTCTTGGAGCACATGATTCATCGGTCTCATGATTGTGTTTGGGGCATTTGACAAGTCGAATGGCATTAGAAGCCATTCATACAATTCATGTTAAGTCTCAAATGCAGTCTTCTATTGATCTCCCCCTCTCATTTGGATTTGATGATATCTAGATTTGAGATCAATCTTAGAGAATATTCTTGCTCCATTCAATTCGTCAAGCATCTCATCAAGTTTAGGTATAGGATACCTATGATTGATAGTAATACGATTAATAACTCGGCTATCCATACACATCCTCCATGACTCATCTTTCTTTAGCACTAATACAGCTGGCACAGCAAATGGGCTTGGGGACTCTCATACACACCCTCTCTTCAATAGTTCATTCACCTGTCTCTGGAGCTCAATAGCTTGTTTCGGATTCAATTTGTAAGCAGGCTTGTTCGGTAGTACAGCTCTAGGAAACAAGTCTATTACATGTTCAATGTCTAAGACTAGGGGCAAACCTTTTGGCAGCTCACCTAAGAACTAGTCAGCAAACTCATTCAATAAGGTTTTCACTTTGGCAGGTAATAGTTCCTCATTTGATCCTCTCATCTCAAGTAATCATCTAACTAGCAAATAGGTTAGCTCTTTAAGCTTCATCTCACTCTTCATCTCAACTCAGATCATCACTAAAGTCTCCTTCTTTAGAACTTGACTTAGCTAAGTTTGCATATTTTTAACTTGTTCGGCAATCATAGGGCTTAGCTTTACCTTCATGCTTTCGTGCTCTAAGGAGCATGTGTTCTTCTTTCCATCATATATCACATTTCAATCAAACATCTACGGTTGTCCAAGAATAATATGAGATATACTCATGGGTAATACATCACATAGGACTTTGTCTCAATAGTTTCTAAATTGATTGGCACAATTACTTGCTTATTCACTTATAGGTAAGGCTAGGGGTAAGGCTTGGTTGGCAATTTCAATTGTTAGACCATGAATATAGATGTTGCCTTAGTGCAGCCGCCATTGTTAGCAATTAATGCACACAACGACCCATTCACCTTATAGCCAATGTGGAACAAATTTTCTCGCTGTTCATCCTTTAGCATAGGACTCACACTCATTGCTCTCCTTAACACTATGGTTGTAGGCATAAAATTTCCCTCTTCATTGTAAATGATCTCCTCCTCCTCGAACTGTTCTAGGTGTCCGGAATCTTTGGGCTCCTCATCAGTACTATCGACCTCAATGGTCAGCATCTCTCCTTTGATGACCATCACTCATTTATTCGGATGTTGCAGGGCCATGTGTCTAAACTCTTGACATTTGAAGCACTTGATCTCACTCGTATTTCTTCCTAAGCTCTGGCCTTTCTCAAACTTCCTTAGGATCTCTTTCTCTTTTGCTTGGGTAGTTTGAGCGAGTTAGATCTTAGCCATTTTACTTGGTTTCAATCACACAGGTTTGCTCGAAATGGGTTGACTAGGGGTAGGCTAATTGATAGGCGCTTAGAATCTTCCTATTCAATGCATCTTAATTCTTTGGGTAGTTCGAATTGCCTTATCAAGTGTATGAATACTCATTGTCTCCAAAATATCTTCAATCTCATACTTTAACCCACTAATGAATCAGGAGACAGTTTGGTCTTTAGGCTTAACAACTTCGTAACGGATCATTAACATTTGAAATTCCTTTACATATGCATCAATACTTAATTCTCCTTACCTCAACTCTTGTAACCTCTTGAATGTATCCTGCAAATAATAGTTCGAGACAAATCTTTTACAAGTAGATAACGAGAAGATCCGAGCAATTGTAGAGCGGCCGACTCTTATTACTTGTGTTGATGTAAGAAGTTTCTATGGATTGATTTCATTCTATTGGTGATTCATTGGGAGTTTCAGTACTCTTGCCGTGCTACTTATTGTGCTAACGAAGAAAAAACAACAACTTCCAATGGGGAAAAAGGGAGGATAGAAGCTTTGTTGAGACTAAAGAAAGATTGACCTTCGCCCCTGTGTTAGTTCTACTTAACTTCAAGAAAATATTTGAGTTGGAATGTGATGCATCAAGCATTAGAATAGGCGCTGTTCTAATGTAGGAAGCCGACCAATTGCCTTCTATAGTGAAAAACTCAGAGGACCATAGTTAAATTATTCTGTGTATGACAAAGAACTCTTGGCACTAATCCAAGCGCTACAGGTATGGTAGCAGTATTTATTGCCGAGAGAATTTGTTATATATACTGACCATGAGTTGCTAAGGTACCTTCGAAGTTAGACAGAGTTATTGAAGTGGCAGGTAAGATGGGTTGAATTCCTTGAATGATTCAATTTTGTAATAAAACATAAATAAGGAAAGAGCATTGTAGTTGCAGATACTCCTTCGAGAAGACGAGCACTTATGAATGAAATACAAACCGGACTATTTGGGTTTGTAAGTATCAAAGAACAGTATTCTGAGGATCTATACTTTGGACCCATAATTACGTGGTGTGTCAATAGAAGAACAGTAGATGAATATCATGTAGAGGATGGCTACTTGTTCCAAGGTGGAAAATTATGCATACCAACTTGTTGCCTAAGGGAGCTGCTGATAAGGGAAACCTATATTAGAGGATTATCCTGACATTTTGGGGAGAAAATAATGTATGAATTGTTGAATGGTTAATTCTTTTGGTTAAGAATGAGGTGAGATATATATCAAGTTGTTGAAAGTTTCTTTGTATGTAAAAGGGCTAAGTGCCAAGTCGAGTAAGGGAAATCAATGCCTTTGCCTGTTCCGATGAAACCTTGGATTGAATTAAGCATGGACTTTGTTCTCAGATTACCATGGACTGCCCGAGGCAAAGATTCTATAATGGTCGTCGTAGACAGGTTCGGTAAGATGGTACACTTTGTGCTCTACTATAAAATTAATGATGCTTTGGCTATTGCTGCTCTTTTCTTATAGGAGATTGTGCGGTTACATAGCGTATTGAGGAGTGTAGTCTTTAATAGGGACTTGAAGTTTTTAAGCCATTTTTGGAGGACCTTGTAACCTTAGATGGGGACTAAGCCACCATTCGACACTTCTTGTTACCCTCAAATTGACGGCTAAACAAAGGTGGTTAATTGCACTTTAGGGTCACCGCTTCGAGCTATAGTGGACAAGAACTTGACTAAGTAGGACGTCTTCTTGCTAGTAGCAAAATTTGCTTATAACCAAACAATGCATGACACCACTAAGCAGACTCCTTTCGAAGTAGTCTATGATTTCAATCTCGAGTTACCCCTCGATCACACCCATGTACTTGTACTTGCACAAGAGGACCCTAATACGAAGGCTAAAGTACAATCCCTTTAGCTTATGTATGAAAAAGTCACTTGGCATATCGACCAAGCTGTTAAAAGAATGCGAGAGAAGACCAAGGGTAGGACGGCTAAACAATTCCAGTAAAGAGACTTGGTATGGCTATACCTCAACAAGGAATGGTTTTCGAGCAAAAGGAGGAACAAATTATCTGCAAGAGCTGAAGGATCCTTCAAGATCCTCCATAAAATCAATGATAACACCTATAGGTTGGAGCTACTCGATGATTATGGGGTATTTGACACCTTCAACATTGCCGACCTCAATCCTTATCACCCTGATGGAGAGTTGATCGAAGATTGTGCAGATTTGATCTCAAATCTAAATCAATCTAGAGGGAATGATAGGAATTAGGCCACAGGACCTTTGACCTGCAATTGAGCTCGAGGACTAGAAGGCCTAGCAAGGTGGACTCTCCTATTCCAGCCGACTTCTACTGAAGCCGAGTATCTCCTTGCCAACACGTTCTGTATGCCGAGAGGTATGGCTGCTTATTTCTCGTAGATTGTGTGCTGAGAAGTGGAAGACCGAGAGAATAACCAATCCTCATTCTCACTCACGCTTGGCCAATTACTGACTCGGCCTCACCTTAGCCGAGGTGTTGAGAGAGAGACTACGGATTGACTAAGCTACCCTTACTTGGACAAGTAAGCTGACTGTACTTTTTGTCTGCATCTTCCAATGGCTTCGCCAATACAGCATTGTCACGTATACAGAATCATGTGTAGAATCCGTTACACTAATGATTGATTTTCTTGAATATTCATTTTTACCCTTTTGTATCTTGTATATTATTTTCTTAGGAAATGGCCTTTTTGTCTTTTCCCTTTTAGGTAAGTTGCCTTAACTTATGGGTATAAATACCCTTATAATTGTAGCTATAATCAAATTAATTATCATTAATACACTTGAGTATTTTCCTTCCTTACGTAAACACTACCTGTTTACTCTTGGCATCACTCTTTTCCTAACCCATGAATAAGGCTAAGTGGCGAGTAACCTCATCGAACCAATTTGTGCGTTATATCGAATTGTGTCATGAGTCCTTGAAAGTTCCATTGGTGCGTTATATTCTCTAGAGCTGTTTATGGGTTTTTGCTTACTCTTCATTCGCTTTTATCCTTTCTGTATATTCCCTATCACTTCCTTTTCGAGCTTTCTGTAAGCTTAAACCCATCTAGCAACCGGCCTTGTTTGTTCTTGGTCATGGTTCACATCAACCTTGGCCATTATGAGCATTACCTTCTTGGTTACTTAAGGTTCCTTAGACACTAAAGTCGGACATTATGGTTTATTACAATGGATTAATAGTTAAAACACAACTCAAAATTCTTTTCACAAACAATAATAACAAAATAACACTCAACACACCAACACCTATGATGTATCTCCTAGGTCGTACACATTAAGAGGCACCACAACAAATGAGAACTAAAAGAAAGTAAAAGGGTTTAGCAAATCGAGGAAACTACTAACTAGATGTTATACACTGACTAATCCTACTCGACTTACAATTTACTAGATGTGACTCACTGGTCTAAACTATAGGGTTACTCGCCACTACTCTTTGCTAAAAGGAATAGATAAATATTAAAAAGTAAATGAGAACACTATGGTTTCTTATAAAAGGAAACTTGTAATAATATGATATTAAAATGAAGTTCATATACTAGCCTCATTAGGGTTACAAAGCATACATGGAAAAGAAAAAAAAGTGTTATTTACAATTGGAATACATGAAATATACTAAAAAGGATAAAAGAGGCAAAGAATCTTCTATACAGAAAAAGTAAGGAATCCTTCTAAAATGTTATGCCAAAAGATATGTATCATATGGTCAATGGCGGTCTGGAATATAACTAGTCTTGCTGAGGTGTAATAATATGATATTAATGAGTTGTTGTCTACATACAAACAAATAGGGTTTATATACTAGCCCTACTAGGGTTATAAAGCATACATGGAAAAGACAAAAGGGGTTATTTACAATTGGAACATATGAAATATACTAAAAAGGGTAAAAGAGGCAAAGAATATTCTATACAGAAAAAGTAAAGAATCCTTCTGGAATGTTGTGCTAGAAGAAATGTATCATATGGTCAATGGTGGTCTAGAATGCAATTGGTCTTGTTGAGGTGTACCTTGAAGTGGCTTGACTTTAATAATACAATTTGGAGGAGGATAAAAGAAAGTGACATTCATTAGAACAGCCTTGATTTGGTTCAAGTCGAAACTTGGGTGCTAGAAAACATTTTTATCCTCTACGGATTAAGTGTTTGTGATGTGGACTTGAGCCAAGAACAGACAAGGTTGGTCGTAAGGATGGGTCTAAGCTTATTGAAAGCTAGAAACGAGTAATGGAAAGTGTGTGGGGAAAACAGTAAAAGAGAGAAAATAAGCGAACCTATGAACAGTTCCAAAGGAAGTGACATACCAATGAAACTTCTGAGGACTCATAACACAACTCAATATGACGCATGAGTTGGTCTAGTGAGGTTATTTGCCACCTAATCTTGTTTACAAGTTAAGATAAGAGTGAAAAAAAAAAGGTAAACAAGCTAACGAGAACAATGTTCACAAAGGAAAATATTTAGTATATCGATGATGATTTGTGGCTACATGTACAATGGATATTTATTCTTAAGAAATGAGGATAGCTTGCTTAAAAATGGAAAAGATAAAAAGGGTTGTACCTAAAAGAAGTATTGTACAAGGAATAATAAAGGTTACAATGGAAAATACAAATAAAGTGAATATCTTGTACAGAGGATTCTTTTACATGGTCGCTCGAGTGGTTTGCTGTGGTTGAGTGACTTTCTGGCAGAAAAAGATAATTTTGTATGATCATTTTGATTTTTGTCGAGCCGAGGTGCCGAGCAGGAGCTTCAGATAGATGTTGGCTTGATCAAAGAAGAGTAGCTACGGATATGTGCAAGGAATGAATGGAAGGGCTGGGCTATCAGCAAAGCTTTCATCCGATTGGTAGATAATTTTCGAGAGATGTCCAGCCACTCGGCTCGGCGTATGGAGTTAGTTAGTAATAAGGAGCAACTTAGTCTTAGTAAGGGTCCGCTGGAGTAAGAGGATTCGCTGCATTAGTCCTTCTAGTCCTTTGACTTAGCTATAAGTTAAAGGCCTAGTAGCCTCATTCCTATCATTCCTTATGGGTTGATTTGGATTTGATGATTCCTATCATTCCCTACGGGTTGATTTGGATTTAGGATCGAATCCATATGGTCTTCGTTCAGTTCTCCTTTAGGGTGATAGGGGTTGAAGTCAGCAATATTAAAAGTGTCTAAGACCCCATAATCTTCTAGTAATTCCAATCTATAGGGGTTGTTGTTGATCTTCTAGAGGGCTCTAAAAGGACCTTCAGTTCAGGCAGATAGCTTGTTTTTTCTCTTGTTCGGGAACCTCTCCTTGCTCAAGTGTAACTACACCAAGTTTCTAGGCCAAAACTGCTTCAATGTTCGTCCCTTGGCCTTTTCTTTCTTTTTCTTAGTAACTTGGTTGATCTACCGAATGACGTTATCATAGATGTATTGTAAGGATTGTGCTCAGGCTCTTACGTCAAGGTCTTCTTGTTTAGATATGGGTACATGGGTTTGATTAAGGGGTAGCTTGGGATTAAAACCATAGACAAACTTAAAGGGAGTTTGTTTGGTGGTGTCATACGCTATTCAATTGTAAGCGAATTCTACCACAGACAAACAGACCTCCTAATCAATCAAATTCTTAACTACTACAGCTCACAGTAGTGATCCCAAAGTACGATTGACCACCTCTGTTTTGCCATCAGTTTAGGGGTAACAAGAAGTGTTGTATAATAGTTTAGTCCCCATCTGACACCATAAGGTTCTCCAGAAATGGCTTAAGAACTTTGGATCATTGTCTAAGACTACACTTTTTGGGGTGCCGTATAATTGAACAATTTCCTAGAAAAAGAGAGAAGCAATAGTTGAAGCATTGTTAGTCTTAGAACATGGCACAAAGCGTGCCCTCTTACTGAATCTATCTAAGACAACCATTATGGAATCTTTGTCTTGAGTAGTTTTAGGTAATTAGAGAACAAAGCTCATACTCAACTTAGTCCACGGTCTGGTTGGGACAAGCAAGGGCGTTGCTTTCCCTTATTCGGCTTAACACTTGGCGCTCTTGCTTACGATACAACCCTCAACAATTCGGTGGACATCTCATCTCATTCTCGACCAAAAGAATCATCCATTTAGTAGCTCATATGTTCTTCTTTCCCCAAAATGTCTAGAGCGTCCTTCATTGTGGGCTTCCTTAATAAGCAACTCTCTTATTAAGCAGGTTGGCACACACAACTTTCCACTTCAAAACAAGTGACCACCTTCTACATGATATTCATCTATTGTTCTTCCATCTGCACATCGCCTAAGGATGGGTCTGAAATGTAGGTCTTAGGAATACTGTTCGTTGATACTTGCAAATCCAAACTGTTGATAGTTGAGTTTCATTCATTCATCCACTTGGCTATTAATAGGCCGAGTAACATATATCTGTATCTAATTTAAATTCTAAGGGAGTGGTGTGAACAATTATCACTTAGCATAGTTATATTACATAACTGGCCACTATCCCTACATTTTAGGAATGTGTCTGATCAAGAGGCCCCCACGTGTCCTAATAATCATTCTAATAACTGCTGCTTTAGATACGACATTCGCCTATAAATACGAGAAAGACATGCTATAAGAGATATCTATTAACCCCCGACTATTTATTGAGTCTTTCTTAATACCTACCTTTTGACTTAAGTATCAAAGTGGTCACATTGGACTGGCTCCGGTATGGAAAGCTTTTTCTTTCTTTATAGGATAGCAATTCAAATCCAAAATCACCTATCAACATTTGCCGTTGTTTGTTTTTTATAGACTCAACCACATGTCTAGAACTAGATTAACAAAAAGTGCAAGTGCTAGTACTTCGTCCCATTACCTTGAGGGGGGAAGTAAGCATACCGACGAGTAATGTCTGGCTAAGGTAGAGTAGCTAACTTGGCTAAAGAAAATCAAGAATTAAGCAAAAACATGAAGAGATTCTAAATCTTCTCCACAATAATGTCTACCTAAATCAAAACAAAGTACATAGTGATAACAATGCTAAGAACAGTGATGATTCAACCCATTCACCCGAATTGCTGAAAAAGCAAGCTAAAGTCACTATAAGACCTTCAGCTCCTATGCTAAAAAAAGTTGACAAAGGCAAACAACTGCAACTGGTGCACCATGTTAGACCTTCACATGTTAGCATCGTTACTACAATGAGTTAGTAGTTTCAAATTAAGAAGAGCCCCTTTATTCCTGAGATTTTGGAGGAGGTCATACCATGACACATCAAGTTGCTGCAATTTGAAACTTATGATGAGATGAAAGATCTTGAAGATAATTTAGAGTGCTATTGTACCTTGGCTAAGTTGCACAGCTTGAGTGATGCCGTGGCTTGCTAAGTTTGGCTAAGCTTTTCCTTTGACATTAAGGAATGCAACAAGTACACGGTTCAAACACTTGAAGTCAAACACTATTTAGTATTTTAAAGAACTAGCAAAAGTATTCTTTCAACACTTCCTTAACAGTATGCTTCCTGTTGAGGACTCTTCAATCCTTAACACAATAAAGCAAAGATCAGATGAATCTATTAGAGATTATCTAGCCAGGTTTATGGTCGAGATGGTCTAAATTCTAGAATTAGACATGAGTATAGCCTTTAAAGTTGTTATTGATGGAGTCAAGCCCCATGGAGACTTTTTCAAGTCTTTCGCCAAGAACTTTTGCCGAGTTTGAAGCCAAAGCTACATCTTACATCTGACAAGAGGACAATATAAAGGCTTAATGAGAGGCTGATCAAAATAGAGGAGACATGAAAAATGATAAGAGAAGGAGTGCAAAAGATCAACTAAGGATGGATGATGATCAAAGTCCTAATGCCGAGAGAAAGAGACTTTGAATTCCGACATATCGATCCTATACGCCAGTTAATCGTTCAATTTTGGACATATTAATGGAGGTGCGTGGGCAGAGAAGAGTGTTGCAGTGGTTAGAGAGGATGAGGGGAAAGCCCTTTAGGTGAAATTTCAACAAATACTGGGATTTTCATTGCGACAAAGGTCATAACATAAAAGAATGCATCAAACTTAAAAATGTGATTAAGGATGCAATTCAATGAGGGCATTCATGTAACTTTCTAGAGCAAGATGCCAAGAATATTGAGTGACCATCTCAAAGGAGACGTGAATACCAAGAGAATGTTACTCGATTAGCTAATGCCGGAAGAGATGCAAGAGACGGGAGTACTGGTAGAGCACCCAATAGGATAATCAACACTATTGTCGGCGAACCTTCTGCTATAGGTTGGTCAAGCTCTTCGAGCTTGACTAATGCCATAAATTATGTTTGCAATATTCGAGGAAAAAATGTCAAGATCGACAATACAATTTCTTTCACAGAGGAAGATTTCGAGGGCATCTAAAGGCCGCATGATGATGTACTAGTGATTAGTGCGAGATTCGGCAACTTCGAGGTCAAGAAAATTCTCATTGACATTGGAAGTTTGGCAGACATTATTTTCCAACATGCTTTTGATCAGATGAGATCAAAGATCAAAGCACAGCTAAGAGCTTATAATTATGATTTATGTGCCTTTAACAATTAACATGTTCGAGTAATCGGAGTAATCTCTCTACCAATCTACATCAAGGATGACGAGCATGTGGTAGAAGATAAAGTGGACTTCCTTGTAGTCAAATGTTGGTCCCTGTACAATATGATAATGGGATGGCCATATCAACACTTATTTGGCATCATCCCTTCTACTACCCATCTTAAAGCTAAATTCCCTACTCCCATAGGCGTCAGTGTATGTAAAGTGGAAACTTATCCAAAAGGAAAGTTAGTCGGCATAGACAATGCCGAAAATGAAACAGAAGAAATTTTGTTGGGCGATAACCCTAAAAAAACAACCATAATAGGGAAACCTTGCTAGCACATATTCACTAAGGTTTGATTAACTTCTTGCAAGACAATGCTGATGTATTTGTATGGTCCCCTTCAGACATGTCGGGTATCCCTACAAACGTTATGGTATACAAACTCCAGATCAATCCAAGCGCGAAAGTGATTCAACAAAAGAAAAGGCATTTTGCCCTCGAGAGGTAAGCAGTCATAGAAGAAGAAGTTGAGAAACTCTTGAAGGTGGGATTTATTTAAGAAGAGCCTTATCTGACTTGGCTAGCCAATTGTGTGCTAGTCAAGAAGTCTAACGGCAAATGGTACATGTGCATAAACTTTATAGATCTTAACAAGGCCTGTCGCACAGATTGCTTTCTGCTGTCGAAAATTGATTAGATAGTAGATTCAACCATTGGATAGGCATTACTTTCTTTTATGGATGCTTTCTCAGGTTACAACCAAATTAAAATGGACAAGGAAGATGATGTTCACACATCATTTGTCACTAGTTTCGAAATATATTGTTATACGATGATGCCCTTTAGGTTGAAAAATGCCGGCGCAACTTACCAAAGACTCATCACTACGATGTTCAATCCTCAGATCTATTGAAATGTCGAAGTATATGTCAATGACATGATTGTGAAAAGCGTGACAAAGGATTGGCATTTTGCTGATCTTGAGGAGATGTTTGCTACTCTGAGGAGATATAACATGAAGATCAATCTACAGAAATGTGTCTTTGGCGCTACTTTAGGAAAGTTTTTAGGGTATATGGTCATTCGGTGTGGCATTGAAGCTAACCCGAAAAAGATTGATGTGATAATAAACATGAAATCTTCTCGTACGGTTAAGGAAGTACATAAACTCACTGAACTAATAGCTACCCTTAATTGGTTTGTGTTGAGAAGCACGAACAGGTAAGTAAAATTCTTTAAAATTTTGAAGAATCTGAAAGAGTTCAAATAGATCGATGATTGTGAGAGGGCTTTAAATGAACTTAAAGAATTCCTTGCGTCACCCTTGATACTCTTAACACCTATTTCAGGAGAGAATTTGTATTTATACCTATCAGTTAGCTACCGAGCACTTTCCTTTGTATTGGCCCAAATTGATAGTAAGGAGCATTAACCAGTTTATTACATAAGTCATGTTCTACAAGGATTGAAGCATCGATATAGGAAAATTGAAAAGTTTGTATTAGCAATAGTTCTCTTAGTAAGAAAATTGAAATCATATTTTGAAGCTCACCAATTGTAATCCTCACTAGTCAACCTTTACGGCAGGCATTGCAATGGCCAGACTCTTTTAGGAAGATGATAAAATATGCCTTAGAGTTAAGTTCCTATGGTGTACAATACAAACCCAGAACAACATTAAAAGCTTAAGTGTTAGTGGATTTTTTAGTCCAATTCATTGGTAAGGAAAACAATGTAGAGATTGTCGAGAAACCAATATGGTATCTTTATGTGGATGGTTCTTCCACCAGAGAAGGAAGTGGTGCAGGCCTTATTCTGCAAAGACCCTACAATGTCAAAGTTAATTATACATTGAAATTCAGATTCCCAGCTAGCAATAACAAAGCGGAATATGAAGCTTTGATAGTTTGACTTAAACTGACAAAAGAAATTGATGCTGAGAAACTCGAAGTTTTCTTCGATTCCCAATTGGTGGTGAATTAAGTCACAGGAAGTTATGTAGTAACGGAAGAAGAAATGAGCAAGTATCTGTCGATGGTACGAACACTCACAGAAGAATTTCAATCTTTTTCCATCTATAAGATACCATGGAGTAAGAACATTGCTGTGATATGTTGTTAAAGCTTGCCAGTATGGTATTTCCTAACCTGAGCGACAAGCTCTTTGTTGAGTTTCTCCTATATAAAAGTTTGTCCATTGTTTTGCAAAGCTATGACTTGGCTCCTTCCTTAAGAGAGAAGTCTTAGATGGATCCCCTTGTAGATTACCTGAGAGATGGTGTCTTCCTTAACGATAAGAAAGAGGCTCAAATATTGGTTTATCAAGTTGCAAATTATACGTTGATTGATGGTCAGTTATATAAATGCAGCATATCCCAACCTTACCTTCGATGCCTCCCTCTGAAAGATATATAATGGGTGTTTTTTAGATTACATGGTGGTTTATGTAGCAACTACATAAAGGCATAGATGTTGTATATCTATGCATTACAACTCGGCTATTATTCGTCGATAATGAAAGATGACGTGAGAACTGCTGTTTAGTATTGTCCACAGTACCAAAAGCACAAAGCATCGCACCTTTTACTGAATTATGTGGCTTGACTAATCCTTGGCCCTTTATCCGATGGGGATTAGACATTATCGAACCCTTTTCGAAGTCCACTGCTTAGTGATAATTTGTCATTGTTGCTGTAGATTATTTCACAAAATGGGCAAAGGTTAACGTGTTGGCAAGGATCACCGAATAGAAAGTTTAGACATTTGTTTTGAACTCCATTATATCAAGGTTCATAGTTCCATTTATGATTATCATGGACAATGGACTACAGTTTGACAACAATAGATTTCAAGCATTTTGTGAGAAATACGACATTTACCTGAACTACATGTCTATAGCTTACCATCAAACTAATAGGCAAGTCGAAGCCATCAATAAGATCATCCTATATGGCTTAAGGATGAAGGTTAATCAAGTTAAAGGAAAATAGGCCGATGAATTGCCTGATGTCTCATGGGGATATCGGACTTCATATAGAACACAATAGGGGAAACCCCCTTTAGGTTAGTATATGGTATGGAAGCAGTCCTGCCGGATTAAGTTAGATCTACCCAATCTACGAACACAAAATTTTGACTTGATGATCAATCATGTTGGTTTGATGGCAAATTTAGATACGATTGAAGAAATCAAGGATGTCGCAAAAGCAAAAGCCGTAGCATATCAGCATCAGGTATTATAATTAGAAGGTGAAGCAGAAGGTTTTTCAACCTGAGGATTTGGTTTGTCGAAAGCTGGAGACGATTAGCATGTGAGAAAGACAAGGGAAGCTTGGTGCAAATGAGGATGATCTTGTTAGGGTCCGGGAAGTTGTTGGCAAGAGGGCTTATCGATTGGAAAGGTTAGATGGTACCATTATCCCTCGTGTATGAAATGCTGAGAATTTAAAACTTTATTTCAACTAATTCCTTTTATGTTATGCATTTCTATTTATTTTATAAGCAAACAACTTACTTGTTTTGCAAGACAATTATATTCAAAGTTTCAATTTGTTTCTTGATCTTTTTATGATTAATAAGTTAATAAGTTTAAACTACATAGTGAATGAACTAGTATAAGTTCAAGCATATCGCGGTTAACGAACTTCATAAATCAATTGTAAAGTTGAATAACGAACTCCCAAGAAAATAGCTAGTCTACGTCTTAAGAGACTAATGGATAATGTCTATAAGATGCTCAAATTAGGCGTGTAAAATAAAACATGCTGTAGAAATATAACGTCTGAAACAAAACATGCCGAGGAAAAAGAGCATGTAAAATAATATACGCTAGGGAAAATACGATGTGCGAAATAAATCATGCTTGGAAATGATAAAGTGCGTGAAATAAAACGTGCTGGAAATAATAAGTTATGCGAAGAAATTATTCTTATTCATCACAAATACACTTACAAAAATATTCGGCCACTTGACCCAATACAATCGATACCAAAGATAAAACAAACTACAAGAGAAGCAATCCTATGACTTATTCTCAGATTGAGTAGAGGCATTTGGCTAATCAAAGGATGGAGCTTTATTGTAGCATATTTGATGGGAATTAGGCTACTGGACCTCTAAGCCGCAGCCAAGCCCGAGGACTAAAGGGGCTGGTACAACGAATCCTTCTGTTCCAACCAACCCCTATTGTGGCCGAGTACTTCCTTATTGAGTCACCTTTCATGTCATACCGTATGGTTACCCATTCTTCTGTGGTATGTCAAGTTGATGATTACTCTTCAACGCCAAGCCGACCAGTTACTCGGCATCTTCCTTGCTAAAAAGTCAAGAGAGAGAGTCTGAACTAAATAAGCCATCCCTGCTTGGACAAGTCATCTGTCCATACTTTTTTTTCGCATCTTTTAACGACCTCGCCAATGTAGCATTGCCATGTGTATAGTATCATGTGTAGAATCAGTTGCATCAATGATTTTTTTTCTTATATATTCATTTTTACCTTTTTGTATTTTGTACATTACTTCTTTAGGAAATACCCTTTTGTCTTTTCCTTTTTAGGCAGGTTTCCTTAACTTATAGGTATAAATACCTTTGTACTTGTAACTATGATAATATTAGATAAATTCTTCATACACTCTTTGAGTACTTTTTTTTCCTTATATAAACTCTATTTGTTTACTCTCAACATCACTCTTATCATTTCACTTAAGTTAGGTTAGGTGACGAATAACCTTACCGGACCAATTCGTATGTCATATTGAATTGAACTGTGAGTCCTCAAAAGTTCCATTGGTGCGTCATATCCTCCGAAGCTATTTGTGGGTTTTGCTTACTATTTTCTTCTTCATTTTTACCTTTTTACACTTTTCCCTATTAATCCTTTTTGAGCTTTTTGTAAGCTCGAACCTATCCAACGACTGACCTTATCTATTCTTGGTCATGATTCGCAACATTTGGGTATTAGAGTGGAGGTTTTATGTGAACTATAGTAGTTCTTCTTAAAGTTCTGTTGTACTCTATTTTGCATGTGTGAAACATAGCACATTACTATGTTCAATTGACTGCTATGTTTAACTGTTAATTTCCTAAAGTATTTGTTTGAGCTTTGAAACTGTGAGGAAAAATGACAAATCTAAGTATGAATGTTGGTATTGGTGATGACAGTAGGGTTGTGCACCATGGATGACAACTTAGGGAACTCCCAAAAGCACTGACAAGAGACTTGATAAGGTAGCTAACCTCTTAGTAGATTTGACTCGAGCTGTTCATGCACTATCTTACCAACCCACTGAGGCCGCATAAAATACTCTACAAGCTGCTCAACTTATTAGAGGTTAGAACCCAACTCAACCTGTTCTAAGTAAAGGAGTTAGCGGATAAGTAAGGCAAAGGATAGACATAAGAGAGCTTGATGAAGAGGAAGAGAAGTATTTTAAAGAGGAGCATGTACGATTTCCTAGAGCATTCGACCATGTGAAGTTTCGAATTCTTAGTTTTAATGGATCTGAGAATGCTAATAAATATTTAGCGTGGGAAGAGAAGGTGGAGCATGTGTTTGATTATTATCAGTATGAGGATTATGAGAAGGTGAGAATGACTGTTGTTAAGTTCTCTGAATATACCACCATGTAGTGGAAGAATTTTCAAGCCATAAGAAGATGAAAGGGGTACTGAGATTAACACTTGGCATGAGATGAAGAGAATGCTCAAAAACAAATTTGTGTCGGAAACATACCTCCATGATACTTTCACTCGGCTTCAGGAGCTAAGACTAGGAGGCTAAACTATTGATGAGTATGTTCAAGAATTTCAAATGCTTATGATGTGTTATGAAGTGGAGGAACCACCAACTTGAACAATCTCGAGGTTTATTACCAAGTTGAGAGGGGATATTTGAGACGTTGTAGAGCTCCAACTATTTGACATCATGGACGAGGTTGTTAGGATTGTCCAGCGAGTAGAGAAGCAAAGAAAAAGTCGAGTACCTACGAGGATGTTAACTAGCCGATCAAGATAGGCAAGTCATTGAGCTCAATCAAGTACAGAGTCGAGCAAAAAGGCCCACCTAATGATGTATTGTCGACCCAAACGTATGAGAAGGGATAAGGGTCTAGCAAGAAGACTAGCCAGATCAAGTGCTTTAAGTGCCAAGGGTTCGGATACATGGCTACTCAATACTCGAATCGACGGACAATGGTCAATAAGGGAGACATCCTGAAGCTAGAAGTGGAGAGTACGGATGAGGAACCCGAGGAGGAGGAGGTTCCTACCAAGAAAGAGCTGATTAAGGAGGATGTATTTACCGAGGACTTGGGCCAGTTACTCATGGTTATCTAACGCACTATGAGCATGGAACCTTCACGAGAGGAGGAGTAGAAAAAGAACCTGTTTCATACAACTTGTAAGGTGAATGATCAGGTATGTTCCCTCATCGTAGATAGTGGAAGCCACACCAACATGGCATCAACCGATCTTATTTCAAAAATAAAATTGCCGACTATTACACACTTGAAGCCGTATAAGTTGCACTGGTTAAGTAAGAAAGGAGCATTACATGTCACTTGGCAAATATTATTGCCGATCACTATTGGGAACTACTCTGATCAAATTCTCTACGACATCTTACCTATGTATGCTACTCACATGTTGCTAGGTAGGCCGTGATTATTTGATAGGAAGGTCATCCATGACGGCTACAGGAACACATACATGTTCAAGAAGGATGATCAGGAGATTACACTAAACCCGATGTCGCTAAGAGAAGTTAATAAATTGCAAACAAAACTCGCTCGTGGATTGAAGAAGGCTTTGATGATGAGTAGAGCCGAGCTACGAGAGGCCATCAATGTTAATGAGTCGACCTTCATCTTGGTTAAGCAACTACTGGAAATGAAGGAGTGGGGTAAGTTACCCCAGGAGGTCAAGGAGTTATTAGGTGAATATGTCGACCTGTTCCCAAAACAGTTATCTGAGGGGTTGCCTTCAACTCGAGGCATAGATCAATGCATTGACTTAGTACCCAGCACTGCACCGCCGAATAAGCCAGCTCATCGGATGAATCTTAAGCAGGCTTCTAAACTCTAACGTTAAGTCAATAAGTTGTTGAAGAGAGGCTATGTAAGAGAAAGTCTCAACCCTTGTGCTGTACAAGCATCTGATCTTGAGGCTAGAAGACATGTTAGATGATTTGATTGGAGACAAGATTTTTAGCAAAATTGATTTTAAATCTGGCCACCATCAAATCTACATAAGGCCAGGAGACAAGTGGAAGATTGCGTTCAAGACTCGACATGACATGGACTTTACGAGTGGATGGTCATGCCCTTCAGCTTATTGAATGCCCCTGCACTTTCATGAGACTTATGAACCATGTGCTGAGACGTCTCATAGGGAAGTGTTTCATGGTATACTTTGATGACATCTTAGTATACAATGCCAATATGCTGAGTTACTGTGAACATCTTAGAGCAGTCCTAGATATCCTCGATGCCAAGAGACTATTCAACAATTTAGAGAAATGTTGCTTTTTCCAGGAGGAAGTGGTATTCTTAAGCTATGTAGTTAATAGAGGAGGCTTGTGAGTCAATGATAAAAAGATTTGAGTAATTGTTGAGTGGTCGACTCCTACTACTTATATCGACGTGAGAAGTTTCCATGGATTGGCTTCGTTTTATAGAAGATTTATTAAGAATTTCAACACTATTGCTGCGCCAGTTACCGAGCCGACAAAGAAGAATACCAACTTTCATTGGGGAGATAGGGAGGAGAGAAGTTTTGCCGAGATAAAAGAAAGGTTGACCTCCATCTTAGTGCTAGTGCTACCTAACTTCGACAAAATTTTTGAGTTGGAATGAGACACATCGGGCATTGGAATAGGCGTTGTCCTGATTCAGGAAGGCCGACTAATTGCCTTCTACCATGAGAAGCTCCAAGGACTATAGCTGAACTACTACATATATGACTAAGAGCTTTTGGCATTGATCTTAGCAATGCAAGTATGGCAACATTATTTGCTGTCGAGAGAATTTGTTATATATACCGACCATGAATTGCTGAGGTACCTCCAAAATCAAATCAAGTTGTCGAAGCAGTTGGAGAGATTGGTTGAATTCCTTAAAGAATTCAATTTTGTAATAAAGTACAAGCAAAGAAAGAGCAACCTAGTTGTAGATGCTCTTTTGAGGAGACATGCCCTTTTGTTAGAACTATAGATCAGGTTGTTTGGGTTTGTAAGTATTAAAGAATAGTACTTTGAGGATCCACACTTTAGACTCATAATTTCGCGATGCATCGATGGGAGGACAATGGACGAATATCATGTAAAGGATGGAGCCTTGTTTCGAGGCGAAAAATTATGTATGCCGATCTGTTCACTAAGGGAGCTATTAGTCAAGAAAGCCTATAGTGGAGGTATCTTCGAACAATTTAGGGAAAGGAGGACTTGCGAACTGATAAATGGCCAATTCTTTTGGTCGAGAATGAGGAAAGATGTGCACCGAGTTATTAAAAGTTATGTTGTGTACAAAAAAGACAAGTGCCAAGCTGAACAAGGGAAAGTAATGCCCTTACCTGTTCGGATGAAGCTGTCGACAAAATTGAGCATAGACTTTGTTCTCAGACTACCGCGAACTGCTTAAGGCAAAGATTCTAAAATGGTCATCATGGATTGGTTCAGTAAGATGGCACACTTTGTACCCTACACCAAGACTAATGACGCTTCGGCTATTGCTTCTCTTTTCTTGTAAGAGATTGCACAAATATATGACTTGTCGAGAAGTGTAGTCTTTGATAGAGACCCAAAGTTTTTGAGCCATTTTTAAAGAATCCTATAGCGTCGGTTGGGAACCAAATTACTCTTCAATACCTCATGTCAGCCCTAAACTGACAGCCAAATAGAAGTGGTTAATCATACTTTAGGATCATTGCTTCGAGCTGTAGTAGGCATGAACTTGGTTGATTGGGACGTCTACCTGCCAGTGGTCGAGTTTTCCTATAACCGAACAGTACATAACACCACTGAGTAGACTCTCTTCGAGGTGGTCTATGGATTTAATCCCGAGTTACCCCTCAATTACACCTTTGTACCAAGAGGACCCTGACACATCAGCCGGAGCTCAATTCCTTCAGTACATCTATGATAAAGTTATTCAACACATCGACTAAGCTGCCAAAAGAATACGAGAAAAGACCAAAGGTATAATAGCTAAGTGATTTTAGCCGGGAGACTTAGTGTGGTTACACCTCAACAAGGAGTGGTCCCTAAACAAGAAGAGGAACAAATTATCTACAAGAGCGGAAGGACGTTTCAGAATCCTCCAGAAAAACAATAATAATGCCTACAAGTTGGAATTGCTTAAGGATTATGAGGTTTCTAATGCCTTCAACATTGCCGACCTCAATCCATATCACCTTGATGGAGAATTAAGTGAACACCATTCGGATTTGATCCCAAACCCAAAACAACCCAGGGGGAATGATGAGAATCAAGCTATCGGACCTTTGACTTATAGTTGAACCCAAGGACTAAAGGAGCTGGCATGATAAATCCTTCCGTTCCAACCAACCCCTGCTAAAGTCGAGTACTTCCTTGCCAAGTCACCTTTTATGCCGTGCCATATGATCACCCATTCTTCTGTGGTATGCTGAGTTGATGATTACTCTTTAGTGCCAAGCCAACCAATTACTCAGCATCTTCCTGGCCAAGAAGTCAAGAGAGAGAGAGTTTGAACTGACTAAGCCATCCCTGCTCGGATAAGCTCATCTATTCATACTTTTTGTCCACATCTTTTAACGACCTCGCCAATGTAGCATCGCTACATGTACAATATCTTGTGCAAAATTTGTTGCATCAATGATTATTTTTACTCTTTTGTATTTTGTCCATTACTTCCTTACAAAATACCTTTTTATCTTTTCCTTTTTAAGCAGGTTGCCTTAAGTTATGAGTATAAATACCCTTGTACTTGTAACTAAGATAATACCAGATCAATTCTCAATACACTCTTTGAGTACTTTTTCTTCCTTGCGTAAATACTATTTGTTTACTCTCGGTATTACTCTTATTTTTTCCCTTAAGCAAGGTTAGGTGGCGAGTAACCTCATCGGACCAATTCGTGCGTCATATGGAATTAAACCATGAGTCCTCGAAAGTTCCATTGATACGTCATATCCTCTAGAGCTATTCGTGAGTTTTGCTTAGTGTTTTATTCTTCATTTTTACCCTTTCGCACTTTTCCCCATCAATCCTTTTTAAGCTTTTTGCAAGCTCAGACAGATCCAGTGACCGACCTTGTCTGTTCTTGATTATGGTTCACAATAATATCTCCTTACTGGTGCTAGGGGTTTGGGAACAGGTGGACTTCTCTTTGAGCTCATAAGGGATTTCCTTTGACAAACGATCTTCGTTATCCCATGGATCCTTAACACGAGCCTTGTTATCACCCTACAAATTAATCTTGGCACTTGAATCCTCTTCACTGTCTTCATTATAGTTGTTGATTGTATCATCAACGTCGGTGAAATCCAGGCACAAGAGATCATAATTAGGGTGAAACTTAAGGGTTTCTTTTCTTACAGCTTGAACTCCATCCAACAACTCTTTCTGCAATAATCTCTCATACTATCGACTAAGAATGACAATTTCGAGTGTCTCTTCAACAAAGGTACTTGCCACATCCTCTAGTTTAGCAACACAGCTTTTTAGCTTAAAGTTGTTGGTCTCTAGTTCCTTTATCTATGCCTTGAGTCTGTCTTCCCCATCACTCATTGAGCAGAGTGTTTGGCCCAAACCCTAGCACTCTTCTTTCTTTCTTTTTGCGCAGCTCCTCTTTCAGATTTTCGGCCTCTTTATATTGCTCATCAACCTTAGCTTTGAGACTTAAGACTTCATCGGCCATTAAAGAGTGCACCAACTTCTCAGCAGCAAGTTCATCTTGATACTTCTTAGCCTCCATCTTAGCCTTTATTCTCGAGTTCTCAACAGCCATAGTTTGAGCTTTTGAGGAGTTGTATGCTTCCTCAATTTTCTGCAACAAAACATAGAATGATGAATTCTCCAAGCCACTTGGTAGAATACATGAAATGTTATTATTATCATTACCTTTTTCATCTACTTACTGGATTCATCCAAGGCAATCAGAACGTAGCTGTTGATCTGTAAACAAATGAGTGTTAGCAATCAAATACACCAAACAATTGAACAAATTGAGTTTATACTTACATCATATAGCTTGGCTGCGATATGCACCTTATTACAACCGCCGACCTTATTGACATCTTTCTTCATAATCTCTTTGTCCTTGGTAAGAATGATACCTTCCATCAAGTTTAAGGATTTTATCCGGTTGCCTAAGGCCAAATTAGTGTATAAGATGTTGTGGCTCCAATACAGAACGAAGTATTTATCGACTTCTGTGTTGGGGATGAATTCGATGCTACTAATGTCGAGAGCTTTATTATGCATGGCCTCCTTTACCTTTTCGTTCATTTCCTTAGACTTCTTAGCAGGAGACTGGTTGAACAGTTCTTTTCTACTTCTTTTGTTGGTACTTAGCACAGCCTCCATTAGGAGTGATGACCCTTCAATGGTGTTTAAACCGATGACTTCAGCCTCTTTTTAGGGTATTATTTCTTAGCCACCTTTTCTCAGCTCCACAATAGGAGGAATATTCTTGGTTAAAAGGGTCTTAGTTTGTGTAGCCTGGGCTAACCTAAGCTTTTCACTCCCTTTTTGCTTCTCAACTGGTTGGGAGGTCTTCTTTTGGCTTACCATCTATTTTGTTACACCCTCTCTTACTGCTTTCTTGATAGTAGTTGACCAAGTAGTAGTAACAGTGGTGGCCGCACGCTTCTCAACTTTCAACTTCTTAGCCTTTGCTTGGGCTAATAGCTTGGTAAGATTCACGTCCCTTACAACCATTTTTGCAATAAAAGACTTACACGATCTATGCCAAGTGAAGCTTAAAGGCTAGATTATTCTTCCCCCAAAGAATGAGAATGGCCTTCCCTTTGTAGCTCTATTCGGTACAGCTAACTCTCAAGAGCATACCTTCTTTTTCGGAGAAGATTGGCTCCCCATTTTTGTATCACCTAATAATTCTCTTAGTGTCCTAGAAAAAAATCGTTTGACATCAATTCGATGTCCTTTTGTATGAATTGGTTTAGTTCACTAGGTATAGAAATCCAACTCTTCATCTGAAATAATAGACACGAACTTGTCATGCCATTTGTAGATCTTAGATTTTAACCTGTCCATGAACTTCCACCTGTACCTAGCAGCCACAAAGTACCAGTCATCGAGCTACCTCCTAACCGTAAAAAAGTACCGAAATAATTGAGACGTGGTCCTAACTTTAACCTCTTTACAGACTACCTCGAATGCTGTGAGAAGCCGGTAAGTTTTGGGTGAGAACATACTTGGCGCAACTCAGAAGTAATTGAAGAACAGCTTGATAAAAGCTGAGAACGGGAAGCATAATCTAAAGTCAAGATATTTTAAGTATATGTGAAACTTCCACTCCTTAGGAAAGCATGCCCTATCTTCCTCTCTCAATCTTTTGAGATTCCATGTTTCATGAAGGTCTTGCCAAAATTTATTGTACTTTGAAATCAGAACTCCGTCGGTAATTCTAGCTACTCCATCTGGTGATTCACTTAAGTAAATTACATAATTATATAAGAACCGTACCATAGATCTTCCTTCTTTGTCTTTCTGATAAGTATCTACTGTAAGAGAGTTGATCCAAGCAAGTTTATCCCATTGCTCCACAACATTGGTGGTCGAGCTACCTGAGGAACATGCCGTCTCGCTCTTATTCTTGGGGGGGAGAAGTAGCTTCAGACTTAGTTGCTTTAGAATTTGAAAGGATAAGTCAATGAATTATGTTGCGAACCATACCTGATCGACTATAGTGAATGTTATAGAGTTTAAAGAATTTTAAGGTGAAGACAAGATGTTAAGCAAACGACGAAAACTTATGGATGTAACTAAAGAAATTTGTTTACAGTTTTGAAAAGTTCCTTAAATATGGATGATTTACCCTCATAACTGCAATGAGTCTTTGACAAAAATAATGTGTTGCTTAGATGACGGCATGGATTATTGATGCTTGTTTCGAGATAGAAATCCAACAGTTGTCAAGTCTCTAACAGTTATTAGGCTTGTGTTGTAATGATGATCGAGGTGACAGCTGTTGTACTTTCTACTGTTTGGTCTTTTGATAGGTAGGAAAATTGAAAATTGTGACCTCTCAGATAAGATGCAATCCATCTTCCTAAAGGGAAGTCAAGGAACTTCCTACCTTACTCGGCATTTAAGGAATAGTTCTCCATTTGACCTTCAGAGTATTAAATGTCTACTACCTTAGTTGAATCCTCAAACATAGGAGTTGGGGGGCAAATATTGATAGTCGAGTTTCATTCACTTGTAGCTGCTAACAGGCTAAGTAACTTCATTCTCGGCTAACATTGAGTAATATAAATCCGTATCTAATTTAAATTCAAGGGGAGTGGCACGAACAGTTATCACTTAGCATGGTTATATTACATAACTGCCCACTATTCCATATATTTTAGGAATGTGTTTGACTAAGAGGCCTCTACATATTTTGATAATCATTTCGATAACTGTAGCATTAGACTCAACATTCGCCTATAAATACAAGAAAGACATGCTGTAAGAGATATCTATTAACCCTTGACTATTTACTAAGTCTTTCTCAATACTTACCTTTTGACTTAAGCATCGAAGTGGCCACATCGGACTAGCCCTGGTATTGAAAGCTTTTTCTTTCTTTGTAAGACAACAGTTCAAATCCAAAATCACCTATCAACACAAACAACTCGTTCTATTGCTCAGTTAAGAGTGCATGTCTTCTTAAAAGGGTGTTTGCAACTATATTGCTCTTCCCTTGCTTATACTTGATCACAAAATTGAATCCTTCAAAGAATTCAACCAACCTTGCTTGCCGCTTCGACAACTTAGTTTGACTTCGAAGGTACCTCAGCGACTCATGGTCAGTATAGATAACAAACTCTTTCAGTAATAGGTAATGCTGCCATACTTGGAGCATTCGGATAAGTGCTAAGAATTTTTTGTCGTATACGGAGTAGTTCAGTTGAGGTCCTCTGAGCTTCTTACTATGGTAGGTAATTGGTCGGCCTTCTTACATTAAGATAGCACTTATACCAATGCTTGATGCATCACAATCTAACTTGAGTATCTTCTCGAAGTCAGGTAAAGCTAGTATAAGTACGGAACTCAGTCTTTGCTTCACTTTGGCAAAACTCCTTTTCTCTTTTTCTCCCCATTTAAATTTGATATTCTTCTTCATCAGCTTGGTAAGCAGTGAGGTTATGGTATTGAAATTCCTAATAAATCTTCTATAAAATGATGCCAGTCTATGGAAACTTTTTACCTCGGCATAAGTGGTCGGAGTCGGCCACTTTACAATGGCTCAAATCTTCTCATCATCTACTCATTATCCTCTTCCACTAACTACGTAACCTAGAAATACCACTTCCTTTTGGCAAAAGCAACTCTTCTTTAGATTGCCAAATAATCTCTCAGCTTGGAGTAAATCTAATAGGCATAGAGATGTTGACAGTGACTCAGCATGTCGACACTTTATATTAAGATGTCATCGAAGTACACCATGACATACTTCCCAATCAGATCTCTCAATATATGATTCATTAGTTGCATGAAAGTGTTCAGGGCATTCGACACGCCAAAGAGCATTACCATCCACTCATAGAGCCTATGCTGAGTTTTAAATGTTGTTTTCCATTCGTCTCCCGACATCATCCAAATCTCATAGTAGCTAGACTTTAGATCAATCTTGCTAAAAACCTTAACCTTACTCAATTCATCCAGCATATCATCCAACCTAAGGATTAGGTATTGATACTTGATCATAATCTTATTTACAACTCTGCTATTAACACGCATTCACCAAGTACCATCTTTTTTCAATACTAAGAGTGCTTGAACAATACAAGGGCTAAGGCTCTCTCTTAGATACCCTTTTTTTAGTAGCTTATCAACTTGTCATTGGAGTTTAACAACTTGTTTAGGATTCATCCAATAAGCTAGTTTGTTCGATAAGACAACATCGAGTACTAAGTCAATGTGGTGCTTAATGCCTCTAAAAGGTGGTAAACCTTCCAACAATTACTTTGGAAACAGATTGGCATACTTATCCAACAGCCCTCACCTCATCGGGTAGTTCAATCCGCTCTTTCAACTCCAGCAACCTCCTGACCAATAGAAAAGTTGGCATATCGGCCTTTATAGCTTCTTGAAGCTAAGCTTTACTCGGTATTAAGGCTTTCTTAGATCCTCAAGTAAGTTTAGCCTATAATTTGCTAACTTGACTCGGTATCATTGGGTTTAAAGTAACCTTCCTCCCATCTTTCTCGAAAACATAGTTGTTTCGAAAATCATCATGTATAACCCTTTGGTTAAAAAGCCACGATCAACCTAATAACACGTGTGATGTGCACATGAGTAGCATGTCGCAAAGAATCTCGTCAGAGTAATTTCCAATTATGATAGACAATAGTATTTGTTGAGTGACATATAGTGCCCCTCTCTTGTTCAACCAGTACAACTTATATGGCTTCGAATGTGCCACAATTGGCAACTTCAGCTTCTTGATTAGGTCAGCGGATGCCACATTGGTATAGCTGTCACTATCTATGACTAGTGCACACAACTGATCATTCACCTTGCACATGATGTGGAACAAGTTCTCTCTCTACTCCTCCTTATGTGAAGGTTCCAAAGTCATTATACGCCAGACAACTAGGACCAGCTAATCCAAGTCTTTGGTAAACATGTCTTTTTTAATCAAGTCAGCATTTACATTAGCCTCTTCCTTCACTTCTTTCTCCTCAGGTTCCTTATCTGTGTTATTTACTTCAACCTCTAGGGAATCTCCCTTGATAATCATAGTCCTTTGATTTGAACATTGAGCAGCCATATGTATAAACCCCTAGCATTTGAAACATTTGATTTGACTCATCTTCTTTCGGATCCCTATCCTCTGTCATATGTTTGGGTTGGCACATTATTGTTAGGTTGGCCCCTTTATTTGGATTGGACATCCACACTTTGGGTTAGCTCGGTAACTTCCTTAACCAAGTTGGCTCTTTTGATTAGTTTGACTTGTTGGAGGTTGGGTTGGCATTTTGTTTCTTCTTTGCCTCTCTACTCGTTAGGCTATCCATATTGCCTCATCTATTTTAGTGAATTGCTAGAGTTTGACAATGTCTCGGATATCACTTCTCAACCTAGTAGGAAAACTAGAGACTATTCATGCTGATGGCTTCGCTACTTCACAGTGAATAATGAGCATTTGAAATTCTTAGACATACTTATTAATAGTTTGGCCTCCTTACCTCAACTCTTGAAGCCAAGCAACAAAAATATCTTGTAAATAAGTATCTAGCACAAACCTATTTTTGAGTATTCTCTTTAGCTCAGGCTAAGTATTAATCTCTCGGTATCCCTCTCATCTTCTCATGACTTAAAAGTTTTTCTACTATATGGCAGTATATCTCAAGAACTCAAAGGTAGCAGTTCTTACTTTCTCGTAGTTGTCATATTGGTAATATTGAAAAACACGTACCACCTTTTCCTGTTGGACCAAAAAATCATCCGCCTACCCCTCTACCTTTTCACATGGTCGGCAGCTTGGGGTGCTCAAGCTCTCTCTTCTCCTTCAAACTCTTATTCCTTCGTGTCATCTAATTCCCCCAGATCAATCCTTTGTCATGCTCGCCTGCCTACCCCTCTACCTTAAACTTATTGAGCTAGGTTCTAGCCTCTAGCAGGTCGAGCAGCCTGTAGGGTATTCTACACAGTCTTGGCAGGTTGATAGGCCATCGTACGAATAGCTTTGGTTAACTCAACTAAGAGGTTGGCCACCTCATCAAGTCTCTCTTCTGCACTTTTAGGGATGCTTAGGGACTGTTGACCATGGTGGACAATACTACTATTATCATCCCCAATACCAGCATTAACACTCGGGTCTGTCATTTTCCTTAGCAATTTTGATTTCAATCTTCAAGTCTAAGCTACAATTGACACTATTTCTCCAAATTTAACAACACAACACACTCTTCACACTATCAGATAACTATGTTGTAACACCGTATCAATACTAACAAATAAACCGCTTACATTATACTAGCTTTATTTTCGGATGTTCAAAACAGGGCAAAACAAAGTAACACTAAACAACTACTTCCACTGAATCTCTACATAACTTACCCAAGGAAACCTCTACTCTAATACCAAGATGATGCGGACTGGAGCCAAGAATAGATAAGGTCAACTACAGGTAATAGGATTCAAGGTACTGACCCAACCTGACTGCCAAAGCTGAGCTCATCTACTTGCTAATTCATTCCGTTTACTAAGCCGAATGACACTATTTCTTGCAGAACAAGTGCTAAGAAGCAGAAGGCCTGATCCTCACCCATGCTTGACCGATTATTTATTCGGCTTTACGTCTGCCGATATGCTGAGATATCACGTTTTTGAAAGCGGTCTACTTGGCAAAACATAAGGAGACTAGTACCGACTAACTTAAGTTTCCAAGAGTTGGATCTACTCTACAAGATACGGAGAGACTAATGTTGACTAACTTTGGAACTCGACAATTATGGGTCATCCTCTCTGGTGTCTCAACCAAGCAATGTGAGGCTACTTCCAAGACATACCGAATGACCGTATGCCGACTTTCTTATAAAACGCACAGCTTTGTGTTTTTGTACATGCTTATCTTTATTTTATTCATGGGCCTAATTCTTTAAGGTTTAAGGCCTTGTATATTATTTATAGCTTTGCCACTAAAGCTTAAGACGTACTATAAATAGCAACATTTGTAACAATACAAAAAAATAGAGAACATTAATGAAAAACCTCCTTTGCATCTTTTCTCTTAGAAAGCTCTCTCTTTCCCACCAACTCTGATCAATCCCTTTAGCAAGGATTGTAGCAAGCAACCTTATTACTCGGACCGGTGTGTCACATCTAGCGAGTCTTAAGCCGTGTAGGATCTAGTTGGTGCATCATATCCGGTTAGGTGGCTCACGGATTCGCTAAAACCTTCACTAAACCCACTCTATTTTTATTCCTTTGGCAAGATTAGACCTACCCTGACAACCAGCCATGTCTATCTTTGGTGTGGTTTGTATCAGCAGGGATGGGTCTAAGCTTACCGAAAGCTTGAAACTAGTAATGGGAAGTACATGGGGAAAACTGTAAAAGAGAGAAAATAGGCAAACCTATTAATAGCTCCAAAGGATGTGTCACATTGATGGAACTTCTGAGAACTCACGGCATAGCTCGATATAACGCATGAGTTGGTCCAATGAGGTTACTTACCACCTAGCATTGTTTACGGGCTAGGATAAGAGTGAAAAAAAAAAAAAAAAAAAAGTAAACAAGCTAATGAGAGAAATGTTCACAAAGGGAAATATTTAGTGCATCAATGATGATCTACGGTTACATGTACAATAGGAATTTATACTCGAGAAATTAAGGTAACTTACTTAAAAATGGAAAAGACAAAAAGGGTAGTACCCAAAAGAAGTAACGTATAAGGAATAATAAAGGGTACAATGGAAAATACAACTAAAGTAAATATCCTGTACAGAGGATTCTATTACATGGTTGCTCGGCCACGTAGTATGCTATGGTTAGGTGACTTTCTAGCAAAAAAAGACAATTATATATGATCATCTTGATTTCTACCGAGTTGAGGTATTGAGTAGGGGTGCTAAGTAGGAGCTTTAGATAGACGTGGGCTCGACCAAAGAGGAGTAGTTGTTGACATGTGTAGGGTCTCTCATCATCTCGACACAACTGTTGCCGAGTTGGGGGTCGGTTCAGACATGCCAATTAAGAGTGAATGCAAGGGTTAGGCTATTAGCAAAGCTTTCATCCGGTTGGCAAATAATTTTCGAGAGGTGTGTAGTTACTCGGCTTGGCGTATGGAGGTTGTTGGTAGTAAGGAGCAACTTAGCCTCAGTAGGGGTTGACTGGAGTAGGAGGATTCACCACGTTTTTCTTCTAATCCTCTGACTCGACTATGGGTTAAAGGCCCAGTAGCCCGATTCCTATCAGTTTGGGTAGCTTAGCCTAGATAGAGGTCTAACACTGGTTGGCTCGAGGGTTGTTTAGATCATGGTATAAGCTCGGCAATAGTTATGGCTGGTCGGCATGTATGTTAAGCAAGTTAATATGATTGCTTGATGGCTTAAGAACTATATTGGAACCTATGAGAGCTTAGTGCTCGGATCAGTAGTAATGTAGAAGATGGAGATTGGAATAGGAATCCTCGTCCTATATAGGGTTTTTAGCTAGTATTCTCTTATGAGTCCTTGTAGTCTTCTAGCTCAACTATGTGTGACTAGTCCGAGGAGCTGATTCCTATCGTTTACTTAAGGGTCAAAAAGATTTGTCCTCAAATCTGAGGTAACTTTGTGCTCTTGTTCTATCCTAGCATTTGTTGGGCTTTCTTCTAGTTAGTGGGGAATCATGTCAGATACATTTGCAGGTGGAGGAAACACCATAGTTCTTAGGCAATTCAATCTAGTAAGCATTGCGATTGATCTTCTTCAAGACTTTGAATGAACCATTAGCTCGTGGAGATAGCTTGATCTATCTTAAGTGTAGAAATCATTCTCGGTTGAGGTGAATCCATATTAAGTCACCAGGTTTGAAGGAAACAGTTTGGTGGCCATGACCACTAATCTCTTGTTTTCTTTAGTTGAACTTGGTGATTTTCTATGCTACAGAATAAAGTAGTTCTTGCAATTCTTGGTCTCAAGTGACTCCAGATTAACTCTCTTCAATAGCTGTAAGGGTACCGATCAAATTTAAGGGAGTAGTGGGATTGAGGCCATAGACGACCTCGATTGGAGTCTCCCTAGTAGTACTATGGACAGTTTAGTTGTATGCTAACTCTACAACTAGTAGACATAAATCCCAATCTTTTAAGTTCTTTCCTATGATAGCTCAAAGTAAATTCCCTAACAATTTGTTCACTACTTCAATTTGGCCATCGGTCGAGGGTGGCTACTAGAGCTGAATATAAGTTTAGTTTCGAGTCTTCTCTAAATATTTTTCCAAAAACAACTCAAGAATTTTATATCTCAATTTGAAACAATGGTCTGTAGCACTCCATGTAGTTGGACAACTTCTTGTAAAAACAAGTGAGCAATATATAAAGCATCGTTTGTTCGATGGCATTAGATGAAGTGTTCCATTTCTACTACAATAAAGATTGAATCTTTTCTTCTGAATGTCTAAGGCAACTCTAGGACAAAGTCTATACTAAAGTCAGCCCATGGTGAGGTCAATGTAGGTAAAGGTATATACTCTCCGTATGGCCCTCTCTTTCCTTTGGCCTTTTTGCATACTCTGTAACTATTGACAACCTTATAGATATCTTTGGCCAAACCAAGCTAGTAAAAATTCTCTTTCAATAAGTTAGTTGTTTTGGTCTCCCTAATATGACCAGATAATCTACTACTATAAGCTTCCCTAACATACAGCTCGCAAGTGGAGCAGTTTGGTATATACAACATTCTTTCCTTAAATAGATAACCATCCTTGATAAAATATCCTCCAATAGTAACTCCTTCTCTATACTACTCAAGAATAGGACCAAAATGAGGGTCATGAGAGTACTAGTTAGTGATAAGTGAAAATCCCAGTAATTTTGTTTGTAATGTAGTCAGTAAGGTTTGTCAACCTGACAAGGTATTTATGACCATGCTGGCACTACCCTTCTTATGTCGGATTACATAGGAAAAACCTTCCATAAATTCTAGCTACTTAGTTTACCTTTTAAAAAGTTTATTTTGGCTTCCAAGATACTTCAATGACTCATGGTCAATGTAAATTACAAACTCTCATGGTGATAAATAGTGTTTCTAGATAGTAAGAACTTAGAAAAGAGAGTATAACTCCTTTTCGTGCATAGGATAGTTTAGCGTGGCACTACTGAACTTCTCACTATGGTATGCAACTGGTCATTGTTTTTACATTAAGACTATACCAATGCTAATGCCTAATGCATCACATTGCAATTCAAATGGTTTATCAAAATTTGGTAAGGATAAAATAAGGGTAGTAGTAAGCTTCTCTTTTATCTACCTAAAGCTCTGTTCATCTTGGTCATTCCATCGAAATCCTTCACTCTTCTTTGTTAGCTCGGTTAAAGGGGCTGCAATTGTACTTAAGTTTTTAATAAATCTTCTATAGAAAGAAGCAACGTTATGAAAACTTCATATTTCAGTAACATTCTTCGGTATTGGCCACTCCAAGACATATTGAACCTTTTCTTCATTTGTTGGGATTCCTTTTCTTGAGGCCTTCCATCTATTAGATTACCCCCGATTAATAGATGTTGTAACAAAGCACCTTGTTGTTGAATCATCGTATATATATTTGTGAGCATAAGCTCCAGTATAATAGGTGTAGGAGTTGTAGGGGTTTGTGTTTGGTTAGGAGGTGAGGGTAGCTGTCCATTTCTAATTAATTACTCCTAAAGAGGGTCAATTGGTAGTGGTGTTGGGCTTGTGGTAGGTTGAGTTTGATTGTTATTACCGTTTCCAGCTTCAATCATGATTTTACATCTAGGTTAGTATTTTTTATTAACCTTGCAATTTCATAATTTTTCCCATGAGTGGATTTGTTAAGGATGGCATGCATTTATTCATAATTATTGCATATTGCTTAACACATACTATATAATCAATGTACTTAGCAGATATCTATTCTTAATTCATAGTATGAAAAGATACTAACTACTACAGATCCATTAATAACATAATAATTGATATATATTGATAGCTGTTGAGCTCGGTTTTTTTTCCTCCCAATTTTTATAAATTAGTCTTCTTTTAAACCGATCAGTAGTAAACCCTATCCAAATAATACTGACTCTCGACTAGAGTTTAAAGAAAACCGTTTTTTTATTTTTATTTGAAAATTGTTTGGAGTCGCCACCTGACTATAATTGAGAAAAGGAGTCGAATTATAACTAATTAGGTAGATTGATTACAATTTATCTACTGGTCTTTCATTAAAAATCGATTTTGAACATGGTTTTAAAATTAAAGATTTGGATCTAGGGGTTATGATTTTTAAACTCTTATGGCTACCATTAACTTTCCAATCTTAATTTTAATCTCCAAAATCACCTTTCAATTTTATAAAACAAAACTTAATTACTGGTTAATCGAATTAGATAACTTGAGTAATCTAAACTAAACTAAAAAAAAGGAAGAAATAATTTTTTTTTTTACAGTCGCCCCATAAGTACTTACATATCTGCTATTCAGGATCAGATGTACGTAACTCTTTTCCAAAAATATTAGCAGGTGATTTAATTTTAATTTTTGAAAAAAGGTTAGGTTTACATTTTTATCTGGTTCAATTTAAGGAAATTCTCCTAGAGAGTCCTAATCGGTGTTTCATTTTTGAAAACTTTAAAATAGTCCTAATTTGGAAATTGTCCATTTTTATTTATTTTTGAAAAAACTGATTTTTCTAAGTGTCAAAACAATTTTTTATTCACTAATTTATTTATCTTTATTTCTATTATTATTATCTTATTTATTTATTACTTATTCTATTTTATCTATTTCTATTAAAATAAATAAAAACTACTCTTTTCTTTTTTCTTCTTCTTTTTTCTTATTTTTCTTTTCCCCTTTTTTTCCCTCTCTTTTTTTTTTTTGACATTACTATTTACATTTACATAAATAAATAAATAATAAAACCACACAACAACAAAACCAAAGCTCGAATAGTAAAGGCTTCAAACTAGATTGGAGCAACATGTGTAGGTTAGATTTGGAGCTTACGGATCAGGTCAGTTAGGTTAGAGCATGGTCGAGTCACAAACTCAAATTAAGTCGTAATAGCAACAGTAGTAGGGGGATAGTTCTGGCTATTTCAATCACCCAAACGATGGGGGAAGAGGTGTTTTATGAGTTTTTTATTGACTTTAGGTAGGGAAGGCCAAGTGCCTCCGTAAGTGGTGGTGTATTCGGTGGTGGTCAGACTTAGGGCAGCGATGGTGGTGTCAGCTTAACCGTACGATGATTGATGGGCATGAGTGAGAGATGTGGTCTTAGGTTTTAGGCTACAGTAGATTTAGCCGTAATGTCATATTAGGGCAAGAACAACCAAAGGTGGTGGTTCGACAAAGCTAGGGCATGATGATTAGGGTTTGCTAAAGGTAGCTTGTGTAGGTTACGATGAGAGTTAATGGTGGTTAGGTCTGGAAGCTGGTGGCCTGAGGAGCTTAACTAGAGTGGTGGTGCACTTCGAGGGATGCTAAAGAGAGAGAGAGTCGAAGAGAGAGAAAGGTTGTGGGTGTAGAGAGAGAGAGAGTAATCAAAAATGAGAGAGAGTGTTTGTAGTCAATTCTGATCAATGTTCTGTGTCAAACGAATTTCCAAAGCCCCTTTTTATATACAAATTCAACTTAGAAAACAAGGAAAGCTGAATTTAGATTAAATGAAAATTTCCGAAATTTCAATTTTTTTCGAATTTTCAACACCGATTTAAATGCTCAAATGTAAGAATTTGGATGCATTTTGACTGTAATCTATAGTAGGCCAAGTGTGCTCCGCAATTTCATCATTAATTTGATGAAATCGCAAAGAAAAAGGAGCAAACAATGCCCATGAAGTGCATTGTTTAGGAAAGAAAATACGGGAAATGTTAGGGAAAATGGAGGAAATTAGGGGAAAGAGAAAGGGGAGAGAAAAGCGGTTGACGTAGCGCTACATTAACTGTGTCATCCAATGGTCATGTGTTACGTGTTCTATAATGATACATGGTAATTGATGTGGCATGCCACGTGGCACGCCATGTGGCACCTCATCAACATTGACTAATCAAGGCTACTACGTGTTAGGACATATGGCACAGTGAAACCTTGACATGTAGCAAAAAAAAAAAAAAAAAGATTTTATATGCCTTTGTCAAGATTTGAACCCAAAACCTCTAACTAAACCTAATGCTATGTTCATGTGTTTTGTCGTTAGGTCATTGGCTTGTGCCTTGTTTATATGTGCAATTAAATTGCATATATGAACAAGGCCAACTTAGGCTAGATTAGGCCAACTTAAGCTAGATTCAAATCTAAGCCCAGCCTTAATGGTTCCCTTTCTAATTTTATTCTAAATAAGAAATTTATTATTTTCTATATTTCTTAGGTGCTCTATTTTTTTCTATTTTCTATTTTTTGTATTTTTTTTTTCAATTTTCTATGTGTTTTCCTAAATTTTTCAACTTTTTATTTTTTTCTAAATTTCTTATTTTTTGTGCTTTTTCCTATTTTTTTATTTTTACATTTTTCTAAATTTCATATTTTTGGTTTTCCTTAATTTTCTTTTTTTTTTTGTATTTTTTCCAAAATTAGGACCCTTTATCCTAAAATAAAATAAATAAAAAGAAAGTAAAAATTGAGTGTCTATAGCTACTTCTTTTTGTAGTAAAGTTTGAGCAAAACTTTATCATAAAGACAAAAGAGACGCTATTTTTGCTTCAAGAGTGGATTTTTTCCTAAGAAGCGCTATAGTTAGCTAACTATCCTAGGTCCGATCCACTGGAGATTTGGTGAAAAGGTTAAAGAGAGAGGAGGCACTCTAAGAGCTGAAAAGAAGAATTGAAGCTTGTTCGCGCCCTTTTGAGCTCATTAACCTAGACGGGAGCATCTCTAGGGGACTAGCAACCCTAAGTTGGAATCAATTTGGAGAACTTGGTTGTACCCTTCTGGGCTCACTAATTTAGGCAGGAGCATCTCTCAGGACTAGCAACCCTAAGTTAGAATCGATTTAGAGAACCTAGTAGTGCCCTTCTAGGCTCACTAATCTAAGCGAGAATGTCTCTTGAGAACTAGCAATCCTAAGTTGGAATCGATTTAAAGAACCTGATAGTACTCTTCTAGGCTCACGAACCTAGGCGGAAACATCTCTCATGGACTAGCAACCCTAAATTGGAATCGACTTGGAAAACCTGGTCGTGCTCTTCTAGGCTCACTAACCTAGGTGGAAGCATTCCTCGGGGACTAGCAATCCTAAGTTGGGATTGATCTGGAGAACTTGGTTGTGCCCTTTTGGGCTTACTAACCTAAGTAAGAGTGTCACTCGGAGATTAGCAATCCTAAGTTGGAATCAATTTGGAGAACTTGATCATGCCCTTCTAGGCTTACTAATCTAGGCGGTATCATCTTTTGGGGACTGGCAACCTTAAGTTGGAATTGACTTGGAAAACCTAGTCATACCCTTCTAGGGTTACTAACTTAGGTGGGAGCATCTATCGGGGAGTAGCAACCCTAAGTTGGGATTGATTTGGAGAACCTTACCCTTCTAGGCTTACTAGCCTAGGTAGGAGCATCTCTCGAGAACTAGCAACCCTAAGCTAGAAGCAACTCTCTACTAGAAACAATCTGGAGAACCTGGCCATGCCCTTTTAGGCTCACTAACTTAGGCAAAAGTGTCTCTCGAGGACTAGTAACTTTAAGTTAGAATCGATTTGGAAAACCTAGTCATGTCTTTTTAGGCTTACTAACCTAGGCCAGAGCATCTTTTGGAGACTAGCAACCCTAAGTTAGAATTGATTAAACACCCTATGGGCTCGTTTGAGAATATTGGTAAAAGAAAGCGCCCAACGGGCTTGTTAAGAGAACTTGGTGAATAGAAGTGCCTTATGGGATTGCTAAAGGAAATTGAGGAGGAGAAATAGCTTATGGGCTTACTTAAAAGAACTTAGTGAATAGAAGTGCCCTATAAGCTCGCTAAAGGAAATTGAGGAGGAGAAGCACCCTATGAGCTCGCTTAAGAGAACTTAGTGAATAGAAGTGCCCTGTGGGCTAACTAAAAGAAATTAGTGAAAGAAAGCGCCTAATGGGCTTGCTAAGAGAAATTGAAGATGAATAAAAGCACCCTTTGTGCTCGCTTGAGAGAATTTGGTAAAGAGAAGCGCCCAACGGACTAGCTTGAGAGGAATTAGTAAAAGAAAGCCCCTAATAGACTTGTTAAGAGAACTTAGTGAATAGAAGTACCCTATGGGCTCACTAAAGAAAAGAATTAAGATTGTGCCTTCAAAGGCTAGCTAAGCACCAAATGTAGAAGGTAAATGCCTTATGGGTTAGCTCAAAAAATCGTTAGGAGTAAAAGCTGCTCATAGTCTAAATGCAACTGCAATGTTCAGAAACCAATGTGCTAACATTGTATGGAAGCACGTACCTGGTCTTGTTGATAGTACCCAAAATGTCAAACCTTTTTTTTTTTTTTTTGGAAAGTCCCATCAAAACTGACCAACTCATTCTTTGATGCTTTACTATCAACCCAATTGATTTTGATATGGAAACTCTAAGACTTTGCTAGTGTTTTTAGAGAAATCATAGAAATGCCACCCACAATTTTTGTTTTTCCAAAACCTTTATCAATTGAAGCCTTTGTTCTCAACTAATAAATATTTGCTATGAGGTGATTACTCATTTGGATTTTGCATTTCCCAGAAAAATAAACAATAAAACTCCTCGTCCAGGGGGATCAATCCATAATAAAGCATTTTAAAGAGTTTTGTCAATTACCAATGTCCTAGATCTCACTTCTCAGCTTCTCTCGTGTTTTTAGTGTATGGGTTCAATTAAATGGAGTAAGGGGAGTTGGACCTTTCAATGGAGAGGGTCATTATTCTAACATCGACAATTGCTAAGGATACCAACTTTACTTACAAATAATGAAAATTAGACCACAATAACATTCAAAATGATTGGCATTTTCGTATTCTAAGAAAAAAATTTCCATTGACTTCTCATGGGTAATATAACCTTACAACATTTGCATTTACAAGGTCTCTCAATTCTAAACCATCCATTTAAGACAAAATTAAAGCCCCTCTTGGTAATACTTGCTTCACGACATAAGGGCCTTTGTAATTGGGAGCAAATTTCCCTTTAGAGTCTTATGCATTGGGGAGAGCCTTTCTCAACACTATATCACCCTCTTTGAAGTTCAGGGGTCATACCTTCTTGTTGAAAGCTTGAGCCATTCTTTGTTGATAACATTGATTATGACACAAAACTGTCAATCTCCTTTCGTCAATCAAATTCAACTGCTCGATGCATTTCTTCACCCAATTGGCTTCATCCAACTAGGTTTCTAATAATACTCTAAGTGATGAGATCTCAACCTCTACTAGTAACACCACTTCAGTGTCGCATATGAAAGAGTAAAGTGTTGCCCCAATCGATGTTCTGATGGAAATCCAATAGGCCATAAGTGTGAATGGCAACATTTCATGCTAGTCCTTACATGTAATAGCCATTTTTTTCAATGATTCTTTTGAGGTTTTTATTGGCTGCTTTGATAGCTCCATTCATTTGGGGTTGATAAGGGGTAGAGTTTCTGTGAATGATCCTGAACTGATGGCACAACTCTGACACAAGCTTATTGTTGAGGTTAGTGCCATTATCAATTATGATCATTTCTAAAGCCCCATATTGAGTTAAGATATCTCTTTTGATGAACTTAACTACGACAACACTCGAGTAGGATGAGGCTTCAACCCATTTGCTGAAGTAATCGATGGTAACCAATATAAAGTAATGCTTATTGGATGCTTTTAGAGTAATCGGGTCGATGATATCTATTCCCCACATTGAAAAAGGCCACGGTGCTGAGAGTGTGTGTAATTCTTGATGTGGGGCATTTATCTTATTTGCATAAACTTAGCATAAGTGACAATGCCGACGTGTTTGATGCAATTGCTTTCCATTATTGACCATTAGTACCTTAACCTCATAATTTTCTTAGCCAACATGTAACCGTTCATGTGAGGACTATGTACTCCTTCGTGTACTTCTTTCATTAACATCTCAGCCTTCTTGTCGTCTACACACCTTAAAAGTGTACCATTAGAAGATCACCAATATAAAGTGGACTCGCTTACTAAGAATTGGGTAGCCAATCTTCTAATCATCCTTTTGTCCTTTTTTCTCGACCTCTTCAGGGTATGTGTCTTGTTGTAGGAACATTTTAATATTATGGTACCAAGGCTTTTAGTCATTCGTACCCTCAATTGCCAGATAAAAGGTAGGCTTGTCTTCAATTTCAATAGTAAGGGGTTGAATCTCGACTCCACCGGATATCTGGATCATAGATGCTAGAGTGGCTAAGACAACAACAAATTGATTTGAGTCCTCGATATGCGATCGAAGGTAATTTCTTTGAATTTTTCCATCAATTCAATCAAGTGCCGGTGATAAAGTACTAGTTTAGAGTCCCTCGTCTTGTGTTCTCTCCGAACTTGGCCGATAATGAGTGAAGAGTCCCTATACACTTCTAATTCTTGCATATCTTTATCTAGGGTCATTTTGAGTCTCATGATGCATGCTTCATATTCAACGATATTATTGGTGTATGTGAAAACAAACCTTATAACTATAGAGTACTGAGTACCTTTAAAGGATATCAGTATTGCCCTAATTGCACATTCGGACACGTTAACTGCCTCATCAAAGAACATCTTTTATTTCAATGGTTCATCATCTTCCCTTTTATCAAAGCTTCCTTCAACTGCTAAGATATCCTCATCAGGGAAATTGACTCGTAACTCTTAAGGGGTATTATTGGAGGGATTTTTTGCTAAATGATCTGCTAGAGTTTGCCCCTTAACTGAATTTCGATTTACGTACGTAATGTCAAACTCTGATAGTAACATTTACCACTTTGAGATTCTACCAATTAGAGCCAGTTTGTTTGCCAAGGACTTCAGGGGATTGTGTTGAGTTAGCAATTTAACCTGGTAATAGGGTATGTATCGTCTAAGCTAATACATTACCTAAACCAAAGCACAGTAGGTTCTTTCAATTTCTAAATATTTATGTTCCCTTCAGTAAATTTCTTGTTCAAGTAATATATAGCCCATTCTTTTCCTTCCTCGTCTTTCTGGCCTAGCATACACCTTATGGATTTTGGTAATATTGTCATATATAGAAATAAAGGCTTCTTAGGTTTTGGAGCTACAAAAATTGGAGAGTTCATGAGATACTCTTTGATCGTTGTAAAGGCTTGCTTGCATTCTTCATCCTAATTGATCTTGGCGTTCTTTTTCAACAACTTAAACAAGGGACAACACTTGTCTGTGAGTTAAGATATGAACCAAGCTATGTAGTTTAAACAACCCAATAAGCCTCCGATTTCTTTGAGTGTGCATGGAGGGAGCAAGTCAACTATTGCTTTGACTTTATTAGGGTCTACTTTAATGCCCCTTTGGCTGATTATTAAACTCAATAATTTCCTTGAAGTCACTCTAAAGGTACACTTCTCTAGGTTAAGCTTCAACTGGAATTTTCTCAACCTATCAAGCAATCTCCTTAGATTATCCACATGATTTCCTCCTTCCTTAAACTTTACAATCATATCATCAACATATACTTCAACTTCTTTGTGTATCATGTCATGAAAGATTGCTATCATGGCCCTTTAATAAGTTGCCCCAGCATTTTTGAGTCCGAAAGGCATTACTTAATAACAAAATGTGCCCCAAGTTATGATAAATGTTGTCTTGGCTTTATCTTCTTCAAATATTTGAATTTGATTATATTCAGAGAATCCATCCATGAAAGAGAAAATATGGTTTCTGATTGTATTATCAACCAAGACATCAATATGGCGCAAAGGGAAATTATCTTTAGGGGTTGCTTGATTAAGGTCTCAAAAATCCACGTACACTCTGACTTTTCTATTCTCGTTCATTACTGGCACAATGTTAGCTACTCACTTAGGATAATCAAATACCTCAATGAAACTAGCGTCCAATAATTTTTTGACTTCTTCCTTAATCTTCAATAAGACATCCGGTTGAAACCTTCTTAACTTCTGTTTCTTAGGTTTGATATCCTTTCGTATGAGTAAGTGATGGACTACGATTGATGAATCTAATCTAGGCATATCTTCATAAAACCATGTGAATACATCTTAGTATTCAGATAGTAGTACAGCCATTTCAGCCTTTTGTTCTTCTTTCAAATTCCTTCCAATCTTCAACGTTTTGGTGTTGTCATCGGTCCCAACATTAATCATCTCAATTGGTTTGTCAATGGAAATTCAACCCATTTCATGTTTTTGCTAACTTTCTTGCATGTCACTATGGTCATTGATATCACTCTCAACGATTAACCTAGTAGGGCCAGAGATGATATCAATATTTTCATCACCTATCTACGTGAGGTATCCATGGCCTTTATTCGAAGCATTAGATCTGGAAAAAAAGAAAAGTATGTAAAGGAAAGTGTGTAAGCAAGGAAGAAGTGAATAGAAAGGAGACTGATTCTTATTTAGAAGAAATTTCTTTTGAGTACAAAATTGTAGAATAAAGGTAATTATTACAAAACTCTGTAAAATACTAGACCGTGATTCATCATTTACCATAGGAAAGACTTATTGCTATTCATAGGGATGGAGAACCAATTATTTAAGTGCTGAGACTTGTCGAATGGGCTAGCTATTTTATCCTTGCTGGAGGTGTCCTCTTTGGTAGGCTTTGAATTCTAAATTTCAACTTGGATGAAAATTTCTACTATGGTGGGAAGTTCATCGGGGTATGATACAATTTGTCACCTCTTTTGCCCTTTGCTTGCATATTCCGTAGATCATCCACTAGAGTCAGGATGTAACCTAGCCTATAGGTTCTAAACTGGCCTCCTTTGAATTTCGGCCTCTCATGCTTCTCTTAATCAGTAATTATGCATACCTCTTCAAACATTTGGAGCTTAAAATCCTCTTGGTCCTCGATGCTAATATAGGGTATGGCCATTTCCTTATATATTTCATAATCCTAGTTACCTAAAATCATTATGACTTGGCCATTGGAGATGAACTTAACCTTTTGATGAAGAGTTAAAGGTATGTTCCCTATTGAACGTATCCATGGTCTTACCAATAACAGGTTGAAAGTCTTTGGGATTTCTAAGACTTAGAATTGGATGTTGAAAGTCTGAGGGCCAATATCAACTGATAAGTCAATTTTCCCCATAATTTCCCTCCTAAACACATCAAAAGCCCTAACTATCGTTGAACTTGGCTTAATAGCGGTCGTATTGACGCCCAATAGATCCAAGGTAGCAAGAAGGCAAACATTGAAGGATGATCCATTGTTGATGAAAACTCTTGTTACGATGATGTTGTTTACTTTCATTATTATGAAGAGAGGCTTGGTGTGTTGGTTATCTTCTTCGCCTAGTTCCTCAGTAGAGAATGAAATCTGATCCATAATGAGGATAGAATTGGTGATAAACCTTATTCTTTCAATCGGTATTTCACGAGGGACTTGGACTTCCCTCAATGTTCTGAACAAAGCTTCTTGATGTGATTCTGACGCCATCAATAAACTTAGGAGAGATATTTGTGCTGAGGTTTCAGTGAGCTAATCTATTATTTTATACTCGCTAGACTTGATTATTTTGGTGAAGGAAAACAATCCTTCTTTATGTTTAGCTGGTTCATTGTTTGGCCTTTCCAACACAACCTTCTTTTTTAGGTTTTCCCTTAGATCATAGATTTTGCTAGAGTGGGTAATCCCTCTTACAAGTGAGCTTAATTACCATTGATTTACTGCTTTATAGTTGAGAGGGGTAGTTTTATAATTTTTGAGGGCTACAGGCACATGGAAGGTGTACCTTTTGGTCTGTGGAATTTGCTTCTCTTCTTGTTTATAAAATCTATAGACCCTGGGCTCTTGGTTGGAACTGATATGTTGATGGCAGGATTTGAGTCATCAAATATCATATTGATGGTTGGCCCATGGTTAGGCAAGGGGTTGTTGTTGATGTTTGGACCTGGAGCCTCTACGAAGTCTAGTTAGACTGTGCCTTCGTTGATTAAATCTTGAATTTTATTTCTTAATCTCCAGCATGAGTTTGTTGAATAGCCCACTTATCCTAGATGATATTAACACCTTCCATTGGGATAAAAAAATCTTGGCTTGTACCTTTTATTAAGAGCCTCAAAATGGAGTAAATTATATTTTTTTAGCTTTTCAAGTACTTGACTAAGTGGAATGGGTATTTTAGTGAACTGCCTTGAGGCCCTGCTAACTTATGGTTGGCTTCTGTACTGTTGTTGAGTTGGTGGAGGATTAGCCTTGAAAGAAACCTGGGCGTTAGGTCTAGTATTTGAATTGGCCATGCTGACAGTAAATTCTCTAGGCTTGCTAGTGGTGGGTTTAGCAAAGGGTGGTCTTCTGTCAGATGGTTATTGTAACTTGCCAAAGGAAACGACATTTTCAATTTGATACCCTGCTGCTACAAAGCTAGCAGAGGTTTGCCCAATCAAGTGAGAGAAATAGGGTCTCTCAAGAGTTTTAATAAAAATCGAAGTTAGCTGTTTTTTGGTTACAGGGGTGGATACCCTTGCAGCTAGGGACCTCCACCTTTAGGCATATTCTTAAAAAGATTCATTGTGCCTCTTCCTTAAGGTAACTAAATCCATCATAGTCGATTGGTCATAAAATACCCTAGCTAACTTCTCCCATGTATTTATCTAGTTCATGTCCAATTGGGCATACTAGGTTAAAGTAAGGTTTATTAGGTTGTCTTGAAAAGTTTGGACCATGAGTTGCTCATATTGCACATACTTGCCCATTTTGTGTATGGACAACCTAGTATGCAGTTTAAGGTACCCAGTTCCATTATACTTATCAAAGTCAGGTACTTTAAACTTCTCTGGGAAGCTTCTATAGTCATAAGTAGAGAAATTTGTTATACTAGCCTACTCAAATCCATCATACCCTTCAAGCATTTTCATCTTTTTAGTGCTTTATGGGGTCAATCTCTTCTTAAGCTCTTTCAATCTGTCTTGATCAACTTTAGGCTTTAGGTTGACCTTCAAAAAGACCCCTTCTGTCTCAAAGGTTTCAAAGGCTTGGTTGGCTTGGGGATAAGCTTATTTTGCTTCAGGAAGTGGAGCATAAACATTATTTCCATACCGTGTTATTGAATTCTCTTAATTTGCCGAAGTTATAGACCTAAGTAAGGTGATGCTATCAACAAAGAAACTCAGTTGATCTGCAATCTTCCCTACCATTCGTTCCAAAGAGTATAACCTCAGTTTAGTGAGGTTAATAACGTCCTAATTGACACTATTGTTGTTAGTGTTTGTGTTGTTGTTTCCTTGGCTGGCCATTCTAGTTTGAGAGCAAGTTCGGATGGGACTTCTTTGAAAGGTTTGATGCTTGGGAGCTATCTTAGTAACCTGTCTTAGGATCACTTCTCAACAAGTTAGCACATGAATATTTTAATTTTTGAAAATATGAAACTGAAATAAATGAATGAAATGCAAGTATGCCACATGGATGAAAAGGAGGGGATTGACAATTAACTTAACAAGACAATAAGTTATTTATTATTCTTCAACTCCCAGATTTTTATTACATAAAAGAAGAGAAAAATACAAAATCATCTAAACTAGTCTTCTTTTCTTCTGTGGGTTGGATGGCATTTTCTTCTCTTGGTTGTCGAGTTCGATGGCCACTACTTTACCCCGCTTTTACCTATGCTCAATGCTTCCTTAAACTCTTGGATTTTCTTCTAAGCCACTTCAACTGGTGTTCCAGGGTGTGCGATCTTTGCCTAGACTCTCAAAAGAGATTTTCCCACCTGTCTTTTTCATCATAGAGGACTTCTACACAAGCTTTTACTTGGTCCATGTAGGTTAACATTTCAGAGCTAGCATTTGTGGGGGAAGGTTGAAGGACTTCTAGTGCTCGATACTACATCATGCATGCCTTGTGAAGTTGATCGTATAAGTACTCTTTTGTGAACTGATGTTTGTTTACCTTTCTTATGAATTCACTCAAATTGATTTTTGGGCTTATGATCTTAATATCCCACCAAGCTTTAATCTTGTGAAACTTAGATACCTTTTTTGTGGAGTGAAGCTCTTCGAGGTTAAGGGTGAATGGCTCCAATGAAGGCCTATAAACTATGCCCTAGATCCCCCCAAACTACGTTATCATGTTGTTTGGATAGTAGCCTGTACACCAACTTATTCCAATTAATGGTACGACATGGTAATCTTTATAAACTAGTATGACCTTAGTGTAATTGCTCCATCTAGCGGTCCACAATTTGTCTTCGATCTGGAAATCTTGTAGAACTTCTATCCAGAGAAGTATAAGTATATCTTTCGGTAATTTGATCTTATTAGTGAAAGAGTCATTAAGATCAATCTTATTAGCAAATGTACCCCTTATCAAGTTTAACCTGAAGTATTTGATGTGGTTGATGAACCATACCATTAACAGTGCCATGCTTGTCTTGAGATCTCCACAGCCTCTTTCTTAAGGAAATTAAGGTTCTTTATTTGTTCAGTAAGTATGGTAGGAATACAAGACTTCCCTTCCCAAAATTGAGCCACTAATTCCGCTACCCTAAAGTATATGAGAAAAGACCCGCTTAAAAACAAGATGGTGGCAAATACTATTAATATATAGGCCTTGATTCAATTCTCCCTCCAATTACCAAGAAATAAAGCCCATCTGTTGAAGCTGGGTTCGTTTTAAAACCACTGAATTAGATCCCATATCTTGATAGTGTGTTTGTTGCAATCATTTAGGGCCTCATTTATTTCGATCTTACAAATTCTTAAGAATTTGAAAAAATGTAGGTCAGACCGAAATTGAGTTCCGGAACGTATATTTCATCCAAGGGAGGGGCTTGAAGCAGTTGAGTGTATTCTTCTAGAGTTGGGCTGATTAGGTGTGGCCCAAAATGGAATGCGACTTCTTTGGGCTCCTAGAAATGGACTAAGGCTCTTACTAGTGTAATGTTAACATTCATCTTGGATAGCGAGAGTATGGGCCTAATCTTATTGGTAATGAACTCTTGTTCTCTTGGGTTGAAGGTTTGAAACCATTGACTGAGTATAGGTTTTAGGTTTATAGGCTTGTAGACATGAATCTCTTTAGCGAAAACCTTAGCATTGGATGAGCTTGCCATTTCTAAAAGATTACAAGGAAAACATAAATTACAAAGAAAGGACTATTTACATAAAAAGAAATTACAAAAGATTTCCTATGTATATAAATTCTAGGAAAAATATAGGGAAAAAAACTCCGAGTTTTGTCAATTTTTTTCTTTTTCTTTTTATAACAATGCCACCTTGTTAGTTATTCATCGACCCTGAAGAATGTATGCAAGAAGGGTGAGTTCTAGAGATCCTTAATCTTTGTGATCTTATGCGTTTTTAAGAAACGGTTCCTTGGTTACATGGAAGTTTAAGTGGGGTTGCCTAATCAGCCCCGAATGGTAGTTACCCTACTATGCCTGGAACTTACACAATGGCTCCTAGTCCTAAGATGGCTTGAGTTTGACTGGGTTTGTCGTGCATTCATGGTACATTAAAACTAAACTTGCAAAAAAGTTAGTACAATTATGGTACAAATAACAAAGAACGAATAAGTAAATAAATTACACTAAAGTGATTTTTAGAGATTAATTTTAACTTTAGAAAGTTAAATAGCTAACCCTCTTGACCATTTATACTGGAGTCGCCAAACTATCAAGCCTGGTTTTTTTTCCCTCTCGATTTTTATAAATTAGTCTTCTTTTAAATTGATCAATATTAAACATTACCCATTTAATATTAACCTTTGATTAGGGTTTAAAGAAAACTGTTTTTTTTTTATTTTTATTTGAAAATTGTTTAGAGTCGCCACCCGACTATAGTCGAGAAAAGGAGTCAAGTTATAACCAATTAGATAGATTGATTACAATTTAGCTATTGGTTTTTCGTTAAAAATCGATTTTCAAAACGGTTTTAAAACTAGAAATCTAAATCCGAGGCTTAGGATTTTTAGACCTTTATGGGTATCATTAACTTTCCAATCTTAATTTTAACCTCTAAAATCACCTTTCGATTTAAAAAAAAAAAAAAACAAAACAAAACTTAATTATTGGTTACTTGAATTGGATAACTTGAGTAATCTAAACTAAACTAAAAAAAAAGGAAGAAATAAGTTTTTTCTTTTTCTTTTTTTTAATCGTTGCCTTGTAGGTACCTATGTACCCATTATTTGGGATCAGATGTATGTAATTCTTTTCCAAAAACATCAGCAGGTGATTTGATTTTAATTTTTGAAAAAAGGTCGAGTTTACATTTTTACCCAATTCAATTAAAGGAAATTCTCCTAGAGAGTCCTAATCAGTGTTTTATTTTTAGAAACTCTAAAATAGTCCTACTTTGGAAATGGTCCATTTTTTTTTTTTTTGAAAAAATTGATTTTTCTAAGTGTCAAAATGATTTTTTATTCACTAATTTGTTTATTTTTATTTCTATTATTATTATCTTATTTATTTATTATTTATTCTATTTTATTTATTTCTATTAAAATAAATAAATAAATAAAAACTACTCTTTTCTTTTTTCCTGTTTTTCTTTTCTTCTTTTTTCTTTTTTCTTTTTCCCTTTTTTTCCTTCTGTTTTTGTTTTACATTACTATTTACATTTACATAAATAAATAAATAAACAACAAAACCAAAGATCAAATAGTGAAGGCTTCAGACTAGATTGGAGCAATATGTGTAGGTTAGATCTAGAGCTTGCGGATCAGGTCGGTCAGGTTGGAGCAGGGTCAAGTCACGACTTGGATTGGGTTGTGATAGTAGCCATCACAAGGGGATGGTTCTGGTTGTTTCAATCACCGAAACGATAGGGGAAGAGGTGTTTCATGAGTTTTTTTATTGACTTTAAGGGGGATAGGCCAAGTGCCTCCGTGAGTAGTAGCTTATTTAATGGTGGTTAGACTTGGAGTAGCAATGGTGGCATCAGCTTAATCGTACGATGATTAATGGGCATGAGCGAAAGACGTGGTCTTGGGTATTAGATCAACAATAGATTTAGCCGTAATGTCAGATTAGGGCGAGAACCACCAGAGATGGTGGTTTGACGAAGCTAAGGCACGATGGTTAGGGTCTGCTAAGGGTAACTCATGTGAGACATGGCAAGGGTTGATGGTGGTTAAGTTTACAAGCTGGTAGCCCGAAGAGCTTAACTAAAGTGGTGGTGCACTTCGAAGGATGCTAAAGAGAGAGAGAGTCAAAGAGAAAGAAAGGCTATAGGTATAGAGAGAGAGTGATTAAAAATGAGAGAAAGAGTGTTCGTAGTTGATTCCAATCAATGTTCTATGTTAAACGAATTCCTAAAGCCCCTTTTCATACACAAATTCAACTCAAAAAACAAGGAAAGTTGAATTCAGATTAAATGAAAATTTTTGAAATTTCAATTTTTTTCGAATTTTCAACACCGATTTAAATGCTCAAATGTAAGAATTTGGATTTGTTTTTTACCCCAATCCATAGTAGGCTAAGTGTGCTCCGTGATTTCATCACTAATTTGATGAAATCGCAAAGAAAAAAGAACAAACAATGCCCATCAAGTGCATTGTTCGAGAAAGAAAATAAGGGAAATACTGGGGAAAATGGAGGAAATCAAGGGAAAGAGAAAGGAAGGGGAGAGAAAGGCCACGTTGGCCACATCATCCAGTGCACCACATCAGCCACATCGTCCGATGGTCGTGTACTACGTGTCCTATAATGACACGTAGTAGCTAATGTAGCTAACATGTGGAGTCACGTCAACGTCGGCCAATCGAAGGCTACCACGTATTAAGAAACGCAGCACAGTAAAACCTTGACACATGACAGTATGTCATCTAAAAAAGTAAAAAGACCTTCTATGCCTTTACCATGATTCGAACCCAAGACCTTTTACTAAATCCAATGCTATGTCCATGTGTTTTACTATTGAGCCGTAACCTAGGCTATATTCAAATCTAAGCCCAAGCTAACGGTCTCCTTTCTAATTTTATTCTAAATAAGAAATTTATTATTTTCTATATTTCCTAAATCCTTTATTTTTTTCTATTTTTTTTTATTTTTTCAATTTCTATGTATTTTCCTAAATTTTTCATTTTTTGCATTTTTATAAATTTCATATTTTTGGTTTTCCTTAATTTTCTATTTTTTTTTGTGTATTTTTTCCAAATTTCTTATTTTTTGGGTTTTCTTTAATTTTCTTTTTTTTTTCCAAAATTAGGGTGTCTATAATACTACTTCTATATACATACAAAAGATTTGTACAAACTTAATATTTACAACTCTTGGTTAAAAAGATTACATACATCAACCCTATACCTCCGATCTAGAAACTGAAAACATAACAAAAGCAAAAGTACATCAAAATGTCCGTTATGTCAAACAAAAGTAAGGTACATCAAAATTTGTCTAAAACACCAAAAAATTTTCTATCTATCATCCTTTCTATTGCTGGTTGGCTCATACCACTAATCCATTAGTTATTATCATCACTGGAACTAACGAAAGTCAACAAGTTTTCTAAAGGAACCTAGTCTACATCTCCCCCTGCAATGCTAGACCAATTGTCTGCTTCATCAATAGTCTCATCACTGGTCTCACTACCTGAACTTATCTGTATGATTAGTGAGGTATCAAGTATTACTACAACTTCTTGCACACTATTATGACTTACTTCTTCCTCATCAACTACATCTTGAGTTGGTGCCTCATTCAGATCATTTAGTAAGTTCTCTTTAGGATCCTTCTCCTCTAGATCCTCTTCTAGCTTTATAGGTTTATTCTTTACAGGATTTTCTACAGGTTCATTAGCTGGTTCAACCTAAGGAACTACCTCTGCTACATCTTCATTAGAGTTAAATAGCTTAGGTGGTGCATTGTACTCATCAAGTAAAGGATAGGGTAATCGAGAGAACTAGTCTACAATTCCTTCTGGATATAACCTAGGGATGTGAAAAACTCCTAGAGGGGTTAGGTCAAAACCTATAAGATAAGATTGACTCGATTCAGTTCTAGTTGGGAAGTATAAGATAGGCATCATTATAGATATTATCCTTAATCATCGCATTTGTCGATCTTCAAAAGTTGCAATCGTAGTACATCGATCATAGTGATGTCCTAACTCTAGGATCATAAGGTGTTAGTGATCATGCAGACTGTAGGATAATTACCTAAAATAGTTGTCAATGATATCATCTATAATTACAAACATATGCTAGTTAGCTATGTTCAAGAGTAAACACTACATCCTAATCCTATAATCCATAAGTGTTTCTTCCCCATTCCATCCAAAAGTCACACAAGCACTCTAAAGTAGAGTTTTACAATTCTGTTAAGTAAAGCAATAATCAGTACATTGATAAGTGTATGTTATATTTTACTCATTCTTAAGTATTAATATATATATATATATAGATATTTCCTATATCTAAAGCTTTTACTACCTACACTCACTTATCATATAAAATCTATCAAATTTTTAACTTAGAAGCTTCAAAGATGATTCTTACAAATTTGCTTTGATACCAATTGAGAACTATCATGCCCCAAACGCTATTAAGTCATAATAGTCCACCGTATATATCAATTTTATGCTAGAAATTGACCACTTAGTTATTAGCATAATCTTGATATACACAAGGCCCATACGATAAACTACTCTAAAGTATTCATAGTTCTATAAATATACTAGCATTTATATTCATAATAAACTTATATTTACAATAAGGCCAAGTACAGAGTATTTATAAAATTATATAAGTATATAATACGACTAAAAAGTAGGAATCTAATTAGATCGCCTAAAATGATCTAGTTGATCCCATAAAAAACAAAAAGTTTCAAAAATATAGTCTTCATTGATTTTGCCTCACTTATGCCCAAATACATCCATTTTACACACCTGGAGGTGATCATCACATGGTATGATTACTCGAATCTTACAAGCAAATCTATAGAGGAATGAGCAAACTACAGCTCAGCAAGAAGCAGGAAGCAAAAAGCATATACATGCGAAACAATACAGTTAAGTTATTAAGTAATTATTACATGCAATGTGTGAATAAGTAATGTGTGAATAAGCAATGTGTTATCCATACGACGTTTTCCAGTCCATCGCGAGGTTAGAGAAATTTTACCTACTTTAACCTAAGTTGAGAAGTTACGATATGATGGCTACAATGCCAATCACAAAGGCCATAAGGCCCTCTCGCAGCTAATTTCGGGCTTGTACAATGGAGGCTTCTGCTTCACCCATGATTACCTTTGACCCAATGCCCCTAACCTTACTGCAACCTCATGTCCTGTCACTTGGTTCAACTAAGAATGAGGAAATGTTAAATCACTATAACCTCATCAAAGGTATTGGAATTTAGTTAGAGAAACCTAATCGTCCCTTAGTAGGATGTAATGCATGTGCATTTATAATTTTAGTTTGAGTTTCAATTAGTTTGGCTAAGGGTGATCAACCAAATCATAGCGCACCAAACAAAGTCAAACAATACAACGTAACATGTAGCTTAGCTATCAATTAGCATTTTAATAACTAAGTGCAGGCGTAGTGTGCACACAAACCATTACTTACAACCATAAGCAAGCATATACTCTAGTCTCCACAAATCCCACTTACTTGTACTAAGCTCACTCCATAGGCATCTACCACCATATTAGCTTTCCCAAGATGATAGTTTATATTTAAATCATAATCTTTTATTAGCTCGAACCATTACCTTTGTCTTAAGTTCAACTTCTTCTGAGTAAAGAAATACTTTAGACTTTTGTGATCAATGTATATATTACACCATTGTCCATATAGATAATGTATAAAAATTTTTAAAGCAAACATTATAGTTATTAATTCCAAATCATGGGTTGAATAATTCCTTTCATGGGCCTTTAACTGTCTTGATGCATATGCAACAGCTTTTCCATCCTTCATAATTCCTTTGATGGGGTCTTAATTGTCTTGATGCGTATGCAACAACTTTTCCATCCTACATCAATAAATAACCTAATCCATTTAGAGAAGCATCATTATACACACTATAAGGTTTATTCAGATCAGGTAATGTTAATACTGGTACCGTAATAAGTCATTTCTTCAACCCTTAAAAACTTAGCTCACATTCCTTACCTCATTCGAATTTTATGTCTTTCTGAGTCAATCGAGTCAATGGTTTGGCAATTTTAGAGAAATTCTTTATAAATTGTCGATGATATTCAGCCATACTTAGAAAACTTCTCACTTCCGAAACAATGGTTAGTTGCTTCCATTCCATTACTGATTTCACCTTTTCAAGGTCTACAAAAATTCCTTCACTAGATACAATGTGACCCAGAAAAGAAATTTTATTTAACCAGAAATTACATTTACTTAACTTGGCATACAACTTATTTTCCCTTAGCTTCTGTAATGCCAACCATAAATGTTTTACATGCTTTTCCTTAGTTTTCAAATAGATTAGAATATAATCAATAAATACTACAACAAATTTATCCAAATATGATATATACGTATGATTCATTAAGTCCATGAACACAGCTTAGGCATTCATTGAATCGAAAAGCATCATAAAAAATTCATAATGACCATATCGTGTTCTAAATGCAGTTTTAGGTACATCCTCCGACTTAACTTGTAATTGATGATATCTCAATTTCAAGTCAATTTTAGAAGACATAGTTGCACCCTATAGTTGATCAAACAAATCATCGATGTAAGGTAGCAAATATCGCTTCTTAACAGTAACCTTATTTATATCCCAGTAATCTATGTACAATCTCATGATACCATCTTTCTTCTTCACAAACAATAACAGTGCTCCCCATGATGAAACACTTAAACAAATAAATTATTTGTCTAATAGCTCTTGAAGTTCCATGGGTGACATCTAATATGGAGCTTTAGAAATAGGTTTGGTTTTAGGGACTAACTCAATAGTGAAGTCCAACTCTTAATGCAAAATTAAACCTGGTAAATCCTCTAGAAATACATTTGAAAATTCACACACTAGTAGTATATCCACTACTTAGGTGCCTCTTTCTTTGCTTTAATAGCAAATACCCAACAAAATTTCCAATCACTCTCTTCTACCAACTTTTCCTTGAAATGTCATTTCTCCATCATTTAGAGTAATAGTTTTACTTCTACATTCTACAGCCGCTTTATGCTTAGATAACTAATCTATTCCCACAATTATATTATAACCTTGTAAAGGTAATATTACAAAACTTATAGGGTACTCTTTCTCCTAAATCTAAATTCTACCATTGTCCACCACTTCTTATGTTGTTACTTTCTCCCCAGTAGGAGTTTTAACTCTATAAGTTGTATTAGTCTTAATCACACTAATCTTCTTCTCATTCACAAAATTCTGACTTACAAAGGAATGAGATGCATTAATATTAAATAATGCAAAAACAGGTTGTCCATTTATAAAGCACATTTCCTAGATGTACTAATACTATGATTATTAACTAGACTTACATTCATAAATCTCAAAATTTAAGTGCTTTAATTTAACTTACATTTAAATTATCATCAAAATAAGTAGTCTAAGCGCATACCTATCACAAGTCCTTCGTTGTTTTCTTCTTCGACTCCCATAATCTTTTCAACATCATCATGATAGTACTCCTCCATCTAATCCACAAAATCTTCATCCTCTTCATTTCCCATATCCTCCTTAGCAAAGATACAAGCAGGTACGGTTATGTTACTAGAACCTCTTATCCACTTAACTCCTTATCCAAATTGTGCACAATACTTAGAGAAATGCCCATTTTTATCATATTTGTTACACTTTACAAGTTTCATTCCATGGCACACTCGCAATATATGGTTTTGATCTTCGTACATAAAACATTTTCTTTTAAGCTGAGCATAGTTTCTCGGAAAATGATTTACGCCACACTTCCAGCACTTAACATTTCCATCCTTATCATAAAAACTCAAGCCGGGCACTGATTGAACTAGGCTACTAGCTAAAGTTGTTTGTTTCCTTCTTTTTTGTGAAGAACTACTAGTTGCACCAAGATATGATCTTTAATTCAGGATTATCTCGATATGAATTAAGTGCATATTACAACAATCTATTAAACTCAATTTCATACTGAGCCATACTCATACTTCCCTTCTTTAATTCAAACAAATCTCTTACCATCTTATTTTAGACACTATGAGGGAAGTATTCTTTCTTAAATTCTTCTTTAAACCTCTTCCAAGTAATATTATTCCCCAATTGTCTCACTTTTGAGTCCCACCAAACTCAAGCAGCTAACTTTAACATAAAGGTGCCATATGTTAACTTTTGAGATTCCAAGATTCCAAAGGCCTCAAAACTTCATTTAATCTGGGTCAACCAATCGTTAGTCAAGGCTAACTTACCAATTTCTCCCTCAAAGTAATAATTTGCTTTTATAAGCTCGAGAAGCTTATCTACCTCTTATGGTTGTTCCATTCTTTATTTAGCCCCTTGTGGCCCTCTATTACCCATATTACCTCTGGTAATAAGATGTTGAATCAACATTCCTTGCCACCTCATCATCGTTTGCATACTAATAAGTATTTACCCAATGGGTATAGCTTCTTAAGGCAATAGGGATATATCTTATCTATGTTGTTCCATTGGGGGTAATGATACTTGCGATGGAGGGTTTTGATTTCCCTCGATCCTTCTGTTATGACTCTCATCTCTAGCTTTAACCATACTCATTTAGTATGTATAACTTATTAAACCTGTATATATATATATATATCTATTTATAAGTTATCTAATTCCTTATTTCTATAAATATTTCAAAAATTATTGAATTCTTGTGATTTGTGCTTATATAACATAATAATAATAACAATAACATTTCAATCAATATGCATATTAGATATAACTTTCACTATTAGCTTGATTATTGCTTTAAATCATTGTGGTTAATTACAGCTTTTGGAACAAAAGGTATAACTCGATAGACCTTTTAGTACATACATAGAATTTACAAACTTGATTACATCACTAATTACATTAATAGTATAAACTCGATATTTATAACTGTACAATATAAATGATTACATTAGACTTGATTACATCAACTATTTACAACATATAGACATGACCTGGGAGCTACAAAATACATCAAAGGTCAAAAGATACATCAAATTTAGCGAACAAAATTGCTACTACATCACACCTAGAGATCTAACTAAACAAGTTAGCCAACTATAACTAATCCTCGTCAGAAGAACTATCTATAGTAGTAACTTGATTGAAGGGAACCCACTCCATGTGTCCATCCATAATGTTATCTTCTTCATCACCTACAGATTCAGAACTTATTGATATTACTTCTAAGCTCTTAGGAATTACAATCACCTCATCGTCCTCAAGCTCAACTACATAACCATTTCCTATTCCCTTATGTTTTACTTCTTCATTTTGTACAAGTCCTACCTCTACCTATCCTCCTGGTCCATTTCCTATCCCACTTATCCCAGTATTAGCTATAACTTGCATGACTAAAGCATGAATATTTACACTAGATTCATTTTCACTTTCCATCTCTTATTCCTCCTCTTTGGGTTCTTCCTCTTCTCGATCTTCTTCAATATTAGCCTTATTCTCTTAATGACTACTTTGCGTTTCTAAATGAGTTACTTTTTGCAGTTCTACGAGCAGTAGATTTTCTTATAGTAGTCCTGACATCATGGGCTCTAGTTTAAGTTCATTTGGTTCTAGGGATATCTCTATGCCATCCTCAATTGGTTTTAGAAAATAGGGAAACTAATTAGTAATCCCTGGTAGATAATGTCTAAGACTGTATGGTACACTGGTAAGAATATGTATAATGCTAGTTAGATAAGGTCTCCCCTCTACTAGTTTAGTCGAAAAGTATCTCACAAGCATCATCAAATATATAATCCTTTCTTTATCCAACCACCTCTACTCGAAGGCTGCTATGGTAGTATATCTATTGTATTGGTGTTGTAGATTCATCTCCATCAATGCCTATTGATTTTGCCAACTATAACACACCTTATCATATAATTTATAAATGATCTTATCAACGATTTTGAATATATTACAATTAGCCATTTCTAATAATAGCTATTGCATCTTAACCCTATAATCAATGAGGGACTTATCACAATTCGATGGGTGACCTAGTCGTGACGGGTGACATATATTGTATAAAAGATCATAGATTGGTTTCCTTCCAATCAACGACCCTTCAGAAGACATATAAAGCTACTATTACAACCGATTATCCAGGAGTACACATGCAAGGATAATATCACAATATATACATAGTATAATATTTTATATAGTAACATCATCACATATTAATACAATACTCTAAGTCTTAAAGTATTAGTAAATAGTCTATAGTAGTAAATAGAGTTACTAAACCTAACTACTGAATATTATGATATAGAATATCACAAAAATTCTACTTAATAGTCATTACATATATTCACTCTTCTCTCTCTACTTCTACACATATCCCAAAAGACTAAAATAACCTTGGGTATGCCTCAATTGGGTATGGTGAGCAAGTCCTCCTACATCAAAAGTTTATAAGGGTGTACGCCAAAAAGCTTAGTGAGTTATATCTCAACCATACAAATAAACAAGCTATTCTATCATTTAATTACAAATATATGAATCCATGATTAAGCAAAATTCCATACAAATACATACAGTTGACTATGTACTATATATAACTCAAATTTAACATCCTCTAAAGTTAGGATTGGAGAATATACTGCACTAGTTAGATCTGGGTATCATACCTAAACTTACACAACTATGAAACACCATGTTTTGCTTTTAAGTAAAAATAGTCTGCTTAGTTTTAGTTTAAAATTAAGTTCCATGTATAATTATAAGTAGGCTTCTGTAGTCCACATTCACCCTAAATAGAGGCCTTTGGACTAGACTCTTAGCGCTTTCAATGCCTAGTAATCCTGTAGGGTAGGGTAAAGTCATGTTATGTATTTGCATTGTACTAAAACACTTTGATTATAATTAATTCAACTCTTGCATGACCTCTTGTTACCTTCGTGTGGTGTGATGACTATAATTATTATATGTAGTATATGTTTATGCATGATTCAATTTAGTTTAGCAGAGTTAAATATAATTAGATCCAGTTATTATGTGATTAAGCAATACCGTAGATAGTTAGATTTTCTAAAGAAACCTATCATGCAACAAACAGTTCATTATCAAAATTTAAAGTATTTTCACAATATATCAAACAACAACAATCACATGCATATCCTAACCCTACACATCAATGAATTATCAATAATAATTAAATATCACTAACTACAAGTAGAAACATGTATAGAATCTTCAAGAATGCTCACTCGGTCATGATAGAGCTTAAGGATCGTTATAGTCGGCTGGGAGATCAATACCCTCATTGAGATTACCTGATAATTACAAAATAGAAAAGATAATAAATATCTAAACAAGATAACTATTCTATGTAAGTTTTTTATTTAAAATCTATTTAAATTTTCCTATTTATCTTACAAAATTTTCAGGTTTGAGCTTTTTCGTCACTTGTGTGTAACTTTTTTCATTCTAACTCTGATTTTTATAAACTTATAGTTAATATTTATTATTTTCGGATACACTTTCATGTAGCAGTGTCCATTTTGGACATTAAAACTCATATTTTTCATTATAGACTCAAAGTGTTACAAATTTTGTTATTTTGGCCCAAATAATTTTATTTATTAATTTTAAGTTTTTCTTTATCATTTTATGATGTAATTAATTTCTAAATTTTCTATTTTTAAAAATATTTTATTTTTGAGTCCATTTTACAATAATTTCTTTATTTCTTCATCTTAAGCTTAATTTACTAATTATATTAATTTTTATTATTATTATTGTAATTTCCTAATTAATTAATTATTATTTTTATAGTTTGTGATTTTAATTAGAGATCTTTGGAGATGCTAACATGGCAAATTCCTATTGGTCCATGTGGCAAGCAACTCGGCTTAAATGAAGGTTTGATGTTAGTCAGCTTAGACGTTGTCTAGATGATGGCACGAGCTCAACAATAGCTATGGTTGCTCGATTGGTTGGCATGCAAGCTAAGCAGGTTGGCACCATTGCTTGGCAACTCAGGAACTATGTTAGAACATGTGAGAGCTTAGTGCTCGAGTTGGCAATAGTGTAGAAGGTGGAGATCGGAATAGGAATCCTTGTCTTAAATTAGGTTTCGAGCTAGTATTCTGTATGCGAGTCCTTGTAAGCTTTTAGCTCGTTTGCATGTGATTGATCCAAGGAGTTAATTCCTATCAAGATATTACAACCAATACACAATAAACTAAGCAAACAATCATACTCTGTTTTGCAAACAAGAAATAGGGAAAACCAGAGCACTAAATTTCCTTAACACTAAATGCTTCACAAACCCTCATGACAACAACAGACAATTTCTACAACACACTATAGCAATAGTAAGTCACTTGAAGTACAAAGTAACAAAAGCTTACTCGAACATTGTCAAGCTTTAATATTAAGATGATATGGATCATCGTGAAGATTGACACATAGCTACTGAGATCATGAGAACCAAAAGGGTAGGTTTGAACCTTAAGACAATCCGAAAGCTAAATGGTAGTCGAAAGTTGAGCAGGAGTCTTATGCATTGACGATTAATATGACTCCCCAACGCCTCACACAAGCTCAAGCTATACTTAATATGACGCACAAGTATAATACGAGGTTGCTTACCACTAGTCTACACTTAATGGTCTAGATAAGAGCTCTTCAAATCTCAGTCCTCAATGAGAAAACACAAGCTTAAGAAGGAAGAATAATGTCTGAAGTTCAATATCATTGATGTTGTGACTATTAAATATTATAAATATTTATATGGCTCAATTAAGGAAAATCCTAGGTATACGTAAATTAAAAAAGGATTCTTACTAGAAAAGGAAAGGAAAATAGATTACAAGGGTAAAGTCGTAAACAGACAAAAGGGATATTCGATTACAAAAAGGTCAGTATGGATGTTATAAAAATGGGATGCATGTTTATGGTCCATTTTGTGATCTAGACAATACTGTATGCTGAGTAGAGCTTATTCTAAATAGAGCAAGTCAATCAGTTGTATAGCAACTCGGCTGTTTAGAGCTTAGGAAGGGTTGCTCCAGTGTGTAGCCATTCTCTTAATAAGCCTTAGCTGGTTGGCTCGGAAATGGGGCAACTTGGTCTCAAATGTGAGTCAACTCAGAAATGGTGGATTTAGTGCTTGGCTTTGAATTGGTGTAAGTCATTAAGCTCAGGAGCAACATATTGGTCCGTGATCCTTATCAATCCTTCTCTACTACTAATGCTAAAAACAAAGAGAACCTAAATACTGTTATTCTCTAAACTTTGACCTTTATACCATATAGGCAACACATGTTTGTCCACAAAGAACAAACAAGTAATAATCTCCCTAATGCAAACCACTCCATACAATAATGTTAGTAGTCTTATTACATTATATATCCCTATGAAAAGACTCTTAGTTATTCTTATAACTAATAAACCTTTCAAAATGGGCATATAGTTTCATATAATATACAGTTCGATTAGAGCACCAAGCTAACAAGCATTCATAATGTACATTACATATCACCACTAACCCAATATAAAATTACAACAATTATCAACTCAAATCTCAAAGCACAAGTGAAAATATTTCTACATTGCAATGCATCATTAAAATCTATATTTATCAATTGTTTGACCTGTAAACAAAAGATAGAGTTGGTTCATCAATACCATGACTTGTCTCATCCTAAATCAACATTTGAGTTTCCTCTCCATCAAGAATGTCATGAGCCTTTATTTTAACTCCATGAACCCTCCCTCTTTATTCTCACTTACTACATTAGTGAAATTAAAACTTCATAACCTTAATTGCTTCTACAAAAACATGTTCCTAACAATCAACAAAGTCTCGTGCTCATCTTCCTTGTTTTCTATTTTGATACAATTTGATGGAAATTGATTGGAGTTATAATCAATGTTTAATGGTACTATTATTTTTTGTTTTTTAGATTAAGTAAAATTTAAGGATATGGCCTCTCTTCACCTAGATATTATGAACCTCGCAAGAATTGGCCTAGGATCAACTAACTTGATATGACTCATAAGCTAGCTAATCTATAGCTCACCACAATCAAGGATTGATAAGAGTAATAAAATGGCAAAAATCTCCATAAAGGTATATTAAGGCGATAATAGTTTGATAGCTAAATTCAGCGTCTTCCATTTGAAGTGTAACGACTTATTTCAATTTTGAAATGAAAAGAAACCTTAAATATAAAGAAGTTTCAGTTCAAGAGCAACATAGTCTAAAAATTACATTAAAATGTAGAATTAAAAATTGCAGTAAAATAGCTATATTCAGATGCCCTAGTGAAGGGAATTAAGATATAGGACTCTTAACCCGCAGTCGAGCTCAAGGACTAAAGGAGCTAGCATAACGAATCCTCATGTTCCAACCAACCCTTACCGAGGCAAAATACTTACTTGTCGAGTCACCTCTAATGTCGTATTGTATGACCACCGTTTATTCTGTGGCATGCTGAGTTAACAATTACTCTTTATTGTTAAGCTGCTCGATCACTTGACACCATCCTTGCCGAGAAGCCTAGAAAGATAATCCAAACTAATTAAGCCATCCTTGCTCAGACAAGCCCATCTGTTCGTACTTTTTGTTTGCATCTCCTAATGACCCTACCAATGCTACATCGCCATGTGTACAATATCACATGTAAAATCTATAGCACCAATAATTATTTTCCTTGTATATTCATTTTTACCCCTTTGTAACATGTACATTACCCTTTTAAGAAATGCCTTTTTTGTCTTTTTCCTTTTGGGCAAGTTGCCCTAGTTTGCAAATATAAATACCCTTGTACTTGTAATTGCAACATCAATCAAATTACCTTCAATATGCTTGAGTACTTTTTTCCTTGTATAAACACTGCTTGTTTACTCTCAACATCACTCTTATCCTTTCCCTTAAGCAAGGTTAGATAGCGAGTAATCTCATCGAACTAATTTGTGCGTCATATCAAATTGTGCAGTAAGTCATCGGAAGTTCCTTTGGTGCGTTATATCCTCTAGAACTGTTCATGGGTTTTTGCTTACTGCTCCATTCGTCTATTCTTGGTACGTTTATCACTCTTTTCGTACCTTTCCCCATTAACCCTTTTTTGAGCTATCTACAAGCATGGACCCATCCAGTGACAGGCCTTATCTGTTCTTGGTCACAGTTCGCACCATCTTAGTATCAGGGCAAAGGTTTTGTGTGAAATAGAATTAGTTCTTCTTGAATTTCTGTTTTGCTTATGTAAAATAAAGTCAGTTATTGAGTTCATTTGACTGCTGTGTTAGTAGCTATTCACTTCCTGAAGTGTTTATTTAAATTTTGAATCTATGAGGAAAAATGATAGACCTAAATATGAATGTTGGTACTGGTGATGATAGTGGAGTTGTCCACTATGAGCGTCAATCTCAAGGAATTCCTAAAAGCAATTACTAGAGGCTTAATGAGGTAGCTAACTTTTTAATAGATTTAACCTGAGCTGTTCATGCATTGTCTTGCCGACCTACTAAGGCCGCGCACAACACTCCATAAGCTATTCAACCAATTAGAGGTCAAAACCCAGCTTAACCATTTCGAGGTGGAGGAGTTAGCAAATGAGTAAGGCGAAAGATAAACATAAGAGAGCTTGATGAGGAGGAAGAAGAGTATTTTGAAGAGGAGCATGTACGAGTCCTTAGAGCATCCAACCATGTGAAGCTTTGGATTCCGAGTTTTAATGGATCTGGGAATACTGATGAGTATCTGGATTGGGAAGAGAAGGTGGAGCGTGTGTTTGATTATTACCAGTATGAGGATTATGAGAAAGTGAAGACACCTGGCCCGGGTTGAAGAAAGTGCTCAGAAATAGATTCGTGCCGGAAACGTATCTCCAAGATACTTTCACTCAGCTTCAGGAGCTGAGACAAGTAGACCAAACTATTGATAAGTATGTTCAGGAATTCCAAATGCTTATGATACGATACAAAGTGGAGGAACCACTAGCACGAACAGTCTCAAGATTTGTTAGTGGGTTAAGAGACGACATTCAAGACATTGTAAAACTCTAAGGATTTGATACAATGGATGAAGCTGTTAGGATTACCTAGTGTATAGAGAGGCAAAGAAGAAGCTGAGCAATGACCTAAATGCCAACCAAGACAAGCAAGTAACCGAACTTTGTCAAGTGCTAAGCCAAGTAAAAGGGTTGATGTCAAAGCCGAGTAAAAAAGCTAACCTGAAGATGTAGTGTAAACTCAAACGTATGAGAAGGGGCAAGGGTCTGGCAGGAAGACCAGCTAGATCAAATGCTTCAAATGCCAAGAGTTTGAACATATGGTTGCTTAGTGCTCGATCCAAAGGACGATGGTCATTAAGGGAGACATCCCGAAGTTAGACATAGAGAGTACAGTGAGAACCCGAGGAGGAAGAGGTTCCTACCGAGAAAGAGAACACCAAGAAAGAGTTAATTAAGGAAGACATGTATGCCAAAGACTTGGACTAGCTACTTATGGTTGTCCAACTCATTATGAGCGTGGAACCCTTACAAGAGGAGGAGTAGAGAGAGAACTTATTTCATATCACCTGCAAGATGAATGAATAGAAGTGGGCCCTCATCGTGGATAGTGGAAGTTGCACTAATGCAGTATCAGCCAACTTAGTCTCAAAACTGAGGTTGCCGACTGTTGCACATCTGAAGCCGTACAAGTTACACTAGTTGAGTGAGAAGGAAGCACTACACGTCACTCGGCAAATACTGCTACCGATCATTATCGGCAATTACTCCAACCAGATTCTCTGTGACGTACTACCCATGTGTGCGTCCCATGTGTTGTTAGAAAGACCGTGGTTGTTTGATAGGAAAGTCATCCATGACGGTTATAAGAATACCTACATGCTGGAGAAGGATGATCGGAAGATCACGCTAAATCCGATGCCGCCAAGATAAGTTCACAAGTTACAAACGAAACTTGCTCGTGGATCGAAGAAGGCTCTGGTGATGAGTAAAACCAAGCTCCGAAAGGTCATTAATGCTAATGAGTGAACGCTCCTGTTGGTCAGGCGACTATTAGAAATGAAAGAGTGGGATGATTTACCCCCAGAGGTGAAGGAACCATTGGATGAATATGTCAACCTGTTCCCAAAATAGTTACTCGAAGGGTTACCCCCAAACTCAGGCATAAAGTACTACATTGACTTAGTACCCGGCACTGTACTGTCGAACAAGCCAGCTTATCGCATGAATCCCAAGCAAGCTTTTAAGCTTCAACGTCAAGTCAATGAGTTGTTGGAAAGAGGATACATAAGAGAGAGAGTCTCAAACCTTATGCTATGCCTGCACTTCTAGTACCGAAGAAGGATGAAACTCGGTAGATGTGTGTTGACAACCGAGCCATAAACAAAATCATGATCAAATACAGATATCCAATCCCAAGGCTAGAAGACATGATGGATGAACTGAGTGGAGCCAAAATCTTTAACAAGATTGATCTCAAGTCTAGCTACCATCAAATCCGCATGAGGTCAGAAGACGAGTGGAAGACTGCGTTCAAGACTCGACACTCGACATGGACTTTACGAGTCGATGGTCATGCCCTTTGGCTTGTCGAATGCCCCGAGCACCTTCATGAGGCTTATGAATTATGTATTGAGACATCTCATCGGGAAGTATGTCGTAGTGTACTTCGATGACATCCTGATCTATAGTACCAACATATCGAGTTACTATGAACACATTAAAGCAATCTTAAATATTCTTCGTGTCGAGAGATTATTCAGCAACCTAAAGAAATGTTGCTTTTTCCAAGAAGAAGTAGTATTCTTGGGCTATGTAGTCAGTGGAGGAGGCTTGTGAGTCGATGATGAGAAGATCCAAGCAATTGTTGAATGGCCAACCCTACTACTTATGCCAATGTAAGAAGTTTCTATGGACTAGCTTTGTTTTACCGAAGGTTCATCAGGAACTTCAGTACTCTCGCTACACCCCTTACTAAATTAACGAAGAAAGACACTGACTTTTGATGGGGAGAAAGGAAAGAGAGGAGTTTCATCGAGATAAAGAAGAAGTTGGCCTCTGCCCCAATGTTAGTGCTCCTTGACTTCGATAAAATTTTTTAGCTAAAGTGCGATGCGTCAGGCATTGGAATAAGCACTATCTTGATGCAGGAAGGCCAACCAATTGCCTTCTACAATGAGAAGCTTCGAGGACTCCTAATTAAATTACTCTGTATATGACAAAGAGCTCTTAACATTAATCCAAGCACTGCAAGTATGGTAGCACTATTTATACAGATCACAAGTCATTGCGATACCTCCAAAGTTAAACCAAACTATCCAAACGGCAAGCAAGATGGGTTGAATTCCTTGAGGGATTAGATTTTGTGATCAAATACAAGCAAGGAAAGAGTAATATAGTTGCAGATGCTCTTTCGAGAAAGCATGCACTCTTGTCAGAACTACAGACCAGACTGTTTGGTTTTGTGAGAATCAAAGAACAGTACTTCGAGGATCCACACTTTGGACCAATAATTTTGCGATGCATAAATGAGAGGACAATGGATGAGTATTTTGTGGAGGATGGCTATCTATTCCGAGGAGAAAACTATACATGTCGACTTACTCCCTACGGGAATTATTAATCAAAGAAGCCCACAGCGGCGAACTCTCCGAACACTTTAGAGAAAGGAGGACCTGTAAACTATTAAATGGCTGATTCTTTTGGCTAAGAATGCGAAGAGATGTTCACTGAGTGATTAAAAGTTGTGCTATGTGCAAAAAGGCCAAGTACCGAGCCAAATAAGGGAAAGTAATGCCTCTACCTGTCCCTATAAAGCTGTAGACTGCACTAAGCATGGACTTTGTTCTCAAACTATCGAAAACTGCCCAGGGAAAAGATTCTGTAATGGTAGTCAAAGATCAGTTCAGTAAGATAGCACACTTCGTGCCCTGCACTAAAACTAACAATACTTCGACTATTGCTTCTCTTTTCTTACAGGAGGTTGTGCAGATACACGACCTGCCGAGAAGTATAGTCTCCGACAGAGACCCAAAGTTCTTGAGCCATTTTTGGAAAACCCTATGGCGTCGACTGAGAACTAAATTACTCTTCAACACCTCGTGTTACCCATAAATTGATAGCCAAACAGAGATGGTTAATCGTACTTTGGGTTGACTACTCTGAGCTATAGTAGGTAAGAACTTAGCTGATTGGGATATTTGCCTACTAGTGGTCAAGTTTGCTTATAACTGAACCATACATGACACCACCAAGTAGACCCCCTTTAAAGTGGTCTATGGATTTAATCCCGAGTTACCCCTTAACCACGCCCCGTACTTGTAGTTGTACCCATACAAGAGGACCCCGACACCTCGGCTAGAGCATAATCCCTTCAACACATCTATGATAAGGTCACTCGGCATATCGACCAGGCTGCTAGAAGAATGCATAAAAAGACTAAGGGTTGGTCAGCCAAACAATCTAAACCGAAAGACTTAGTATGGCTACAGCTCAACAAAGAACGGTTCTCGAACAAAAGGATGAACAAGTTATCTACAAGAACAGAAGGACCTTTTAAAATCCTCCAGAAAATTAGTGACAACGCTTATAAGTTGGAGCTACTTGAGGACTATGGGGTTTCTGATGCTTTCAACATTGCCAACCCCAGTCCATATCACCTTGATGGAGGATTGAGCGAACACCATTCGGATTTGATCCCAAATCCAAAACAACTCAGAGGGAATGATAGGAATCAAGCTACAAAACCCTTGACCCGCAGTAAAACCTAAAAACTAGAGGGGCTAGCATGGCGAATCCTCATGTTCCAACCAACCCTTGCCGAGGCCAAATACTTACTTGCCGAGTCACCTCTAATGCCGTACTATATGACTACCATTTATTTAGTGGCATGCCGAGTTAACGATTACTCTCTATTGTTAAGCTGCTCGATCACTCTGCACCATCCTTGCCGAGAAGCCTAGAAAGATAATCTAGACTAATTAAGGCATCCTTACTCAGACAAGCCCATCTATCCGTACTTTTTGTCCACATCTCCTAACAACCCCACCCATGTCACATTGCCACATGTACAGTATCACATGTAGAATCTATGGTACCAATTATTATTTTCCTTATATATTCATTTTTGCCCCTTTGTAACATGTACATTGCCCCTTTAGGAAATGCCCTTTTTGTCTTTTCCCTTTTAGGCAAATTGCTCTAGTTTGCAGATATAAATACTCCTATTCTTACAATTGCAACATCAATCCGATTACCTTCAATATACTTGAGTACTTTTTTTCCTTGCGTAAACACTACTTGCTTACTCTTGGCATCACTCTTATCATTTCCTTTAAGTAAGGTTAGGTGGCGAGTAACCTCACTGAACCAATTCATGCATCATATCAAATTGTGTGTAAGTCCTCAAAAGTTCCTTTGGTGCATCATATCCTTTAGAACTGTTTGTGGGTTTTTGCTTACTATTCCATTCATCTTTGTCCATCTTTTCGTACCTTTCCCCATTAGCCCTTTTTCAAGCTTTCTACAAGTTTAAACCCATCCAGCGACTGACCTTGTTTGTTCTTGGTCATGGTTCATACCATCTAAAGACATTTTGTTGGTTTTGTGCAAAGAGGTGTCTAAATGCTCTAGAAAGCTATCATTTGAATGATATGTCCTAAGCATTCTTTAGGTCCTAAGGGTATTGCCGTTCGAAGGTGTCCCAATGAATGTTTGGAAGGCAAGGGCCAATATAGTACTAATTTAACCTACTGAGCAAATTACACAAGGCTACCATCTAGATGCCATTGGCAAAATCCTACATCTAGACTAGCAACCAACAACTTTTAAAGACTTACTTTAGCCTTAGCTCCAAAAGTTCCTAGCTCCATTTGGATGGTCCTCTTATATCCTAATCCTTTAAGATGAAAATGGAACATATTCTGATATTCATTAAGCAAACATGAATGAGGCTCGTCAAGTAACTTATAAACTAAACTTGAAATGGCTTGTGCTCTTAACTAAGTGATTTGGCCTATAGTTGTAAGATTCCCATCATTACCTTAGGGGTTTTATTGATTTGTCCTCACATCTGTATCATTTTCCTCTTCAAAAATGTAGGTAATAGATTAAATTCATTAAACATCATAGATACTCCACATTCTCCTAGTAGTCTAAGTAGTAGGCATTTTCATTATCCTCTACAAAATCTTGAATGGCTCATTGGCTCTAAGTGCTAATTTGGATCTTCTTTTTTTTAGAAATCTCTCCTTCCTTAAGTGTAACTAAACTAAGTCCTCCAATTGAAAGATCATTAGTCTTCTTCCTTATCTTCTTTATGTGCTATTCTTCTTAGCTTGCATAGCCAATTGCTTTTGGTCTTTCTTATAGAGGCCTTTAATTACCTTGGCCTTATTTGTAATCCTCTTGTAGTTAGGAATGGTAACAATTCTAAAACAGGAGCGAGATTATAACCATAAATCACCTTAAAAGGAATTTAGCCAATTGCTTGCTGTTTGGATCAGTTACATGAAAACTCAATGATTGGCAAATACAAGTCTTAATTTTGAAGATCCTTCCAAATTCTGAGCCTTAAAAGTGCTCTCGAAGTCTCTTCTTACTAAAAAACAAAGTTATGTTGCTAGTGTAACAAGTTTTCCTCCTCTTGATTATACTCTTCAAATTGAAGCTCAAGGTTCTATAAGCTATCAACAATTCTTTTTGAATCATTTTGAATAATGGACTTATTTCACTCCATTAAAGCCTTTCAAACCTTATCTACTTTTATCATCAATCCTTTGCACTCCATTATCTCACTTGTATTTGATTAAGCTCCTTCAACAACTTGGCTAATCTTGGAAATGAATTAGGTCAAGTGGAACTTTGAAGGCTCAAACTCAATTCATTTTAAAATTATTAAGTTCGAGTTCGAGTTCAATTAAATTTTTATCTCTTTTGAAGTAAGAATTTGCTTATCTAAAAGAGTTTGAACTCAAGTTTAAGTTTGAAATTAATTCAAAATTTTAAATCTATGTTTTTATCCCTTTTCAAATGAAAATAATTCAAAATGTTATGATATTTTTTTGTTATATTAATGATTTTTACCTTAGGCAAAATATTTGTTTTCTCATTTTTATATTATTAATCTTTTATTTTTAATGATTTTTTAAAAATTATAGTAATCTCATTCTTATATCATATATTTTTTTATATAGTAAAACTTTAGTATAATGGATCAGCTTATAAGCTTACTTACGAGTCAATTTGTAAGTTATAACCAATATAAATAAATTTGTTTTTGAATTTATTTACAAGTCTAAATATAAATTTAAACTTACTTCATCTATCAAATGAGGTCAAATTGAACTATATTTAAAATAAGCTGAACTCAAATAGATTACAAACCAACTTAAACCTAATCCTCGAACATTAAAGATATCACTTTAAAACATGAAATTTTCACATAAATAAATCACTTAAATTATCGGTTGATGTAATCACAAAAATAGCATTTTCTTTTACCAAAATAAAAGATACAGTAAACCACAAAATACCGGAGTCCGCCACTCCACGACATGGACGGTGAATAATAAGAACTCGGAGAAGATCGAGATCGGATCGTACTTTGGAATCAGACCGGAACCCTGCCCAGTCTTGACTCAAGCATGGAAGACGATTCGAACGATATGGACTCACTTTTTGAAGGTATGGTCTTGTTTACTCCTTCTCAATTTTCCAATCAACCTCAACCTGAAACCACCTCCGACCACCACAATAACCACCAACCTCCTCCTCCTCTGGAAACCACTTCTTCCGAACCACTCGATGAGAATTTATTCTCCGACCTAACCCTAGTAACTCCTCTGCAACCGATCACACCTGATAGTAACTCTACGACTGCACAATTCGGCTCCAATCGATCTATCGACGCGACGAAGACGAGTAGCAGAAGTTCACATCTAGAAAGAGAAGTTCAAGTTCCTAGTCAAATTCAAATTCAAAGTCCAATTACGAGGCAGGTTTCGAGGAAGAAGAAGAGAGCAGCTGGATTGAGAATCGGATACGGCAGGGACGCCAACGCGCCTTCTCTGGCGTCGATCGATCACGCGCCAGTTCCCGTTTCGCCCTCTGTTAAGTCTGATGATCGGAAAATCGGAGGAGAGGGAGTGGATACGAGTAATGGTAGTGAAAATGCGACTAGTTCTCTGTTTGGTAATAAAGAAGAAGAAGAAGAAACCCCAGATGTTGAGGGTGTTAGTTCTCAAAACGAGGCCAACTCCAAGGTTTTTGATGAGAAAAAACCCGAGGAGGATCATTCTTCAATTCCTGATGGTGTTAATGAGATAGTGCGGGAAGAAGAAGCCAAAGCCAATGGCGAGATTGAAGAACCCATAAAAGGTGGAAATTTGGGTTCAAAAACATATCTTAGTGTTGATAATGTGTTCTATAATGTGCTTGTGACTTGAATTTTTATTTTCTTGTAACAGATGGTTTGGAGGTGAATGTTCAGATTGAGATGGAATTTGAAGGAATTAAGGGGCGAATTGAGGAGAAGTTAAACAAAGCTCGTGAATTGGCAGCTTCATTATCTATTGCTAAGAAGGAATTGATTAGGAAAAGAAGGAAAGCTGCTGAGAATGTGAATTTAGCTTTTGTTAAGTACAAAGAACTCGAGAAGAGCTTGGAGGAAGCTTGTGAGGCCGAGGATTTTGAAATGGCTGAAAGGTTGAGTGAGAAACTTGTGGATGAGGAGAATGAGAGGAAGGTTTTGGTGGATGCATTAAGAGGTATAGAAGCTGAGTGTGATGCTGTTGATGCAAAGATGGAGGAGGTTTTGGGAGCCCAGATTGATGCGGAGGAAGAGTGTGTTGCTATGCTGGACAGTTTCTCAAAGGTTTCCATCTAGACACTTTCTTCTGATTGATTGTTAAGATTTAGTTTATGAGCTGCTAGCAAGAATGGATATGGATAGAATTTGATAACTGATAGATTGAATCTAGAGAGGAATGATATTTATCTGAATTGTAATATGCAGGAAAGAGAAATCTAGGTTTAGCTTTCATAGTTTGAAGTGCAAGAAATGCCAAACTTCTCTCTATAAGAAGTACTAAGTGTCACTCGTAGGAAATAACATGCTGTTGGTTATTAAGGGTGGGAACAATTGTGATGTAGTACTCTCAATAACAATAGGTTTAAGGAGTTCAAAGGAACTGCAATCTATGAGTGGACATGTTTTGACTCTTAGCATGCTGAGGAAGGTTGAGATTATCAGTCTTAAGAACTCCTAAACTAAATAATTAAAATATCTCTTAATTATCCCAAGCTGCATTATCCAAATATTATCATCAATTGAGAAGATGAGCATATAAGATGTAATTTGGCTACCTACTGAAACTTTTTAGGTATCAATACATCATAAAATTGGACATGGTCTCTGATTCCATTTATATTGTTTAAATTTAAGTAAGAATGTAGGTTCACAGCCAAGTAGATGAAGATAAACTTCCTGGAGATGTGTATTTTATTCCAAAGCATGCCCCTTATATGTGGGATGGAAAATTTGTTTGGGAGAATTGATGTTGCAAGACTCACTTAGTATCTTCATTTACTATCAATGTTTTAGGTTAGTTACCCATAATGTTTTAGGTTAGTTACCCATCAAGATAGATCTAAACTTGTGTAAGATTGCGTGTGCAGATTCTCCCTGACAATTCACAAGTTTGATTTGCATTGTGTGTTGAACCCAAGAATGAGTGACAATTCATGTCAATAATCGGTACAACACCAAGGACTAAGCATCCAATATTACATGTATATAAGGGAAGGGTAAAAGTTCTACAATTGGCGTTCCTTAGGCAGAGTTGTTAACACAAATAAACATGTGGACTTGAAAGTATAGGAGGATGAACTCCACATGTACTGTACTTGTATCACTAAGTGAGTTATAGGTAGCAGTGGTAAAGTTCTGGAACATTTCTAGAATCTTTTATAGTTAGTTGCAAGATCAAAGAATAATAGAAAGAGAGGTAAGTCAGGGAGTGGAGAGGAGATTTGTGGACTATCAGTTTGGGAGTTAGTTTGCTGAGCAACAGTGCTCAGTTATTGTTTTCTTTTTCCCACAAGACCTTAAAAACCCTAACTTTTTACTTTGATTTCTCTGCTATTACTTTTATCTGAGCTAGAGTTCTATCAATAATCATCTCTGATTTTTTTTTTTTTTGGTTAATTAATCGTCCATAAAACTAACTATTAAAATAGATCAAACTGATTATTATCAAAATGATTCAAACTGTTTCAAAGACCCAATATGCCTTTTTCTTTGCATTGAGCTCTTTCATTAGTTGATAGAAATGTTAGCTAGTCTGCAAATGACTGATAGTGATGTTATTTTGGTTGTGTTTATTTTGGAGAAAATGTTTTCTGGGCCTTCTGTTTTTCCTTTTTTATCTTTAAATACAGGCTTTTAGTTATTAAATAGTTTTGTATTGATTTCAAAAGTTTGCAGATGCTAGTGATCTTTAATGTTAAGTAATGCTAGTAGGTGAAAGCAATCCCTAGTTGCTAGTGGTGATGATTGACAACTATGACAAATACTAATGAAAAATGGTTTCCTCTCTTAAGAAAGTATATCGTTTTCTATTGACATTCTTTGTCATGGATAACCATTACCATTGGCAATCGACTGCCACTTTTACCTACCATATCACTTGCCACGAGAAGCCTCTATTTATCCTAAACCCCTGAGATTAATAGAATAATATTTGATAATAGTGAATCTTTTATTATAACAAATATTGAAAAAAAAATGCAAAAAATATTTCCACAATTCAAAGGCACCCTTTATTTAGGTTTGAATTTAGAAGTGGTCGATACTCTATTATATTTCCTTTCATTTTGTGTCTGCTTCAAGAATTTTCTTCTTCCTTTGATGAATGAGTGGGTTCTGTTTTTCCAGCCATTGTATCAAATATAACTCCTTGGTTTCCTAAATTTTTGTGCATAGAAAGTGTCAAGGCTTTATATATTTTGCATGTTTGGTTGGTGGAACGGGATAAGATAGGAATAAAATTGCAATTTCTAAAGAAGAGCTTAGAAAAGTGATAGTTATTATTTTGTTTATTTGCACTTACAATAACACAAATAATAGATTAGGAATATATACCCGAAGGTCGTGGTCAGATGATTTGTGTTGGGTTTGGTCTAGGTTTTGATGACAGCTTTTAGGTGACATGGTTCAAGACTTGACTAGTGGATTAGAATCTCATGGTTAGAATACGGAGAAATGTAAAAAAGGACCTTAGAAGGAATTTCCCTGAAAAAAGAAAAAAATTGCAATATTTGGCAGCAATACGAAATCCATGGAACAGCTGTCCCACAAACCATAGTATTAGCATAAGTGGGGAATCGTTATTCTATTGCATACCTATCAAATTAACTATATGTGTAGCTTGTGTTTCAAGGACTCCATAGAAAAGAAAGCATAAAACTGACAATCATATTGCACTTCACCAGGATGCCACAACTAATGGGGACCTTATCTTGGAGAATGCACAATTAAGTTATTCAGAGGAAATGGAGCAGTGGAATTCATTGTCAGAATCTCTGGAGGCAAAGAAGATGGAACTTGAAATAGAATCTCATCTTGTAAATGATGCCCGTGATGTGTTGAATGATTCCATAGATAATTTGACTGAAGATGATAGAAGGGAAAAAGAAAATCTTTTCAAGAGGAAGGAAACACTGGCCCTTGAATTAGAGAAATTACTTGCTTTAGTAAAGGAGAAAGAAATGGAGATAGCAGAAAATGACTCAAAGATTGAAGCTGTTGAGAAGAAGATTGCAAGTATGGCCTCTGGATATCAGGATGCACGGATGGATATTGGTGCAAAGTGTGATAGGCTGCAACAAGATCTCTCTCTGATTGATTCAGAAAATGAAGCCCTGTCTGTTAAAAAGAAGGCTCTCGGAGAATCTCTCCATGGGGAGGAGCAGAAAGTGGAAAAGATAAGGGAACTTGCAGCAACTTCTGCACATGAAGCAAAAAGATACCTTGAGGTTGCAGGGTTAAGAAAGGCCTTAATGCTGTCCATCCTAAAGTTCAGAGAAAATAAGCAGGGGCTTGTGGAGGCTGAAGCAAGACTCTCTGAAGATGTCCAAAAGCTTCAACAGGAAGCTGCCTCTGGACGGGCTGCTCTGCAGGTTAATTTTGTTTTTCTTTTCTTCTTTCATCTTCTTCAGATAATATCATGGTAAAGTTTGAAAGTGGCTTCTCTTTATGCTGCTTATGGTTATGAAACTACGGGCTTAGGGTGACAGAGTTCTGATACTGAAAGTTTTACTTGAAGGATGTAAATCTTATTATTTGGAAAGATTCCATTTCTGCATTAAAACCCAATCAGGTCTTTCTTTTTAATACAGTGCAAGAGATTTTCCTAAATTTAATACCTAAGCAAAATTCGGGATCAATGCAGCTTCATGAAGTTTTATCTTAATATTTACATATATGTGATCCTTCTAATGCAAACCGATCATGTTCCATTTTGGTATTAACACTTACTCTTCTCATCCATTCATTTTCTGAGGGGGCTTTTTTTCCTTTCTTTCCTTCTAGGAGTTATCTTCAAAAAAGTCAAGCCTGCAGCAAGATATTGCAACATTTGAACAAAGGATACTTTTCATAGACAAGAGACTCCCTGAATTGGAAGCCGAGAAAAAGGTTGCTGCTTCAGCAAGAAATTTCAAAGAAGCTGGACGAATTGCTGCTGAGGCAAAGTCATTGGGCCTTGAGAAAGAAGGTTTACAGAAAGATGTGGAAAGAACCACTTTAGAGCTTGAGAAGCTTGAGGAAGATATCAAGGAAACTGTTAACAATTTGCAGGAGAACGAAGAACAGATTTCATTGAAGGAGAGGGAGCTGGCAACGGCTCGATTCCAGAGGTTGCTAATAACCACTGGAACTGCTAAAGCAGAAAGAGCAGCTGCTGTAGAATTGGGAGACTTAGACGAAGCAAACCTTCTACTTGTAGAAGCTGAAGCTGCAGAATCTGAAGCAAAAAAGCTTCAACCATTGTACAATCTTAAGGAGGAAGATTTTGCAAATGTACCAAAAAATTACATTTCATTGGAACTTATATCTAGTCTTGGGGAAGAGCAGTTAGCAGAGCTTGCATCAATGATACATCTGCCCACATCATGATGATTACAGCATCCAGTCTTTAGAAATTATTTATGCAGAATCTGAAGCTGCAGCTTCTACTTGTAGAAGCTGAAGCTGCAGAATCTGAAGCAAAAATGCTTCAACCATTGTACAATCTTAAGGAGGAAGATTTTGCAAATGTACCAAAAAATTACATTTCATTGGAACTTATATCCAGTCTTGGGGAAAAGCAGTTAGCAGAGCTTGCATCAATGATACATCTGCCCACATCATGATGATTACAGCATCAAGTCTTTAGAAATTATTTATGCAAAAGTCATCACTGTGAAGGCGAAAATTACTCTGAACTCGAATCAGGAGCCTTGATGTGCTCTTTGAGGAAAATGAGTTGTGGAGTTGGCTTCCAATAAGCATATGTCTCTTCCAATCCTCTAGATCAGTTGATGCTTTCTCCGCAACTTGCAGGTTGAAAGTGGGTTGGAAGTATCTAGCAAAGGGTTATACTTGAATGGTTGTACATCTATATCATCGGGTGCGATGTTTAAGTTTGGACATGGTCATTGTAGAGTTATTTTTTGTCTGATCGATTGAGTGAAGGTTTATACCTTTTTTAAATTTTCAAATAAGAAAATCCAATACATGTAATTTCTCTCTAAAATTTTGTAGGGAACGAAAGGAAAATGTTGCTTTACTTTATCTGATGTTTCATGTTGTGTTCTTTTTCTTCATTCTTCAGACATTTTGACACGGATTTGATGTTTGGTTGTTTTTTCGTACAGCTGAACTTCATCGGGTCACTCACCCTTTTTAGAGCGCTCTGCAAGCAAAATGGGATGACCTGAGATGGCGCGGATTGGGCTGTTCACTTAGTTTACTATAGATTCCTAAGTCGGCCCCCTGAATGCCAGAAAGCTGCTAGTTCTTTATAGCACAGCAAACGGAAGCCGTTCTACTGGTTATTTGATCAATAACACGTCCGAAAGTGGAATAAAGGGCATAAAGGTTCATTTAGTAGAGCGTCGTTGGTTCATGCTGCTTATATATAAATATACATATGTAAGGAAATATTTTCGTGTATCAAAAGATTCCATATATATTTTACAAATATATTTTCAGATATACAAAAATATTTCCTTACATATATCTAAATATTCCATATAAGACAAAGCTTGAATATTTTGTAGTCTTTATAGTGACTAGAGTTGGGCAAGTGAGGAAGATTATATGGTCAGCTCACGTAACCTGCAAAAAAAAAATGTAAGGCCAAGCTAAAAGATTTTTATCTGCTTAAAAGCAAACTTTTTCTAGTTTGACTCACTTAACACGCAGGTTAAAGCTTACCAATCAATTGCAGGATGGGTTAGCTCACAAACCTACCAAAAAAGAAAAAAAAAATACATTATAAAATCATAAGTACAGCGTTAGCGGCAAGACAATTGACATAGGTTACTGTAGAGAAGCATTTTTTAAATTTGACATTTTAATTTCACAAAGTTAAAAGATATTAATAAATATTATAATTTATAAATAAATTGAAAAAAAATAAAATTGTTATTTCTTTTCCTTTAAATCTCACTTTCACGAACACAAATCAAGGTATATAAAACGACAACAAAGATAATTTGGCACAGAAGTTGATGAATTATCTATTGTGTTGTGAGAATAATTCATGAATTATCTATGTTTCTTTGCAATTTGTTTGCTAATGTAATTAGCCAGGATTGTGCAGACTGTTTATTTGCTGTTGTAAAGCTAACTGAAGCTTTATATTATCTATTAATATAATACAACCATTGACAAGAGCAAAAAGATCTAAGTTTTTAACAAATGTAGGAAAATGCAATAGAATAGCCGATGTTTACTAGTGATGTAGTTAAAAGAAACTTAAATAGAAATAGAAATCTTATATGGTGGTTAGACATGATTTATAATTTTGGAACTTTACAAATTTGTTTTTCCATTTATCTTGAAGTTTCACAAGTATAACATCTTTAATTATGTTGATATTTAGAAGTATTGTTCTATAATTAGTTGATTGTTCTTCATTAAAAATCTATATTGTATATTTTCTTCAAAATTTTTTGTTTTGCTGAGAGTTTTATATCAAGATCATTTTTTATTTTTCAAAAATTTAAATATTAATGAATAATTCTCATAATAAATCAACATTCATTAGATTTTTACTAAAATTGAATGATAAACTTCAATGCTAAATCAATAAGTATCTTTCTAAATATTCAATTTGTAAGTCGACTCACAATGAAGTGGGCTAAGCTAAAAATTTCAATCTACATTTATAAGCGGACTAACCTAATTAACCCACAGGCTAATGCAGGACAGGTTAAATTAGCCAACTTAACTCACTTGCACAACTTTAATAGTGACATAGCATATCACATGTCTTGTCGATGTGAATTTACATCACTTTAGAAAATCATAAGACTTCAAGTGAAAATCAACTGCTCAATTTTATTTTTTAAAAGAAGCATAAAAGTTAATGACTTAGATTATATGATAGTCTAATTTCAGTTTTACGAATGAGTTCCTCAGTGGCTCGTTAGAAATAATTCGTGACTCTTAAAAGCACTAATTACACATCACTATGGCGAGCAAAATGCAATAGAATGCGCCAAGTTTTTTCCTCCATCTAATTTGTAGGCGTTTAACAACAAAATGGTAGAGAAGTTCTTGAAATTTGATTACTTTCTTCTCCCTCCAATTATCCAAAGTATTAGAGGTACAATATTTTTATCCTTTCATCCTGTTACTAAAAAAACAATTGAACAAATCCGCAAAATCCACCCAACAATGCCCAAAATCCTGGTAAAGGATGCTCCTAGTCATTTTAGAGCATTTTATCTCCTAGCAATCCGTCTCGTGCTCCTAAATGTTAGAATAACATATTAAGAAACTTTCACTTTTAAGTACCTTCAACTTTATCCCTAAATTTCTCCATTAAAATTTCTTTAACAACTTTTTAAAAATTTTTTTGCGTCCTGTTAGTATATTTTTGACCAATGAAACTTTAAAGAGACAAAATAAAAAGAAGAAGAAGAAGAAGAATTTCTTGAGTTGTTTGTTAGAGCAACCTGAGATTTTTAAGCACCGCAAGCTCGTTCATGTTTGTTGCAGGAGAAACCAACTTTGCGTCACTTGACTTTGGTGGGTGTGCCAAGCAACGGCCATTATTTATGGTCTTATTAGTAATGGTAAAGTTGTATTGAGTATTATTTTTCAGCATCAAAACTTTATATTTACAGTTGTATATTAGAAAGAAAAGTATTAGGAATACAAATAAATTAAACTTATTCATAAATCACTCGAATTTAACTTAATATTTATTTAAGTTTAATTTAACTATGATAGAATCAAGATTGAACTTGAATTATTAAAATAATTTATTAAATCGACCTTAACCTTTATGGAACTTGACTAGATATGCTAACCTATTCAAATTTGAATTAAGCTTAATTTTAGATGTTTGAGCAAAGTTGGGAATCAATATAACTTAATTAGAAAAAAAAAAAAGAATATCCTTTTTAAAATTAGAATGAGCTCAAATTGAAATGAGTTCAATTTTTAAATTTTATCTTTCTTTTTTTTTTAATTATTCTGTCTAAGGGCAATAATACAATAAAATGTAAAAGCTCAAGTTTCACAAATTGGAAGGTTCAAAAGCTCAATTTTAAAGGTAAAGAGGCTAAATGCACATGAAGCATGTATAAAAAATTGTATCCCATTGAAATTTCTCGGCAATATCTTATACCAAGCGTTTTCAGGGCTTTCATGAGCGAAATTGGGTGAACTAAGATGGCAAATTTGGTAATTCCGTTCACAGTAGAATCCTGTGCCAATGTATGAGGATCAGAAAGCTACTATTCCTTTGTAGTATGTAGTACTGCAACCAGAAGCTGTTTTACTGGTTAATTGGCTTTTTTTTTTTCGACACAATTCGATAAATTCCTTAAATATAATATCACTAGGAAGCATGTATAAAAAGTTATACCCTGTTAAAATTTCTCATCAGTATCTTATATAGGAAGCGCTTTCATGAGCTAAATGGGGTGAAGTAAGATGGCAAATCCCGGTGCCAGTGTTTTAAGGACTAAAAGGGCTGCTATTACCTTGTAGTTTGCAGTACTGCAACCAGAAGCTGTTTTACTGGTTAGTTGCTTTTTTTCAACAAAGTTTGATAAATACTTTAAATATAGTAAGTACGGTCAGTTTTCTTAAATACCACAGGTCCTAATGACTACATTTACTGTAACCTAATTATTTGAGTACTAAATTCTTAAAGTGTAGCCTACAGGAACTCGGTCTTGAATATTTTTTATACCTTTATGATAATTTAGCATGTTCATATGTCTATGTAAATACTTCGATTAAAAATTCATAAATTTTACCACTTTAATACATGTATTATAGCTTAAGTTCAGAGTTAGAGTGTCCCAGTGACTTGTTTGAAAAAATTTGGAATTCTTAAAACATTAATTACTAATTACGCATCACTATGGAAAGCAAAATTCATTAGAATGTGCAAACTTTCTTTTTCTTTTTCTTTTTTCCTTTGGGGTCCATCTAATTTATTACTATTGTAAACGTTCGATCAAGGGAAACTGGTATAAGAGTTCTTGAAATTGATTGCTCCCAAAAAAGAGTTACAAGTACAAAATCTTTTAATTCTATTGTCGAAAAGAATAATAAGTAATAACCCGCAAAATTCAAAATTGCTTAAAATCTTAAGACAAGACAAGATGCTCGTAGTCATTTTAGTAATGGCGAAGTATTTTTCTGTTGCAAGGAAATGGAAAAGAACTAAGAGTATTAAGATAATTAAAAAAGCTATAAAGCACTCAACTCGAATCAAGATTGAATTCAAATTACTTCATAGCTTATTGAGTTTAATTTTCATGGTACTTAAATTTTATAACTCGCTTATCTATATATAAACTAAAATAAAACTTAATTCTAATTCCTATATGAGCCGAGCTGAGTTGACCATTAGTATAACTTCCTTGGAAGAAAAGTATCCTTTTGAAACACAAAACAAACTAAAATGAGCTTTTAATCGGATTGAATATGAGTTTTGACTTTTTAAATCGAATTCAAATTTAAACTCCGAAACGTATCTATACAATTTAGTTTTAAAACCCCCCACAAAAGACAAAATCTAAGTTGCACAGTTTTCGCCAGCAGCAGCGATGCATAATGTTTCAAAAAACAAAAAAAATGTTGGTTTCCCTTTAAACTGTTCATTACAAAAACATACATAGCTGCATTTGGCAGCATGAGTTCCAGAAAAGCCTAAGGCACAAATTTTGAGTAAACACTTTGGCTTAACAGATACATTTAGCAGGAAAATCCCCACACCTTATTGGAGACAGAGAGAGTGGAAGAAAATGAGAAGAAAAAAGAGAGAATATATATCAATACAGTTTGTATTCGCGGTACCTCCTTCCTTGTAAAAATGAACCTAAAGAAGAATCACGATGCAACGACATGGTTCTGCTCCAAATTTCATGCTGAGTTCTGGCGATGAAGCTTGAAATGTGCACCCGGTTCGGTTCCTTGATGGCGCAAGGTGTTGAAAGAGGCATCCACGGTTCAGGACATGTATCTAAATCTACATTTTGCAGACCTCATCACAACAAATATTCTGTTTTTCACATCATCACAATAAATAACCATCACCCTATCCTAATGATCATGCACCGAGCAGATATATACGCCATTAAGTACAGTCCAAACCACACTCTTCCAGAACTGGACCATCTGATTTGGCTAAAAATGGATCGATCCTTACCCACAGAAGGGAGAAAATGGAAGCAAGCAGAATCGACCAGACGATAATGATTGTTGGCGTTCTGTTCTGCCGCCCAAGAAGACCTTTTAGGAAAGGATACAAGTGAACTATCACCCAGAAAGCAAAGAAAAGCTTCCCGAATAGAGGACCCCATGAATCGTATCCATTGTTTATTGCGTTAGAGACACCCGCAACAACACCTATCAAATTTATTATCAGCAAGGTCGTTGGCGGGATGAGCAGGGTAGTCCACTTGAATATATAAAGCTCTGAGAACTCCTCATCATCCGCGGCTTTTGATGTCACAGTGAAATTCGTATCAACACCACCCAAAACCTTCAGAAGACCCTGGAACACTGCGAATAGATGTGAAGAGACTCCTCCAATCACCCAGAACTGTTCATTTCTCCACCAATGGTCAAGACCAACACCACTCCACCTCATTTCCAGTATACTTGTTGCGAAAATACAAATGAACATTGACAAAAACCACAGGCTAGCAACATTGTCCAGCTGCAGCATGTATAAAATACACACATCAATGCCTTTTACGAGGAAATTTCGTGATCACGGAGTAATAACACATTACTAAAGACTACATACCTCGGGAGTGATGAACTTCCCAGTAAGCAAGCAAATGGCAGGTAATGTACAATAAGCCAGCAATGGGATTGACGTCAATGGATATACCGTAGCATTTATATAAGAGAAACGCTCTAACCATTTCAAGCCTCCACCATAACCGTACCAAAGAGGACAGTGCCTGCTCAAGAAGATTTCCACAGAACCAAGGGCCCATCGAAGGACCTGGTGCAAACGATCGGAAAGATTGATGGGAGCAGATCCTTTGAATGCAGGCCTCGAGGGGATGCAATAGATAGATCGCCATCCATGACAATGCATCTTAAAACCTGTCAATATATCCTCTGTAACAGAACCATAGATCCATCCCACCTGCATTAAGAAGGATAGTTCAGCAAACGCCCCACAGACATGACCTGGAAACAATTCGGCAGGATAAGTTTACCTCTTTTCCCCATTCTGTTTTATCTTCATACCCACAGCTGATGACATGGATGGCTTCCTTAAGCAGAGATGCTGGGCTGGCACCTTTCAGCGTCCCACCATCCTCAAGCAAGGTTGAAGCAACAAAGACAGGAGATTGCCCAAACTTCTTTTCAAGCTTATGCTGAGGCGTTGTGTTCTCAGCTTCAATTCCTGCATATAAGAGGATCATAAAACTTATTTAACGACATACATAAGACTGCCAGACACGTAAAACCAAAATCAATACATTAGAGGAAGAACTTAACCACAAACTAGAGTGTTTTGAGCAGTTTGGTTGGCAGAAGAATTTTCACTAGAGACAGTAGATAAAATACCGAGTATTTTCTTATTATACCTTCAATTCCCTCTTCAATGCCTTCCAAAGCAGGTTGTGCTGAATCTTTTGTCCTGGAATTTTTCTTCTTGGCCTCATTCTTGGGCTTTGTAGTCTTCTTCTTCTTTCTCTTTCCAGAGCAACAACATCCACAACAGCACCATTTCGGCCAGCAGTTGCATGTCCTTGTTGGTGGCTTCTTCGTTTTTGGAGCATCATAACCATATAGAGCCTGCCTTCTGAAAACACACCCTGTCCCGACATATATTGGTCCTTGAATGCCATCCAAACCTTTCATGTTGATCTGTTGTAAAGAAATATTTTCATTATATTGCTGCTCATAATATCGTGTATACAAAGAAATAGCAAAGGTGCTATGCAGCACGAAGGCTAATTATTGCATCCTTACATCAAAAAACACAATATTCCTGTTGGCATATCGATCGTGGCGATCAATACCATCAAATCGTTGAGGGAATTGGACATAGCACACCCTTTTCCCCATAAGTGGATCCATCATGAAGCACATTGCCTCTCTGATGGCCTTACTGTTGTTGAAGTAGTGATCACAATCCACATTCAGCAAATAGGGGGCATTAGTCAGCACAGCAGAGACTCTCACCTAATTGGAAACATTAACAACAGAATTTGAGTCTCACGAACAAATAGCAAAACAGAACCACAAGCGTGGCTTTAATATTAAGTACATACCAAAGCGTTCATTGCTCCAGCTTTTTTGTGGTGATTATATCCAGGTCTTTTTTCTCTTGAAACGTAAACCAGACGGGGCAATTCATTTCCATCAGTGTCATGTCCTCCACTTTGCCCAAGAAACACCTATCAAATCATAGAAAAAAAAATAATAATAATAATAATGCATAAAAGTGAGAATATCACATCAAATTGTCAAAAGAATGAAGATTAGATCTCACAAACCTGAATCATCCCAGGATGGTCGCGGACATTATTTCCTGGCCATGGAGTTCCATCCTGCATTGTCCATCCCTCTTCAGGGACTTTCTGAGCCTTGGCAACCAAAGCATTTATCCGTACTTTAAACTCTTCATATTCCCTCTGCAATTTCATCAAGAGCAGATTTAGAACACACATCGTAGTCTACAATTGAGCATTTTAAAATTCATAACATCTTCATTACCTTCATTGCTCTACGCTCCTTCACAAATGATGGATGAACCTTGTCTTGGAGATAGTCTATCTTTTGTGCAAAATAGAACTCAGGTGCACGTGGCTCAATACTGAATTTCTTACAGAAAGGAACCCATTTCTTTGCAAATTCAGATGTTTCGGACAGTGCTTCAAAAGTCAGCATGGCAGCACCATCATCAGATACGTAACACGAAACCTTATCAACGGGGTAATCCACTGCAAGAATCGACAAAACTGTATTTGCAGTCACCAAAGGTGGTTCCTTCATAGGATCGACCGTACTCACAAATATATCGATCGGAGCAAGTTGAGAAGGCTGTCCTTCCTTCTCATACCTGAGGAACAGTGAAGTTAGGAAAGAAATGTGCATGAATACCCTAAAGTTGTGTAAATGGAAAAGCTAGTAAAAAAAGTTTACCTCAGGGATAATCGATCCAGATAAGTTTCCCTCTCGATAGGGAGCCACTTGGGAAATTGATCAAGAATCCATGAGACAGCAAACCATATCTCACAGATGACAGATACAAGCCACAATGCATAAGCATCATTTACAGGATGTGTGACTCTGTAGTGGAAAAAGAATCCGAGAACTACAAGTCTAATAACAATGATCATTCGATAGGGATTGATTTGACTGGATGGTATGGGTATCTTCCTTGATAAAGGTTGTCTAGCCTCATCCATTCTGGTTCAAAAGTGCCAATGTCAATTAGACAAACAGTGATTGAATGTAAATGAGAAAAATCATATGAAATTACAGATAAATGTCTCGATCAGGAACTCCAATAGACTGCTAATGCAATCATTTTAAATCGCAACAAGCTTTTCATCGATGAAGTAATTTAAATAAGTTAAAAAAAAAAAAAGTGAGAGGTGGGTTAAAACACTGTTGTCAAAATGAAGAAATGCTTTTTGCTCCTGCGATAGAAAGAAGTGCAACTTTTGAAAACACTCACAGTGGTAGATCGGGACCATCCCCATCATAATCCCAATCCTTGCCACCGTTCTCACTCTTCGTCATCTGTTTCTCCTGTTTCTGTTTCCAGTTCTCCATTCTTTCCTTCCAAGCAACACTTCCATAACCATAAGCAGCCAAATCTTTTGAAGGATCCATGGATCTAGGTTGCACTGTAGAGAAACATGCTTCTTCGTTATTTAATTTACCAAAGAAAAACATAGTGCTAGGAATTAGGGTCCATACCTCGACCTTAAACTAAATTAATACCTACAAGATCATCTACGTAAAGGCAAAGTAAAATCAAATTCATCTACCTGGTAGGCTGGGATCTGAGAAGGGAAGAGGATGGATCCTCTTGCCTCCACCACCACTTCCCATGTAAGCAGGCACTAAGGCATGCTGTTCAGGAGGAATATCATCAACCTATACCAACAGCAAATAATGCAAATCGTGTAAGTCGTGACCGGTCCACATCCACACCTCTAAGTAATTACTCATGTCACACATTTTAGCATAGAAGAATTAATTGCCAGATATCAAAAGAGTGTTGGTGGATGAGTTCAAGTAGCAGTACCATTTCACCATTGGTCAAGAGAGGGACTGGCGGCAGAGAATGGGCTTGAGACAGGTCAGAGTCCGAGCCTCGGCCATAGCACATATGCCCATGAAGCAATGCATCTGCCCCAGAGGCTTGATCCATAACTTGTCGATTCCTTCCATGGAAACTAAACTCATTCTCCAAATCATCAATATCATCTTCTTCTTCATCACCGGCAACTCTTGCACATCCTGTTCAAACAATCCCAATTTCACTAGCTCATCCATATGTTCCAGTTATAGAATATCCAAACGGGGGCACATGAAATTTAGCAAACTTAGAGTGCAATGAAGCCCAAAAGGAGAATTCTAATGTACCCTTTAAACGTTTGAATCGGGTTTTGCACTGAGGACAAACTTGACTGCCTTCACGTCTCTCATATTCATAACAAGTCTTGCAAATTGGGAAAGCACATTCATTACAAGCAACAAAAAGCTCTCCATCCACAGTGAGTCCAACATCATCCCCACAAATCTGGCATATCTGACCTCTTAAATGCTGCAAAGGCTTCGGCTGAAACAAAGACCACAAACACGTCATAACGATTATCAAAATCATCTCGTTTCCTCAAATTACCAAAACACCAACAATCAAAACAGTAATGTGAAACAATTCAGAGACTATAGAGTGGAAAACTACTCACTCCCGGTTCTCCTTCGCGCCTAATTACAACAAGTTCATTCCTATTATGTGAACCTGCAACCAAACCAGCACTTGCCTCCATTTCTCACCACTCAAGATTTAAACTTTGTACAAAACAGACCAAATCAAGGCAAAAAAATTCTGAGTTTAGATCTAGAGACAAGTGGGTGTCTCCAGAACTACCAAAAACAGTGTGAATTATAAGTAATTAAGATCCCATTTAATCCTTAATTCACTCAAACCAAAAAGTGTAAGTGTTCTCTAAGCGAATGTGAAAGAGGGACTGAAACTTAAACCCCCATCTAGGCTCTCTATATCCAAAATGTATAATTGGAGACAGTAGAGAGAGTGGTTGGAAGGAAGAAGCTTGCCGACTTCTTAAGAGAAAGAGAGAGAGAGAGAGAAAGAGTAGTTCCCAGTTTCCTTGCTCTATACTATGTATAATAAGTCTCCATGCTTCTCTTTCTCTCTCTATCTGGCTCTCACTTTCTCTCCCTTATCATTCCTTGCTTCCTCCATCAATCATCCAATTATTAAAAAAGTATATATAATAAAATAATTTCATTTACCAAATGTAAACATATTACTAAACAACTATTCCAAATCTTAAATTTTTTACCAAAAACATAAATCATCTCAAGTATTGATTTATGAAGTCAACAATTCATTTTACATTTATAAATAATTTTGTCTGTGATTTTACATTTTTTAATATTTTTATTTAACGCGAATAAGTATTTTAGAAAGTTATTTATAGTAAATTTATGTATAGTGGTTCGTTATAATCATCTCCGCCGACACAGCTAATGCTTCATGGGACATGACATTAACAACAGGACAACGCTTCTTTCTCTCTCTTCCACGTCAACAGGTAAACGTAAACAGTTAACGTTGGACTAACTCTACTTCCTTTCCTGCTTGCATTGCATCAGTTCCACGGTTAAAACAAAAAACAGACGGACGGGATTGGAATTTGCAAAGACGGTAATAAAAAAGATTCCTCTATAAATAAAAATAAATAAATATATACCCATCTTATAAACAAGCGAATGAACATTAATTAACAATTTTAAAAATTAACTTATCATCTTTTCAAAATTTGTTATATACTTTATCACAGAATTTTATTTTTTTCAGCTAACTTAGGATAGAATTTATAAAAAATTCGTTTTTTATATTAACCATCACTTTTTTGTTTTCCGAAATGGACCGACATTTTCAAATACAGAAAAAGGGTTTTGAAGATCTATCAAGATCAGTTATGAGATTTACTAAAATTAACCTGGCACGAGAAAGGTTTAGTAATAGTAATAACGTTATGGATTAGTGATAGATAGGCATGCATGATGGTTAATTGACAATAATTTTTTGGATTGGAAGGTTGGTCCAAAATAAAAAAAGAATTGTGTTTTTTTAAACCGGTGTATTTACTAGAAAAAATGAGATAAAATAATATATTATAATCCAATAATCGGATTGATTTTTATAGAAATCAAATTTAACCACTCGAGTGTAATAAAGATATGGTATCAAATCGGATTAGATTGAATGAGTCGATCTAGTTTGACTACATTATTTATTGAAGTATTTGTAATAATATATGGTAGTTTTTGTATTATAAGTTCATAATGTGTATATATTAAATTTTTATTTACTTATAGTTATTCGTAAGCTTTACTTATGACATATGACTTATAATAAGTCTTTTTAAGCACAAATTTGTGTTAAAAGTTTTTCTTTTTTTATTTTTTTGGTAAGAAATTTGTGTTAAAAGTTGGTGAGCAGTTAAGCATTCCAATTATTCCGGAAAAAAACCTTATGTAAACAAAATATATACATATTTAGGCTATTTAATTTAAAGTGAAATTTCATATTACGGTCTTATTCAAGTAAATAAACAATTTAAAAGTAATGTCATTGGAATAACTGAAACATATTAAGTGAAAGATATTCGATGAGGGATGTCAGAATATTATGTATAAACTTTATTATTTAATAAATTATAGTTTAGGAAATATGAAGGAATGGATTCCTTTTCTCTTTTTTTAATTCCATAATCAACTGGAGAAATTAATGAGATCCTCTTGCTTATGTCAACGGATAAACAGTAACCAAAACATTAGTAAATGCCCATCTATGCCCTAAAATATGATTCCCATATTCAGTGGACTACGTTATGATTTTCTACTAGAACATGGAAATAAAGTATATCATATAATTAATTAAAGATAATAAAGAAAAGAGGATGGTCAAGATCCAAAAGGGGAGAGGCGAAAAATGATAATAATAACGATAAAAAGAATATGCAATGTATCCATGAAAATGAAAGTATAACGCATGAGCTAATTAAAGTATGATTAATTAAATGAACAAAAGGTATTAGAAAAAAGAAATATATATATATATCAAATATAGTAAAGGCACATGTGGATATAAGCGGACGCCTCGCCGAACGGTGTGCAAGCTGTAGTTCTCCGTCCACTTCGACCCCACTCACATGTTCGTTAATTACTATAATAATTATTATTTCTAGTTCTTCTTCTTTCTCTACCATGATAATGATTTTGACTTTTAACTTTTCAGTCTTCTCTTTGTTTATTTATCTCAAAGTAAAATGAAAGCTTTAATTTAATGGGTATCTTAAAAGTATATGATCAGAGAACGTATTTATATCTGTAGCAAATTGCAAACATTGCACTCAAGAGCAGTCGTCGAGCATGTGTCCATGGAGTCTAGGTATGACTTTATATTCTCATAACTTAAATATATATATATATATATATATAGATTTTTTTATGATTTGATCCATATTATTTATGACATTAGTTCTACATTTCATCTCACCCTTAATTTATATTTTTTTAAATCCAAGCTATTAAAGTAATTATAAATTCAACTATTTTGATTTTAAAAAATATAAATAAACTATAGAATTAAAGATTAAATCGATCCCGTTAAAATGGAGAACAAGATCTCGTTATATGTGTGTGTTGTTTCAAAAATTTATTGTTAAAGTATTGTAGCCTTCAAAATTGGACAAGCCGGATTGGAGCAACTCTGATATCTAAAGCCCAATTGCAAAACAGATAAGATTGAGTAGAAGAGCTAAAAAGTTGTCCGCTGGGGCTATTTTTGTACTTAAGTTAGTGATACTCTTTGTCACACCCCAAATAGAAAGAATCATAATAATCCCGCTGTGTAAACTAATCTAAGATAGAAGCTGACCTTACAGCTACTATCGTAAATACAATTCACACAAGGTGTACAAATCAACTAGCTTGAAACGTCTCTTCTAATACCTGTTAATAACCTGTTCTATACAATTTATTATCTAGTACTACAATAGTATTTATACAAACGTTTTACATCTAAAGATAAAGTTTACAATCAGAGTTTATTAAAAAAACGTAGGTTTTGCAGTCTATACATAATAAGTTAGGAAACTAGTGGACTCCCAAGAAACTCCAAATTAGTTTCCTCAAAAACTCAAAGACAAAGTTAAAAGCCCAAGTTCAATTGATTCCTCGATCCTTACTTTCTCAAACAGCAACACACTAACTTAGGAATAGTGGTATCTGAACATCCTAACCTCACTTAACACCTGCAAAAGAGTCTATAGAGATGTAAGCACAACTAGCTCAGTAAGTGGGATGAAGTAAAAAAAGTACTGTACAAACATAAATAAGGTTAATAATTATGATGAAATGCAATGAAATCAAAGAAATGAAATATCGTATAATGTTATCCGGTCCATTATGAAGTTAGAGAAATTACATCCACTCCAACCCGGATTGAGGAGTTTCATCGCGATTCAAGTCAGACCAGACCCAGGCTTGTGCAATGGAGAACACCCTTCTCCCATAACTACCTTCGAACCACGACCCCTAACCTTGCCGCAACCTCCTCTTTTGTCACCTAGTTTAACTAAGAGTAGAGAAAGGACTATTTCAGCTATCCTTATTGAAGGAAGTTGGTATTTGGCCTAATACTTTTAATCGTCTCCCTAATGAGTGTTTTGCATGTTCAGTTTCATTTTAGTCGAATAAACATTAGCTTTAATTAGCGATGGCCAACAAGTTCACACAATACAAAATCCATACAAACATGCAAAATAGTATACCAAAGAGTTAAACTTCTATCACAACTGGGTATCATCTACACACACTACATGTGCACAATCAATTAACTACAAATACAACCAAAAGTACTCTTAAGTCTCCGGATACTTTAAATAGTATCCAAACAAGCGGTGAAGCTACGATCCCAACTTACTTGTTTAGAAATTCGCTATTGCTGACTCGAATCGTCAACCATCTTTGTATTGGAAGATCCTATTTACACAAAATATCCAAATTTAATTTTCGTAATAATTACGAAAACATTAAGGTTTAATCTAAAATGGTTATATTTATATATATATATATATATATATATATTATTTCCATAATATATAGTTGTATTATCACTATATATTGAATTAGGTTATTAATTATTGATACTATACATCATATATATTATTACGTATTATATATTGTTTCGATCGTATTGAAATGTATTTTTAATTTATTAATTCACGTTTTAAATTTTGGTAAGGTTACCAAAATACGTACATTCTTAAATATGATAAAGTTATAGGTTAAATTACTTAAGGTTGTCTGATTTTAATAAAATTAGTATCGTTAGGTTCGTATAGACTTAACGATACGTTTTACGAGTCCTATTTTTATAGACGATTTTTAACGAGTAGTTCGAATTTTTAATACAGTTATATGTAATTATATAAATATGATTGTATTATAGGTAATTTATGTTATTAAATTATATTTTACCTAATTTGTCCATATATTGTTACAATATAAGTATTATCCTATTCTAATATACCTAAAATATATCCCGATTAGAAAATATTAATAAATATAATAAAAATATTCATTTAATCCAATCTGATCAGCAATCCTATATATAGTTTTTATTTAACTATTTAATTTATTTTAGTTTATTAATATTAAAAATACACCCCAACTTGTAAATTAAGCTATTTTACTTAGTAAATTCATAATAAATAGTTCGGGTTATTAAATAATTCCTTGAAAATTTCTATAAACTCCTAAAAATATGGGGAATTCAGTTATCACTTGGTTTCAAGTTTCCAACCTATCACCTATATATTCGTATTGATGATTTTACCCCTAAATTATTATAAATTACTCAATTATGATTCTTTTTACACCAAATTAATTTCAATCTGACTCAATATTGTATTATTTATTATAGATAAGTAAATGTCTGTTTCATCAATTAATTTCATAATTTCCTATTTAATTCATAATTTCAGCCTATTTACAAGCTATTTTCAAGCCAAAAAATGCAATAAATATTAAAAATATTTAAATCGAATTTCGGGCTACATAGCAATAATCTATATATCATACACATTCTACACAAAAATTTTCAGTTAGAAACAACATCATTCAGTACATTTATTTTACAATTTTAAATTTAGATTAATAGTAGATTTCTTAAAGAAGCATATTAAATATTATGAACTTTTCAAAAATAAAAATATCATGTAAAAGTATATTCAAAATAACCTAAGTAAAATTTTTTTTTCATAATTTTCTAGGTGGATTTAGTATTTTTTATAATTTATTGAAAAATAGAGCAGGAAATCGATCTTGATGTACTTAGTATCTTCGATGGCCGTAAGATGGTGGGGGTATGTCAGACGGCCTAGACTGGTGGTGGATGTTCAGGTTCATCGTCAGGTGGTCGTCTAGGTTTGGAACAGTGGTGGTACGGTGGTTGCTGTGTTTTGTATATATATATATATATTTATTTATTTATTTATTTTCCTAATTCCCTAGAGCTTTCTATCACTCCCTAATTTTTCCAGATTGTAAATGTTTCACGTCTGGAGTTTCTTGCCCTTTTATATTGCTCTAAAGTCAGTTTAAGGTATTTATCTTCTTCTTTTTTTTTTTTCTATTTCTTCTTGATTGAATAAGCATGATGTGCCTTGTTTCCTACAAATTAAGTAGTTGAATCAGCATTCTAACCTATTTTGCATGCCATGAAATTTTTCCAGCAAATGAGAAATGGTTTTAGATAACTTTTGATAGGAAATTAACTTAAATGTTGATATAATATATATATATATATATATATTATAGTAATATTTAGTTATTTTACTAATATCAAGCATATATCTAATGTATATATATCACACGTAGTATATAACTTTACTCATATAATTAAGTTTCTAACATATCTTTTATTTTTAGGATATGTTCTCTTAAGAAATTTCACGATTTCAACACAACATATATATATATATACATAATTATATAATTTAGGGTTAATTTACGAATATAATTATTATTTATACCGGTTATACTCATAAAATTACGTATATTTTTATATAGTAAATTATACTATATTATCTCATTTTATAGCTCAATTAACTTATTTCTAAGTTTTTATCGCAATCTGAGCTTGATTTTAGGAGTTCCGAGTATTTTAATGCTATATTGAATATTCCTACTTCTAAGGTTAAGATTGGGATTTTGGGTCATTTATTTCTAAAATCTAATTTCACTGTATCACCTCGACTAACTTTTCTATCCTAGTTATGAAATTTGGACTCAATTGGATAAGTTTCCCTAAAAACCCTAAATTTAGGCCCAGTTGCCCTAAACTCAATTTTGGAAGCTTACACTCTTAAAAAAGAATGTAACCCAAAAATGGACGCTTAAGGATAATGGAGTGTAAGTGTACAGGTTCTTCTATATTTGCTTACCTAGAGAAAGGTTTAGTATTTATAGCTTAAGCCCTTGAGCTTTTATCACTTCATAACACACTATCTAAGACACCACATTGTAGGTTTTGGGGGTTCAGAGTTAGTAAGATCCTCTAATGATGCCAAGGGATGATTTCTTTGGTTTTATGCCTATCTATTCTCAATAAAAGCTTCACAAATAGTGCAATCAATTTAGGTTACATGGGCTCACCAAGGGATGAGCCACCAAACGTCACATCACATTAAATGCAAAGTGAGCACTATAAAAACAAGCACATTGAGCTTCTACTAAATGACAGATGGACAATGCTAGGTAGTCTTGTGGAACTTATGACTTAAGGATAGGGGGCGTAGTCACTTCTTAGGGCCATTTGTTAAGTCCCGAAATGGTAGAGTCTCAACAGTTATACCATATAAACTAACTTAGAATAAAAACTGATCTTATAGTTATTGTCATTAACTTAATTTATACTAGGAGTTTACGACTAACTTGCTTTAAAATAACAATTTAGACAAAAATACTAGTAAAATTATATACGGAGGTCTAAAACATATATAGTAACTCTAATATCTTAGAAGATCTTTACATATCATAGTAGCTTAGGATATGAAAATATTTACATAGCCAAGTTCACAAAACTAAGAGTTAAAAACAAAATCTCTCCAAAGTTTGGTGGTTCCCCAGTCTAAGTCCTTGCTCCCCCAAAATTTCAAAAGAGACTCATCTCCAGGTAGTTATAGCGCGGCATTTGAGTTAGCACTTGCAAAAAGATCTATAAAGGTGTGAGTAATCCAATTGCTAAGTAAGTTGGGACAGAGACATAAGACCAATGCATCTTCGAGGTTATACACACGAAGAAGTATCACAACGAACGAGAACTAAAAGAAAGTAAAAGGGGTTAGTAAATCCAAGTAGTTACCAATCAAATATGACACACTAATTGATCCTATTCGACCTATAATTTGTCGAATATAACTCATTAGTCCAAACTATAGGGTCACTCGCCACTATTTCTTACTAAAGGGAATAGATAAGAGTTAAGAGAGAGTGAGAACACCAAGGTTACTCAAGAAAGGAAACTGATAATGATCAACAATGTAATAATGTATTATTTAATACAAGGAAGTGAGGTATTTATATGACCTTAACTAAGGTTACATTTAATAAGGAAAAAACAAAATGGATAATGTACAAAGATTCCAAAAACATTCTTAAAAGGGGTAAGGATGATAAATAATACACTGCATGAAAAAGTAGAGAATCATTCAAGAATAATATGCTAAAAGATATGTGTCAAGAGGCAACTAGAGGCTTGTAGTGCGGTTATCTAAGCTAAAATGAATTCTAAGGCCACTTAGCAAGTGGAGGATCTTGCTCAAACAAGGTTAAAATAAAGTCAACAATTAGAGTTGACCTAGTGTGGTTCAAGTCAGAGCTCAACTAATGAAGAGTATTTAGATCCTCTCCAGATCGAGTGTCTCAGCAGCCTAGCTTGGACAGAAGTCTGATGCTAGTTAGTTCGAGAGCTAGCTGGATTATGGTATGAGCTTGGCAATAAGTAAGGCTGCTCGGCATGCATACTTAACAAGTCGGCATGACTACTTAGTAGCTCAGAAACTGTCTTGGTACTTATGAGAGCTCAGCACTTAAGTTAGCAATGTGAGCTCTGCAATTAAGTGTTCGAGTTTCAGTCTGTAAAAGTGATCCCGTGAGTTTAGATTTAGGAAAATAAATAATTAAATATTACAAATATTGAGTTATACGTATATTACTTGTTATTTATCATAAATGCGTAAAATGAGTTCTGATAATTAACAAATCGATAAAAATAAATTATATGTATACTAAAAATTATAAAATAACATAAATAATATTTAGGATTATTTAATTATACTATACATGTATTTATGTGTAAGTAAAAATATGTAAAATTACTTAAAATACATAAAATATATCAAAATAATGCTAAATAATTAATGAAAATTCATAAAAATTTAAAAAAATCAAGCAAAATTCATGAGAAATGTGGAATGGTCTAGAAATAGGCATGGAAAGCAAAAAATTAAAGAAGAAAATTATCTAATAAAATCAAGACAAATAGAAAATGAAAAAGAGAAAAGATAAGAGATATTTGACATAAGTAGAATTAAAGTTCCACCTCTATAAATTCAGCAAACCCCTTCCAAAATTCATTTTGATCGGTTATGAGTTCAAGAAAAATAGAGAGAAGTTGAGAAAAAAAGAGAAACCAATTGTACCAAAAATATACAAAATAGTATGTATTTAGGGCATTATAGGAGGATCCGCACCCGAATAGCATGTGGGATGAAACCAAACCAACCACCATATAGTAGAGCCCACACCTAGTGGTGCCAACAAGGCCATGGTGGCCAGAGCTAACAATGTCAATGAGTTCCGATTTCTCTTTTGATTTTGTTTTATTTATTAAAAATATCAAATAATAATGAAAAATTATGAAATTTGCTATTCTAAAATATTTTTGTATGTAAATTTAGGAAAAAAAATATTAATTTGATAAAATTAGGCTTTGAAATATACTGCTCTTAAGAAATGATTAAATTCGAGCTAGTTTTCAATTTCGATTTAAATAACCTTAATGATATAGTTATGGCCTCAAAATTTTTGTGTAAACTACATAAGATATATATATGATAGTGCTATGAAGAATTTTTCTAAAAATTTATTTTCTAACATTTTATTTAATTTTTAGATTCTAAAATCATGCATAAAAAGTAATTTATAGGCTTAATTTAGTAATTTAATGTTAATTTGATAAAAATACCGATTTAGTATGTAATTAGATATCTTTAGATGATAGTTGGTGATGTAAGATGACATTTGTGGAGTTTAAGGTATTTGTTGTATGTAATATGCATATTATGCAATAAATAAGTCTAAAAGAATAATAAGTAAAATGATGTATTTAAGTTAATTTTATGTTTTAGGATGTAATTAGATATTTTAAGAAGTTACATACTAATTAAGGATGGTATTAGTAATGTTGGAAAGGTTAGATATGTGTTAGATGTGTAAATTAGGAAATAGTAGATAAAATGTGAAGAGGGAAATTAGATGAGTAAAATAAATTAGGTTAAAATTGATAATATTATAATATTAGGAATATTAGATAAATTTGATTTGGAATGTAAATTTAGGAAATTATGTGAAAAATGTAGGTTTTACTCACATTAGGAACAAATTCAATAGAATTCGATAGTTCAATTAAGAATATAGTATAACATACCAACTAAAATATTGGTTAGAAAATAAAAGGGAGATTTAGAATACCTAAGTATAATTAGATAAATTTCACATATTGGTTTGAGAAGAATTCCTAGGATTTATAAGTAAAAACAATAATTAGAAGCTAAAACAAAACTTAATTTAAAAACTAATTCAAAAATCAAATCAGAAACTTGTTTGGAACTAGTTTAGTCATAGGAAATATAGAGCTTAAATAATTGAGTAAAATTATAATTTTAAACTAAAAACTAAGGATTTAAAGCCTATACACACACACATATGTATGAGTGGTATATTAAATGTGGATAATTTCTAAATCAGAAATCGATTCAAAAGCAGAATCAATATAAGTATATTAGATAATAAGTTAAAAACCTAAAACAAAGATTATACTCATCAAATAAACCGTAAGAAAAAGGTTAAAAAGCATTTAAAAGACTTATAAACAAAGGGTAATTAAAAAAGGTAAATTAAAACTAATTCAAAAATGGAATCGTAATCGAAATAAGAAGCAAATTTGAAACTAAACTGAACAAGAGAAGCCATCCTAAGAGACTTAGACCTAAATCACTAAATATAAGAAGGCCATAAACTAAAGATAATCATAATTTAAATTATAGAACAAAACCTATCTATGGTAGTTATGTGGAAATTAAAACAATATTTGTATTATAGGGATTATTGACAATGGCCTCTACAAATTGTATCTTAAGTGAACAAGCGGGAAGTCCAAGTAAGTTGGGATCTATACTTGACTATATTTTAGAGTATTGTTTTATAGTATAGAGAAGCTTGAGAATATACTTGATTGTGTTTATTAGATAGTTGACTGTACACATGACTATGTGTACGTGCTTCTAGATTTGATTATATGATTCTGGTTTGATGTTCTGGATTGAAAGTTGTGTGATTTTTATGAAATGCTTGAACATCTTAAACCGGATCTAACAAATATATGATCTGTAAGTCTAAAAAGAACCTACATAGCAACACATTAATAGAAACATTTAGGGTTCTCCAGCCAAATATCAACCCCTTTGAAAGGGATAGCGCTGGATAGCATAATAGGTCCTTTCTTCATCCTTAATCAAACTAAGTGACAAGAGAGAAGGCCACAACAAGGTTGAAGTCAGTAGTTCAAGGGTAATTAAGGGAGGAATGGTGTCTCCATTACACAAGCTTGGGTTTAGTCATGAGCTGTTGATATGTACGCTAAACTCCTTAATTCAGATTAGAGTAGGCAAAATTTTTCGAATCTCACAACAAACCGGATAACGTCATTTAATAACATTTGCTTGTACATGCATTGTATCTAACTAATTTAGTTGATAACGCTATTTGTGTTTGATATATAATTTCAAGTCTCTATCCTAACTTACTGAGTGGTTGATTACTCAAATCCCTATAGATGTTGTTATAGGCGCTAGCTAATAAGCAACCATATTACTATCCTAAAGCTAGCAACTGCTAGATCTTGGAGAGTGAGGATATAAAATTGAGGATTAATCATACTCTCGAAGTTTGAGTCTTAATTTTAAGTCTTTTAATATCAATTTATGTATTACTTAAGTAGATTATAATTAAGCTGCTAAATCTTGTAAACATTAATTGTAATATTTGAATCATAGTTTATATTTTTCATACTTTCTTAAGTAAATAACTTGTATAATTTGTGAATTGTTTACTTCAAAGTGGGTTAGTCATTGACACCTTGTGTAAATCAGATTTAAAATAGCTATTGAAATGTCAGCTTTTATCTTAGAATAGTTTGCACAGCGGGACTATTACGACTCTGCTACTTCAGGGCGTAACAGGCAATAACATAAAAGATGGAGATCGGAATAGGAATCCTCATCTTAAATAGGGTTGCGAGCTAATATTCTTCATGTGAGTCCTTGCAATCCTCTAGCTCGGCTGTACATGACTAGTTCGAGGAGTTGATTCCTATCATCTACCTAGGGGGTCAAAAGGATTTTTCCTCAAATCCAAAGAGGTTTTTAGCTATTACTCTATCCTAACATCTACTAGTTCTTCTTCTAGTCGATGGGGAATCAGGTCAAACACATTGAAAGTGGAGGAAACACCATAGTTTTTGGGTAATTCAATCTAGTAAACGTTGCAGTTGATTTTCTTCAAGACTTTGAATGGATCATCAGCTCACAAAGATAGGTTACTCTGTCTCAAGTGCAAAAATCTTTCTTGATTGAGGTGAATCTATATTAAGTCACTTGATGTGAAATAAATAGTTCGACGGCTATGACTATCAATCTCTTGCTGTTTCTAATTGAAGTTAGCAATCTTCCTTGCCACGGACTAATGCAATTCTTGTAATTCTTAGGCTCAAGCGACTCTAAATTGACTTTCTTTAGCAACTATGGGGTATCGATAAGATCTAGAGGAATGGTGAGATTGAAGCCATAGATGACCTCGAAAGGAGTCTTCCTAGTAGTACTGTAGATAGTTTGGTTTATGCGAACTCTACAATTGGTAGACACAAATCCCAAACTTTTAAATTCTTTGCCACAATAGCTTAAAGCAAATTGCCTAGTATCACGTTCACCACCTCAGTCTAGCCATCAGTCTAAGGGTAGCTACTAAAGCTAAACACAAGTTTAGCTCCAAGTCTTCTCCAAAGGGTCTTCTAAAAATAGCTTAAGAATTTTGCATCCTGATCTAAGACAATGGTCTTCGATACTTCATATAGTCAAACATCTTCTTGCAAAAACAAATTAGAAATATATAAAGCATCGTTAGTTCAATGGTACGAGACAAAGTGTGTCATTTTATTGAAGCGATCCACTATAACAAAGATTGAATCATTTCCTCTAGATGTCCTAAGCAACCTTAAGACAAAGTCCATGTTGAGGTCGACTCAAGGTACAATTGGTGTAGGTAAAGGCATATGTTCTTTCTTCCCCTTGGCCCTCTTGTACACTTCACAATCACCAACTACCTTATGGACATCTTTAGTTGAACCAGTCTAATAAAAGTTTTCTTTCAACAGATCAGCTATTTTGGTCTCTCCAAAATGATTAGATAATTTACTACTATGAGCTTCCCTCACCAATAGCTCAGGTGTGAGACAATGCGATATACATAGCCTTTTTTCCTTAAACAAATAGCCATCCTTGTGATAATATCCTCCAATGGAAACTCCCTCTTTGCACTGCTCAAGAATAGGACCAAAATGGGGGTTAAAAGCATACTGCTCGATAATAAGGGAAAATCCTAATAATTTCATTTACAAAGTGGTTAGCAAGGTTTACCGTCGTAACAAGGCATCTACAACTACATTGGCACTACCATTCTTCTATCAGATTACATAGGAAATACCTTCCATAAATTCTAGCTACTTTGCTTGCCTTTTTAAAAGTTTTTTTTTTTTTACTTCTAAGATGCTTTAAGGACTCATGGTCTGTATAAATCACAAACTCTTGTGGTAATAAATAGCATTACCAAACATTAAGATCTTAAAAAAGAGAGTACAATCCTTTCTCATATACTGAATAGTTCAGTGTAGTAGCACTAAATTTCTTACTGTAGTGAGCAACTAGTCGACATTCCTGCGTTAGGAATATACCAATGCCAATGCCTAACACATCAAATTCCAATTTAAATGGCTTGTTAAAATTTGGTAAGGATAAGATAGGGACAGTAGTGAGCTTCTCCTTGATTTCCTTGAAGCTCTACTTAACTCGATCATTCCATCAGAATCCATTATTCTTCTTTGTCAGCTCAGTCAAAAGGGTTGCAATTGTATTGAAGTTTTTAATAAATCACTTGTATAAAGAAGTAAGGCCATGAAAACTTTGTATTTCAGTGACATTCTCCAGCATTGGCCTTTCTAAGATAACTTGGACCATTCTTTATCTGCTTGGATTCTGCTTCCAAATACTACATACGCAAGAAAGACAACTTTACTTTGATAGAACATACACTTCTTTAGGTTTCTATATATCTTCCTCACTTGTAAAATATCAAAAATAGCTTAAAGATGTTGAACATGGTTGTTCAAGCCGACATTGTACACTAATATGTTATCAAATATATAACCATACATCTTCTTATCAGAGGGCGCATCACATGGTTCATAAGTAGCATAAATGTACTCAGCGCATTTGTAAATCTAAATGGTATAACCAATCACTTATAGATACAATACCTTGTATTGAAAGCAATCTTTCATTCATCACTAAGCCTCATGTGAATTTAGTGGTAATTATTTTGTAAGTCAATCTTCAAAAGTGTCATGGTGTCATAAAGTTCATCTAACATGTCATCGAGTCTCGATATTGAGTGTTTATACTTGATAGTAATTCAATTGATGTTACACCCCAAAGTCATAAAGTCGCAATAGTCCCGCCGTGTAAACCATTCTATAATAGTAATTGGCCTCATAGTACCTACCATAAATATGATCTACACAAGGCATTGACGACTTCTCGCTTTGAAGTAAACAGTCTAATTAAGTGTTTTAACTACAATTATAGTAATTATCACAAATTTTTTATAAACATACTTAATTATATGTAAAGTCTACATAACCTCCCAAGAAACTCTACATAAACATAACGGTTCACTAATTTACATAATAATTATCAATCCTTCATCCTTAAACTATAAAGGACACTCTAGCTACACATCCACTGCTAAGGAAATTGATCCTCACACCCCTGGCTTCAAAAGAACTAACCTTTAGAAAATTGTAAGGCAGCATAATACTTGGAGTATTTAGAAATCAGGACCTACAAAAGGATCTATAAGGGTATGAGCAACTACAACTCAGTAAGTTGAATTAGAGACTCATGAGTGTATACAAACACAAATAAGATTATCAAGCAATTATTTTTATGCAATGTAACAATCAAGTGTCATCGCACAATGTAGTCCGGTCCGTTGTGAAATCAGAAAAATTTTACCCGCTTTAATCCAGGTTGAGGAGTTTCCATGTTATGCAGCAACTTACAACCAAACCCAGGCTTGTGCAATGGAGATATCACTCCTCCCGCGACTACCTTCGAACCATTGACTTCACCCTCACCATGACCTCCTCTCCTGTCACTTAGTTCGACTAAGAATGAAAAAGGGACCATTATGTAATCCTACACTATCCCTTTCGAAGAGGTCGGTATTTGGTTGGAGAATCCTAATGATTCCCTAACGAGTTGCAATGCATGACATTTTAGGTCATTAGAGTCGAATAAGATTAAATTTCATTTAGGGTTTGCAAACAATTTCACACCAATTCAATTATAACACAAAATCAATCATATTACAATTTTCAGCACGAATTCAGATATATTAGACATATGCGTAAACTACTTACAATCACAACCATATACAATTCTAAGTCTTCGAGTACCATAAAAATAGTACTCTAATACTGTAAGTAATAACCCAACTTACTTGGAATTTCTCAGTCGTCCAATCACTTAATTGCAAACCGATTCGTCTCTAGGTATCCTATAATATAAATAGGTTTTTTTAGTACTTATACTTTAAGGATTCATCTTCCAAGTTATAATTTAACTCATTTTTCCATATATACCTATTATGTACTAATGATTCATTTTACCCTATTTCGGTGTTCGGTTCCTAAATTAGATTCTAGTTTTGATTCTGGAATCTTAAATATGCTCGAATTCTAATGTGAAATTAATCATATTAAGCTCGAGTATTCTAATATCTTATTAGGTCTTAATTTAGTATTCTAAACTATTCGATACACACTAATCTTAATTGGGGTACCGAATTTATTCCCGATGTGAGAAAATCTTACATTTTTTATACAATTACCTAAAATTAAATTTTTTTTCAAATTTAGTATATTCTGATTTTCTTTTATTATATTATCTAAATAACCCTAATTTTTCATATTTATCAAATTTCCAATTCTACATATTCCTAATTTCCTATAATTACTACCTAATTCCTAAATTAATTATACTTAATAATCTAAAAGCTAGGATTAGGTTTCCACAACAGAGATTAACATCCTTAAACATCTAATTACTATCTAAATCAGTAATTAATGTCTTAATTACCTAATTAACCCAAAATTACCCAATTTTTCCATCATTTTAGGGCTAAAAATTCACTTAAAATTTTCAAAAATTAAATTTTAAAAAATGGCTTCATAGCACTGTTCTATATCACTTAAGCATTCTACAGAAAAAATTTGAGCTCCAAACTACACTCCTAAGCCTATTTATTTTTAGTTCTAATCATGCTTGGTTTTGCTTAATTTGTTAAGAACCCTATATTTTCAAACGTGATTAAACTTAATCATTATTTTTTCCTAAATCTACATACAATAAAACCTTAGAATAACAAGTTTCATAATTTTCTAGGCAAAATAAATAATTTTACGAAATTATACAAAACTGGAGCAAATAAGAGACTCACTCGATTCAATGCCTTTTAGCTATCCAACTCTGGTCCAAGTATGTTGGGCGGTCTAGATGGCAGGTCTAGAGTGGGGTGGTGGTGGTAGCTCAGTCCCAAGCGGTGGTGGTGTGTGAGTTTGGCTCACTAGCCCTAATTGCACAGTTTTCCTTTCTTTTTTTTTTCTCTAGTTTTTCTCTTGAATTTCGATGCTCTCTATTTTTCTTTGATTTCTAACTGTCTAAAGGAGCTCTTTAAATTTTTTCCCTATTTATAGAGCTTTGTGGTAATTAATGTGTATTAAATTAGATAAGACATTACCCAAATCCCTTAGTTTTTGGCTTTTGTGTTACTTGATTTTGATTGGGCAATTTTTTTTCTTCACTTCCTGACTTGCCACGACCACATCTATCTCATTCCTGATTCCTTTGATTTTTTTCTTAATTAATTAGTAATTTTCCTTAATTATTTAATAAGTTTTTAGACAATTTAAGAAATTTCGCGTATTTTTATCTACACGTAAATACATGTAGGGTACATGTGAACATTCCTAATTATTATTTAGGTCATTCTATAATTTTTAGTATACATATAATCTATTTCTAGTAATTTATTAGTTATTAGATTACACTTTTCGCCTTTACGATAATTAACAATTATTATACTTAAAATTTAAAAATTTTATAGTCTCCTATTTTATTACTTATTTTCTTAAATTCAAGTTTACGGGGTCGTTTTTACTAATTTTTCTATCTATAGTTTATAATTTGAGTTTAATCGGATCCTTTAATCGATCGCCCTAAACTTTATGTTCTAAGTTCAATCTTACTGTTACTTGGCTTAACTTTAGGACTTATAGTTGATAGTTTGGCTATCGATGTACATGTACTACAAACCATCCTTCTTTGGTACGAATAGAGCTGGTACATCACAAGGACTTATGCTTTCCCTTAAATGACCTTGCTCTATTAGCTCATCCATTTGCCATTGCAGCTCGACAACCTACTCAAGATTCATTGTGTAGGCAAGTCGATTTGGCAAGGCTATACCTGACTGTAGATCAATACAGTGTTATATGCCTCATACTAAGGGTAGTCCCTTAGGCAACTCTTTAGAGAACAGGTTAGAAAATTCAACAACTAATCTTTGGATCTCATTAAGGACATCTTCTAGATTTCTCATCTCTAACAATCTTCGGATTAATAAAAACATAAGCTCATCGGCTCTCTCAACAGCTTGAAGCTCTCTTCAACTCATTACTAAAGCTTTCTTCTTGCTAGCTTAAGTGAGTTAGTTATGGGTCTCATTTACTTAGGTTGATGTCATGGGTTACAATACAATCTTTTTTCCATCCTTAATAAAGACACGGGTGTTATTATATTTGTCGTAAGTAACACGTCGATTGAACAACCACAGTTTTCCAAGTAACAGCTGTGAAGCTCCTATGGGGATAACAACACATATCACTTCATCCCTATACACATTTTCAACACTAAAAGGTACAACTACTTATTTAGTGATGTGTAGAGCACCCTTGATGGGAATCAGGCTACTAGACTCCTGACTTACAGCCGAGCCTAAGGACTAAAGAGATTGACACGATGAATCCTTCTATTCCAACCGACCTTTACCGAAGCCGAGTACCTTCTTGCCAAGCCGTATGACTACTTATTTTTCTGTAGTGTGCCGAACTGAAGGTTACTCACTAGAGCTCAAGCCGACCAATTACTTGGCATCTTCCTTGCTAAGAAGCTGAGAAAAGAGACTTCAAACTAACTAAGCTATCCCTGCTCGGATAAACCATCTGTCCATACTTTTTGTCCGCATCTTCTAACGATTTCGCCAATATAATATCACCACGTATATAGTATCATGCGCAGAATCTATTACACCAATGATTGTTTTTCTTATATATTCATTTTTACCCTTTTATATCTTATACATTACTTCCTTAGGAAATGCACTTCTTGTCTTTTCCTTTTTAGGCAGGTTACCTTAACTTATGGGTATAAATACCCTTATACTTATAGCTATAAGGCATTAAATCATTAATCTACACTTTGAGTATTCTCTTTGTTACGTAAACATTATTTATTTATACTCGACATTACTCTTATCCTTTCCCTTAAGCAAAGTTAGGTAGCAAGTAACCCCACCGGACCGATTCATGCGTCATATCAAATTATACCACAAGTCCTCAGAAATTCCATTAGTACATCATATCCTCTAGAGCTGTTCGTAGGTTTTGCTTATTGTTTCATTTGTCATTTTTGTCCTTTCGCACTTTTCCCATTAATCCTTTTTTGAGCTTTTTGCAAGCTTGAACCTATCCAATGATTAGCCTTATCTGTTCTTGGTCACAGTTCGCACCAACCTTTATCATGAAGCTAGTGTATCTTATAAGTTTGGGAGTGCTTAGAGGTTGGTAGTCCTAACCTTTGCATGAAGGACTATGCAACAAGGCTAGTACAACTCCCTCAATCCACAATGATAGTATACAACTATTCCTTAATGGCACACTTGGTATGGAACAATTTTCTCTTTAGTCTTCTTTGAAACTTGTGAAGAAACTTAGCACTTATCTCAATACTAGTGTCATCACCTCTCCCTAATTGGTATAGATATAGGTCTCCTCTTCCTCATCAGCTTCAATTCTTCTAACATTCTTCTCCTCTTCTAGCTCACTCTTATTGGTGCTATCTACTACATCTTCTCAGACCACCATGGCACGTCGGTTTGGAAACTCAACAACCATGTGTTCAAAACCTAAGCATTTGAAGCATTTCATCTTGCTTGTCTTCCATCCAAAGGTTTATCCTATCTCATATGTCATTGGGGTCAGCCTATCTTCAGCTCGACTCTTTTGCCTTGCTCAGCTTTCATCAAGTCATCATGTTTTTCCTCAGCTCAGTATGTAAAAGTTGATGCGGAATAGGAGCTTAGGAAAAACTCAGCCTAGGTCTGCTCAAAACCTTTCTCTTTTACTTTTTAACCTTCTATGCTATTTTAATGACCTCTTCTAATGTATAGAACCTCTGTACTTCTACAACATTATGAATCTCATATTTGAGTCCATAGATGAATCTTGATACCATGTGAGCCTCAGGTTCATCCATGTCTACTTAGATCATCAACATCTGAAATTCTCTTACATAATCATCAATAGATCAGCTTTCTTGACGAAGCTCTTGTAACTTGGCAAATGTATCTTACAAACAAGTCTCGAGTAAGAATCATCCCTTCAATAATCTCTTCATCTCTTCCCAAGTTCGTACACCTTATCGTCCATTTCTCGCTTTAGTCGCGTTCAGATTCTTCCATCACATGGTAGCATATCCAAAAAATTCAAGTGTAGCATATCCAAAAAATTCAAGTGTAGCAAATCAAACCTTAACTACATCTATATATCCATAACAGTCAAATATCTTCTCTTCCTACTCTAAATATTCATTTTCATCTTCATTTCCACTAAAGGGTGGGATTTGGACCTTATCATTGTCAAGTCTTCGAGGAGTTCGATGTCCTAACTCTTATGCTTGGTAATATTCAACCTCTTCTTCTCCCTCTCTCCATTAACCTCTACATCTTCCTCATCATCCAACTCCAGCCATAGTTTAGCAGCTTGATCTACCATTCCTCCAACTCGATGGGGTTAAACGAGGTGATTAGCTTAGTCACCTTGGCTACATTTTCTCTTAAGACCATTCTCACGTGAGTTATAATGAGGCACACCTTATGGTTACTGGCTTACATTGTAGTAACCAGACTCTCAACAAAATTGGTAAGTTTGTCGAGCTTATCATCGACTGACTTAACAGTATTATTATCATTTTAACCTTAACTAACATGAACATCACTACTCAAGTCTCCAATAAAACCTTGAATACTTGAATCCGATATAGTGCAATACTAATTCGATAAGTCTACAATACAATACCTAACAAACACTTCTACTCACTACCTAAAATCTTACTAACACTCTCTAACAACTTCAACACCCAACATACATACGATTACCAAAGAAATGAACTTACTCTATTTTCGTAGTGAAAAACAAAGTAAAATAAAGTGGAAATAAGAACAACACTTACCAATCCATAAACCTCCACTACACAGCTCACAACTTCAAAATTCACTTCACTCAAAGACACTATAGCGGCTACGAAAGGAACACAGCAACCACTAACAACAAACATAAACTAAAACTTTATTAAAACTTCACACACTCCAATTCGGAACCATATTTTAATACCAGTGAAGCTAATGCATTTATGGAGTCGTACACACAAAGAAGCACCATATCGGATGATAACCAAAAGAAAGTAAAAAGGGTTAGCAAATCTAGGCAGTTACCAATTGGATATAACACGCTAATTAATCCTACTCAACCTATACTTCACCGAATGTGATCACTGGTCCAAATTATAAGGTCACTCACTGCTACTTTTTATTGAAGGGAATAGATAAGAGTTCAGAAATAGTGAGAAGACTAAGGTTGCTTAAGAAAGGAAGTTGATAATGATCAATAATGTAATAACATGTTGTCTACATACAAGGAAGCAAGGTATTTATGTGACCTCAACTAAGGTTACATTAAATAAGGAAAAGATAAAATGGATAGTGTACAAAGATTCCAAAAACATGCTTAAAAGGGGTAAAGATGAAAAATAATATACTGTACAAAAAAGTAAAGAATCATTTAGAATAATATACCAAAAAGCATGTGTCAAGAGGTGACTAGAGGCTCATAGTGCAGTTGGCTAAGATGAAATGAATTTTGAGGCCACTTGGTAGTTGCAAGATCTTGCTTTGATAAGGTTAAAAGAAAGTCAATAGTCAAAACTAACCTAGTCTAGTTCAGGTTAAAGCTCAGGTACTAAAGGGCATTCTGATCCTCTTTAGGTTAGGTGTCTTAGCAGCTTAGCTCGGGCAAAGGTTTAATGCTAATTGGCTTGGGAGCTACTTAGATCATGGTATGAGCTCGACAATAGGTATGGCTACTTAACTAGTCGACATGCATGCTTAGTAGGTCGACATGATTGCTTAGCAGCTTGAAAATTGTATTGATACTTATAAGAGCTTGGCACTCGGGTCAGCAATAGTGTAAAAGATGGAGATCAGAATAGGAATCCTTGTCTTGAATGGAGTTTCAAGCTAATATTTTTCATGTGAGTCCTTGCAATCTTCTAGCTCAGCTACGTATGACTGGTCCGGGGAGTTGATTTCTATCAAAGACTATACAACAATTACAATCAAGGTTATCAAGTAATTAAATGGATGCAATACAATAAAACAAATATCATCACACAACGTTATTTGATCTGTCGCAAAATTAGAGAAATTCCACTTACTCTAATTTGTCTCTAATTTGGTTTTGAGTAGTTTCGACATGTATGCAACAGTTTACGACTAACCCAGGCTTGTGCAACAAAGACATCCTTCCTCCCGTAACTATCCTTCGAACCATTGCTCTTATCCTTGCTGCAACTTCCTCTATTATTACTCAGTTTGATTAAGAATAAAAAATAGACCATTATGCTATAAAGTTATCCCTTTTAAAGGTGTCAATATTTGGTCAGAAAATCCTAATCATCCCCTAGTGGGTTGCAATGCATATCCGATTAAAGTTTTAGGTCAAATATATTTAAGACCAGTTCGAGGTGATCATACAAGTCAACATAGTACAAATAGTTGCAAACCACAACGGCATACCAATAGGTTCAATCAATCTTACAGATATACAAGCAAGCTACTTATAGGCACAAGTAAGAAGCCTCCAAGTACTATAAAACAATACCTCGAAATATATTAACATATTGATCTGAAACTTATCTGGACTCTTTCTATTACTCACTCAGTACGACTTATGTTGTACCTTTACCATTAGTTCCTATAATAGAAGTAACATTTTAGTATTCATACCCTTACTACATATAAACTCTATTCTATAACTTGGATTATTATTATCTTCGGTTTAAGGTTATATTTTACTTAGTTGTCCAGGTTTTATATCACTTATAATTAAGCTTGTCTTAAGCTAGTATTTGATTCAATTTCTAATTATAGTTTTATTTACAAGCCCTAAAACATCTACTAATTCATTCTATGAAGTTCAATTAACTATATTTTGGGTAAACTAAGTCTCTTATTTAGTTTTTAGTCAACACCCTAGTTCATCCTATACACCATGTTCTCGATTTAGTTTTTGAATTTGCTATTGATCCAAGGATGCTCTACATTTTTAGCATAATTCCCATAATTTATTATTCAAAACCAGAATTATAGTACACTACTTAATCCATCATCACCTCAATTTTATTCAAAATACCTTACTCTACTTATTACAAACCCATATTATGCTCATAATATCCACATCCAATACTCTAAACACTACAAATATCATCTTTCAACATCATTTAACATTTCAAGATATCAAAATACACCTCAAATCAGAATCTGGATCAATTTCTTGAAAAATTTCTACATAAACTTAAGAAATTAATCATTTAATAAGGTTTTTAAGGCCCAAAAATTAGATAAAAATATGGAAAAATGATTTTCATGAAAAACTTTTCATGATAATTCAATATAAATCATAGGTCGTATATAGAAAAATCTCAAGACCGAAACAACAATAGTAGGTTTTTTGAAAATAAAAACAAAATTAGCTTGTGCTTAGTGATTTCTTAAAGGCAATATATTTCAAAACTTAATTTCATCAAAATAATAATTTTTTTCCCTAAAACTACGTACCAAAATATGCTAGAATATTAATTTTTCATAATTTTCCATAAATATTTAATATTTTTAGTATATTTTACGAAATTGGGTTGCAAATTAAACTCACCATTTTCTTGGCTTTCACCACCAATGGTGGCTCCACCCTTGTCGATAGTCTTGGACAATGCCCAGCTGTCAAGTGGTGGCAACCATTTCCTCCTATGTCATGGTTTAGTGTTTACACTTGAAATTAGCTCTAAACACCCTATTTTATCTATTTTTGTAAAAATACTATCTTAACTCTCCCAGACCTTTTTCTATTTGTACTACACTCTAGACTATCCAAAATCAATTACAATGTAGGGTTCCTAAATTTATAATGAGGGTTTGGTTGCTTGGTGAATTATTTCCTAACCAAGTGTCCCTTAACTTTTGCTTTTTCCATCCTTATGCATCCTAATTTGTTTCCTTATCCCACTAAATCACAAGCCTTGCATTTCCACGACACTTTCTAGACTTTTCCCCAAGTGACACTTATTTTTCTTAATTTTTATTAATTTTCTTTAATTTATTTAGTATTATTTTAGTGTATATTAGGTATTTTAAGTAATTTTGGATATTTATGCTTACACGTAAATATATATATAATACAAATAAATACCCCTAAATATTATTTAAGTTATTTTATTATTTTTAGTGTACATATATTTTATCTTTAATGATTCGTTAATTATCGGAATCCGTTTTATACGTTTTTAATAAATAATAGATAATATACATATAACCTAAATATATAATATTTAATTATCTTGTTATTTTATTTTCCTAAATTTAAATTCATGAGGTCACCTCTACTAATATTCTTAGTTCCTTTGCAAGATTCAAGCTCTAGTAGACAATTTGCAGCCTAAATTTTATTGATCAAATCCAAAACGTCCAATTGCAAGCTTATACCATTCCAAGGGAATCACTCAAGGGAGATCGTCCAAGGCTCCAAAGAGCCCAACAATGGACTACAATAAATACTCTTAAATTATCCTAAAAATATATTCCCTTTACAATAATTTTTATGATTTTAGTAACAACTTGAGAGTATATATACGTTTTCAAAAATTATAATAATGTAAAATTACACCTTGAGAATGATGCAATTTATCCTCAATCGACTAGTATTAAGAACATATTTTCAATTATTTATATATTATGTTACTTTTAGTTATGCATGTTTAAGATATAAGCTACATTTTATTTTTACTATCTAAGAAAACAACATAATTTATATAATTTCATTTAATAATTGTACTTAAATCAGCAAATTATGTATATAGGTTATTGTTAAATCTTGTTAACAAAACAATTATATATAATACAATCTTATTAATTAGTACTATTATGGCACTAGTTAATAAATTTAAAATATATATGAGTAGACTTGAGTATAAGTCAAGTTGTATTCCTAATTCGACTCAAAGCTAGCCCAACCTTGGTGAGTCCTAAATCATTTATGAACTCACCGAGTCCATAAATTTGGACGAATAACCATTGGACCTAGGAGTTTGACGGGCCATAGAGGTTTCAAAAAAAAAAAAAAAAAGAAAAGCATGATAATAAAGATAAAATAATAAATATGTATATACTTAACACTTATAGCTAGACTTAGATATAAGCCGACTCGTACTCGTGACTCGATTTAGCGCCAACCTGACCTTGATAAGTCCTCACCCATCTATAGACTCACCAAGTCCATAGATCTGAACGACACAGATCACACAGACATTTTGAAAAATGATAATAAGAAAAGCATGCGGACAAAGATAAAATAAAATATAAATATGTATTTGACGTGGTAAGATTTATGTCCTCCTCGATCTTCTTTTCTTTGATCTCATAATAAAAAATTATTTGTTTCTTAAAAAAGGAATAAGCTATTGTAATCCAATAATAGATAAGTAATGAATATTTAAATCTTGAAAAAGAAAAAAAGAAAAGAACTTATGGAACATTAACTAATAATAAGGAAATATAGAAAAAAAGATGAATTGACATTACTTTAGAGTTGAAAAAACCAAGTGACGGCAAAATGAAAATGAGAGGCGACAGAGAAAAATGAATGATGTAAGACAATTTAAAGCTTTTACTTTCTGCAATAAGTAATTAGGTTTCGCCGTTGAGTATGTATTGAGTTACACATATATATTTTGTTATATTCAACCTTTTTCTAGGATAGCATAAGATAATTTTATATATATATATATATTCAAACAACATTTTAACTTAGAGAAATTTAAATTTGGTCCATCTTATTAAAAAACCAATATTTATGTTACTATATATAACTTATATAACTTAAATGTAGATTATGGGGATAATACAGTGTAAAGATGCTATTCCCTATCTTATAAGGATAGACTATGAAAAATTACATCAAAAACCCTATATAACTTTTAGTAATTAAAAACTTACCCGACTCTCAAATTCCAGGTTATATTATATGCAGACCTACAGGCTACAGGCTACTCGCCCCTGTAGAACCCCGAAAGCAATTGTTAACGTTTTGTGTAATAATATAATACTGGTCGGCTTCCCCAACTTCACAGTAATAATGATAACACGTCCAAGCCAATCAATGATTAAAAGTATTGAAAGAGAAAAGTAAAATAAGTTTGTTATAAAGTGGGGAAATTCCAAAACGAAAAGGGGGTTGCTAAGTTAGGTGCGTAAGGTTGGCACTTGGCGGGACTAAATGATTGGTCTATGAGACGAACAATAAAAATAGTGTTTCAGATTTCCATGAGCTTTTTGATCTTTAGTTGATTGGTGTTTAAGGTTAGTGTATTGGTTCTAGAAAATACGCAGTGAAAAATCGTGTATTGCGTTAATAATAATTAAATATAGGAATTTGCATAAGTTTATAATGTTCCTCGTATTCAGGACAAAGTTAATTTACCGGAGTTTCCATGATCTTCGCGGTTGGGAATTATTTGGGTTATGATCTTAGAGCATTACAATTTTTAATTTCGGTTTTGCTACTACATGAAGCGTAATTTAGGTTTTTAGGTGTGTTCAAATAGATATAGATGTTTAACCGTTTTGGCAATGTTCTGTGATCTAATTGGTATGGTATGGTGGTATAATCATAAAGTTAAATCCCTCTCTCCTATTATAATCATCGAAGAGGGAAAATGTTTCAGTAATTGATATAATTAATAAGCGTATTGGAAGTGGAAGTACTACAAATAAAAGATTTTATACTAAATATCGCCTATGACGAATTTATCCCATGTAAATATAATAATCACATCAATATCAATCCAGTGCACATTTAAAGGATATCCAAATTGGATGTCCTGGTTAGATGAATAGGGAAATTATCTCCATTATCATACTATTAAATATTAAACAAGGGGGTTAGTGATGAAAATTATGTCTGAGTTTTATAATATATATATATTACCAACTACATCTTATTACAACATTACAACATTAGGAGAGAAACGTATATTCATCTTGAGAATTTTTTAACTTACCTATTAAGCATATTTATGTTATTTTCTTTTTCAATTCCATAACCTAAACTGTCACGCCTTCTCAATCTACATACCTATATTATTTTCTATTATTCTAATTGAAGGTTCTGTAGTTTTACCTTTACATGCCAATGTTCTTTTGGATAGCTAATTATATAAAAATTAATCAAATATAAATTTCATTTAAGTTACGGTCTTTTCATGATTTCCATGAAGACTCTTCTTTTTTTTTTTTTTCTAACAGCGAAGTACATTTTTATGAAAAAAATTGAGTTTACATAACTGAAAATAAAATAATATACTTTGATTATGTAACTAAAAAAAATAAGTAAAAAGGTACAAAATGTTATATTATACAACTAAAAAAGAAAATAAACGAGCATGTAAAATAGAATACAATTAAAATTGAGGCATGTGTGTGTTTATATATATATATATGTATACATATATATTTAATTAATTAACCCTTAATCTGATATAATGGGAACATATTCAAATCATGCTGCCACATCATGATCGAGATTGCTATATTTATAACTACATTATTTTGTAAATAATAAAAAAGTTCGATAATCAGTTAACACCAGTAAAAGTGCATTACCAATTTGGCATTGACTTTGCAGATATTTAATAATTTCTGTAAACGCCAGGTGAGGTGTTAAGGTTATAGTACAGAGGCCAAATTTGTCTTTTACCAAAAGAATAATCCTGGCACAAATTACTCTATGCCCTTCCATTTCATGGATCATAACTACATCCTTTTACGAGTTGCGAGTATTAGTGGATAGGTAGATTGAAACGAGAGGCCATCATAATCACAGTGAAAACCACCTTCTCCTTTGCATTTATTGCTCCAGTAGGAAAATATTTGGATGGATCCGATTTCGGGTACCACCACGAATAAGAGGATATATTTCAAGATTATACGTTTTTTTACGCAGTTGCTAGGAGTCGCAATTTCTGATGGATGACATGAATACGAACACACAAAATTATGAATACGATTATAGCAATATAATACATGACATGAAGACACAATTATAGTATGAATTAGTATGATTACATTGTAATTTAGTTGTCTGTGATGTTGATTCAATTTCACATGTTATTGATACCAACACAAATTCGATATAAGATAAAAACACAAATACAACCTTTGCTAATACAAATTCCTAGCCCTAATTTACCACTTATAATAGTTTTCATATCTAAAAGGGACCTTTGACCAGCTATAATTAAATGATCCAATTGACTAGTGTTGGCCGGGTGTTTCATGAAAAATCATTCAGCTTGATAAGCAAATGTTATAGTCTAAATATATAGCATTAATATAAATATAAATAATCAATAGATAATTATATAATTTTGTAGAAGTCGATACTCTTTACTAGATTGTAATAGTAACTTTAATAGTTATAATAATAGTTTTAGTAGTTGTATTAGTAAAGAAAGTTTATTAGATTGATATATATTTTTATAAATAGGATAATATCAATAAAAATTACTAAACAAGTTTCAATTTAGAAAAGTAGTTTTATGCTCTTTGGAGAGTGGTTTTTTCCAAACAAACAAAATCAAATTACATTTCTATTTTCATCACATTTATTCTTTTTTATTGTTTATTTTTTGCATAAATCCACTAATATCATACTTTATACTAATATCAACGTTATTATTCACAATAGAATAGGATGAACATTCCAATTACATAGAAGTTAGAAAAGCCCTTATCAACAAAATTCTATTTATTTTCTCCAATTAGTCATTAATAATTAATCTATGCCAATCAATTAGATAGTAGTAGTCTTATCATATATGTTTAATTCTTAAATCGCTAATTTTGAAATGTATCAATTGCATTTATACATATTTACCGGTTTAGTCTATTAATTAGTGAAGTGTTATTTCCCTTCATTATTAATTAATTTAAGACAAGGTTACATCAAGACACTTCACATTTAGAGGGAATAGAAGCTATAATTAAAAAGTATACTAGATATTGCAAAAATAAAAGGATCTAGACATTCACCAAAATTGTAGAGAAAACTAAGATCTTTAAGACACGAACTTTACGCTGCATCAAAGAAACATTTGCATTTATGAATATTTTCAAGTCATTTAATGTCATATATAAATTCAAGGATAAAACGAATTTGCTGTGAACTGCAAAAGCTTTCCCATCTCTACCAATGACCATAAATGGGTTATTCAGAGGTGAAAAACCATCAAAAGTTATAATAACATCACAAAATCATAATTACACCTCCTAAAATATTTATTAGATATAATCATGATTTTATCTCTCCTGACTTTTAAAACCATACATATATAACGCAGGTCATTACTAAAGTCTCAACCGTCGCTTTTCATGGTTATTTTGACAACAACTTTGGTATTCTATTTTTGTTTGAAAGTTAATTATAGATTTTTAAAAATTAAAAGGAAGTAAATTCACACTTTGAAAATTCAAAGGCTTTATCCGCACTTAACTAATAATTTAGCGGGTTCATTTGCAATATCCCAATTTGCTTTCGTATACATAACTTTGGCAATAAAACTTGTATTTTGCAAGAATTGACCATTACGTAAATTGATGTTGCAAATGACATTCTCTTAATGGACATGCTCTTAGAACAGCTCAAATAAATAAACAAAGTAGAGTATGATGAGCTCAAATAAATAAAGAAAGTGGAGTACGGTGAGCAGTTATGTCATCTTGTCTTATAATATTGATTTCCATCTCAAACTTGATTAAATATTGGCATATGGTGGAATTTTGATTATGAAAACGATTTCATTTGCTCGGACCAAACAATAAGATTTAATTGGTTCACATGGTCAACCCATGTAAGGATGTGAGTCACTACCTTGCAGTGAAGAATGTGAAGAGATAAACATGTTCATTAGTTTATCTATTGCTAGATAAAATAAAATGATGGAAACGAATCAAAAACAGAGTAGTTGTTAAATTTTCCTTTTCCAATGAGTGGGGAGACGATGAGATTGAAATATGTACCGAGAGTATTACTAAAGTTAGACCTACAATTTAATTTAGAGAAAGTGCTTGGTTTTGTGATTAAAGATCAAGATTATTTGGAAAGCCTATAAATCTCCCACAATGTTATTGGAAAGTATGAACTTATTCTCATAGACTCAAGATAAAGAGGAGTCAATGTTGTTGATTTTGGATTGTATCTATAGACATCTAATTTTTGCCCTTCTATAGTCTTAATATTTATTTTTTTATAAAAAGGGTCCTAATTCAAAAACAAAAATAACAAAAAAATTAATAAAAGATAAATAATAAAAATTAGCAAATGATGAAAATACCAAAAAAATAAGAAAAGAAAAAATTATTATAAAGAATTTTGTAGATTTTTAGGAAATAACTTATATTAAGGAACAAATAGTTTTAGTTTAGTTAAAAAATATTATTTTAGGGAACTGAGTAGTTTAAGTATAATTTAATTGTATTAAATATCAAGTTGTAGGCTAACGGTTTAATGAATAAATATCGAAGTATTTGGGTTGGATTCAATTTGAGGTCTTAGGTTCGAGTCTCAGTAGGCACTTATGTCTTTATTTTTCTATTTTTGCAAAAGCAAGATGAAAACGGGATTCATATCTTATTAAATCATATTTGAATCTACTCGGATATGGTTTAATTAGATACGGAATATGATTCGGTAAGATTTGATTTAGACTTTATAAAAGAAAAAAAAAAAAAGCCAACAGCAAGAGAGAAAAAAAGTCACTGGCGCACAAGACTCATACACGTTGCTATCCACAATTGCATACGTCGAACACCCCTTGCTGCGATACTCTTCATCACTACGGAAGCCAATAGCCAACAATCCGTCAACCACAGCCTTCGCCTAACACGCCTAAATACTCGTACGCCTCAATCGTACAGCCACGCCTTTGGACAATCTCTTGACCAACAGCAACACAGAACACACTCGCGCGACAATGGCATCCTACGTACGCGACACAATTTCGGCAACCTATTCACTGATCAAGCAGCACCATCGTTCAACCCATTGACAGTTGAATCTCTGTGCCCCAACCAACATTTGCCCGTGCATACAGAATGCTGTAAATCTAGCGCTGCATACAAAATGCTGTAAATCCAGCGCCGACCTTCTTCCTCGCATTACACATCGGGCTTCACTTTGCGACTTCCTTCCCTCGACCAACTTCAGTCACAAAAATTGACACATCGTCGGCTCTTCATCCAACGTCACAACAGCAGTATCCATTGTACATCCTTCATCGCCACAGCACGTCCCTTGATCCTTTAATAACAATCAGGTTCAGTTCGATCTTGTTTTATTCATTATTTATTATATCATATTATGTTATTATATGATGTATATATAAATATGTGCATAAAATAGTATATGTTTAGTATTATTTTCCTAATATTACATAGATTAGATGAACATTTAAGTAAATAGTCATTTAATAGTAGTCATTTAAATAGCAATGTGAATATTAGTTTAGGAATCGTTAAAATTAGTTTTTATTATATATAGATCTGTATATTTTACAAGTCAAATATAATATAATGTGTAAATGTGTCGATATAGGGGTTTTAGTATTAGTTTTTACATAAACGTATTATATGGAATTATTTTATTTTAATAGTTTGTTATATATATTAGTTTAGTTTAGCATTAGGTTATTTTAGAATTTCTCACTTAGAAAAGTTATTTTCTTTTTTAGGAAAAAATAATAAATAACCTATTTCAAGAATTAGGACATTTTAGAGAGTTTTTTTTTTTAAGAATATTAAAAAGTTAGGACCCTTTTGGAGTTTTCTTTGAAAAACTAAATTGATAATAACGTAAACTCAGCCGCTTTTCAAAAATTAAAATAAATCAACACATTAAAGATTTTTTTAAAAAAACTATGATCATCTGATCTTGGCTAGCGAGTACGTAGGCACTTTCGGGGCGACGATAAAATATGTAGAAACTTAGGTTCTTTTTTCTTTTGATTTTTATTTATTTATTTTAAATATGAAAATTAGAAGAATAATCCTAATTTCGATAAATAGATAGCGGTACCTGTTAGGGTTTAATAGGTTAGTCTCCGAACTCGGAACTCTTTAGTTCTTCATTAAAATTGAAATCAAAGACCGGTAGCTAAATTGTAATCAATCCACCCAATTGATTACGGTTTTCTTCCTTTTTTTCCAACTCCGGTTAGGTGGCGACTCCAAAAATTATTTTCGATAAAAAACTGAAATTTCTTAATTTCTTTAGTCAATGATTAATATTAAATGAGTTAGGGTTTAGTATTAATCGAAAAATGAGAAATTAATTTTTAAATAAAGGAAACCAAAAAATCAGGCTTGACAGTATCAAGAGTACTTCGATTGAATGCCACCTATAAGGCATTTAAAAGACATCGAGTCCACTTTATATGGATGCCGCATCAAACCATTCAAACAAAATGGTTCTTTGAACCAATGAGTTAAGAAATTTTTCTTTTCCTGACTTTGAGCAAGCAACCCTTCGAGTCATCCGGAATGAAATCCCCTTAAAAGTAAAGGCTTGAAATTTCTATTTAAGTTTGTTCGGATGGCAATCAATTCCATTCAAACGAGCCTTAAGGATATTCAAACAGCACGATTTATCATCTAGCATAGCCTACTTTGCTCTATAGATTGTCAATATCCTGAAATTCAGGATACCACAATCAACTACATGTCGATACAGGGTATAGACACATTATGGCTCAAAATTTGTCTAAACAACCATAATTAGTATACAAACTGCAATTACTACACTATATATATGTCTCCAAATGTTAATAGTACATGCAGCTTAAAGGAATCTCGCAATTCAACAAATCATCTAGTAACAAGTAACAATAACCAATAATGTCAATATAATTACACAACTAGAAAAGGAGTATGATCTCTAGTAACATCAACAGCCAAGCTAATGCCAACATTCACAATAAACCAATAAATAAACTAGTCGAGTTCTCTACCCATTTATTCCTTATGGTAAGCATAGTCCCAATCATCACCCAGATCATACATCAAGTTAGAACCTAGATTGTCATGATGGTCAAAGTCACTTGAGGTGTCTGCATCTCAAAAACTAAACCTCCTAAGGGTAAGCTAAACGCCTATTACATGGTATACTACACTTGCATATGCATGAACATGCAAGTATTGATCTCACATACATGTGCAAAACATAGAGAAACATTAAGCATTTCTTATTTTTTATTTAAGTTCAGCAAACAATACGGTCTGGCATCCTAGAACATAAGGTAACTCATTACCCCTAATCATACTCATATATGTAGATACCTTATACTTACACGAGGTTGGATACTCCTTAGTGCCCTAAAATCCATATATAAGAATTTACCCAAGTTATTTCGGCATGTAATTCCACTAAGGATAACATCACAATATCAATCATTAAGATGTTACCCTAAGAACACCAATACTCCCGGTCCCCTAACTATGCACACTCTACATAAGCATTTTTCAATCTAATAAAGTTAATGTTTATTAATTACACTAGCCTAGATAAAGACAAACAACAACCATGATGACCACATACTTAGAGTAGTCAGCTCAGGATACTCTCGATATCTACAAAATCCTAAACAAGGCATTGTAGCTTCTTGGGTATTAACATCTATTCTTAAGTTAAACTAACAATCTAAAACTAGCTTTGTTCAATTCTATAATAGCCTCTTTAGGTTGTTTTGTTATTACTACCAACATTTGGTCTTCTATTTTTAGTTTAATTTGGTTGAAAACCATATTTAGTTTATATAAAGTTAAGAGTTATAGTTCACTACGTGTCAATACTCTAGTTATGGCATCTTAATTTTTGGGTCATTACAAATTATATGGTGACTTTAATTACAATTTTATTTATAATTTCACCAATTAACCATTAATCTAATAAAATATATTATGGCATCATTGAATACTTTGAAGGATCAATGTAATAAATGGTATCAAACTTTATCAAAATGTGCAATTTATTACTTATACTTTGAAAAGATTAATTTACTACCTAATTGAAGTTTTCATAACCATCTTTATTATCTAAACTAACTCTATTAAGTTTGTTAGCTAATTTGGAAATAATGACAAATTAGGAATTGAACGATTCAATCCTATAAGGCTAAGAGGTATCTTGTAGCCATTTGTAAAGAGTTATAATACCCCCTACCAAGTAGCCACAGACCATCTCCCAACATTAGGGTAGTCGGAACGGCTACTTAAGACAAAAAGAGTTGCAATCCAATTCAAAAAGTCAGTTGTTTGACCTATTAGCCACTATGAGTCAAAACTTGATCCATCCTTATATCCCTATTAGGAAAGAGACTTAATAGAGTTAGTTTAAATAATAAAAATAATCATAAAAACTTTAATTAAGTAATAAATTGATTTTTTCAAAGTATAGGTAATAAATTACACATTTTAATAAAGTTTAAGTACCATTCGTGACATTAACCTTACTTTGAATAATCTCTAAATTAATTTGATCTCTTTTAGTCATGTTTACATCAAACTTTTTTCATTATCGGAAATACAAAATTCTTTAGATGTGTGAGTCATATCAAATCTAGAGTATTAAGTCTAATTCTTGTGATATGCAATATCCTAAAGGATTCTTCATGCCCTTTATGATTTTGAAAATCACAAAATAAAAGCGGTTAGGCTAATGGTACTGTATACAACTTTGAATCACAATCTTAGACATATAATTCTTCTTTTTTTTTTTTTTTTCTTTCTAAAACTTAAGAGGAGTTTAACTGTGCATCAATATATAAGGTCGAAACAAGCTAATGCCAATTGATTAATTAGTCCTGCTGGGTAATAATAGTGAGTACCAGCAAAAAGTAGTGAAAAATGATATTTATCTTCTAAAGAAGTGAATATTAACTTTATTTTTCATTAGAGTTCTCGTTTTATTTAAAACTAGATAGGCATACAACCAACATATGTTTAACTATGATAAAAGAGGCCAAATGTAATACATATATTAAAAATAGGAACCATTATAAGAGTTTAAAATCTTTCAAATCTTCACATTTTGATTTTCTAGAATTTGGTGTTACCTTTTAGTGGAGAACGTAATATATAGAAAAGTAAAAATTGTTAAAATGAAGAAAATTTTTCCGATTTACCCAAATAAAACTTCAACTATTTGGTAAGCTTTTAATTTGAAGGCAGTTGAAGGATTTCATGGCAAAAAATTAATATTAAGAAATATGATATTAAAAATTTATCTCTTACATTTTAATATCATTAATCTAACCTGTAGACGCTTAATTTTTGCCCCTCCATAGTACTAATTTTTTATTTTTTAAAAAAGGGTCCTATTTAAAAAAAATAGAAAAATAAAATAAATAATAAAAATTGACAAATGATGAAAATACTAGAAAAAATGAGAAAAGGAAAAATTATAAAGATTTTTAGATATTTTAGGAAGTAAATTATTTTAGAGTCAATAGTTTTAGTTTTGGTCTAGTTTAAATTATTATTTTAGAAAGTTGCGTGGTTTAAGCACAATTCAGTTGTACTAAAAATCAAAGCACAACCAATTGCCTAATGAATAATCATTGGAGCATTAAATTAGATTTAGTTTAAAATTTTGGGTTTGAATCTCACTGGACACTTATGTACCTTTTATTCCATTTTACAAAAACCAGTTAAGTTAAATGGGTTTCAAATATAATTTTTTTAATCTTTTGTGAGATTCAAATCTAATTTAATTTTTATTGAATTGGGTTTAAATAGATATAAATGATTTAAATTATATTTGATCTTTATCAAATTAGATTGGGATTAATATAACAGATGCGATTTGATACGATTGGTTTCGGGCTTTACAAATAGAATCACGTGGCATAAAAAAGACAACAATTACACCCTCACTAGAATTACACAAATTCAAAAAGATTTCTAATCCTTACACATGCAATGTTGAAGTGAACTTTACAGCCAAAATCATAGTTTACAATACACGAGACTCAAACGTATAGCCAACCCCTAACAACACAAGTACTGCAGTCTAACCCTACCAAATTTCAAGCACACTAACTAACTCTCTTGCATGCTCAACTGCAGCAAGTCCACGCTAAACATAAACAATACCAATCCACTACTTGAACATACGTGCACGCCTGGCTTCACTTCCAATCAGCCGTACATTGCAGTCTACACATCGCTCTGTTGTCTAGTCACACCGCACATTACAACACGAACCACACAACATACATCAATTCCCAATGTAGACCATTGTGATCCTCGACACCAACCAGTTTGCAAACACAATACAGACACGCCTGAACCACACTACTCCAACACGCTCTGTCGAACATACCAGCCAACGACACCTTCCTTGGTCCAAAAATTGAAGCTCTGCCGCTACAGCTTTCTACTTACGCTACTATCCAACAACGCGTCCATTCACAATTAGCAGTTGCAACACAACCAACTCCCAATGTCCAACAAGTCTAACACGGGCACTATCCACAGAAAATGCCAACAACAGTCGTACACCTTGGTCACATCTACGAACAGAGGGCTCTAACGTCAATCCAACTCCCATGACTAGAACAACATCGACCAGTGACTGAATAAAATTCAGGATATCCATCCACGATCAGCGACGCAACACTCGACGAACAGCAAGTTGAACAACAGCCAGCAATATCCCTTGCATGAGCTATGCGCACACACTGCTGTCTCCATCTGAGAACACCCAGCAACGACGAACACTAAGCCAAGCAACCTACTGTCCTTCACCGTACAATAAACAATTTAGGTTCATATCTTTTTAAGTTTTTTTACCCTTTTATTTGTTTATTTATTTATTATCTTGTTATTATTATTAGTTCCTTGGGTGTTTAACATAGTAAATATATATATATATGCTTATCAATTTAAGAGAATTCTTAGTATTAATATGTTATATATAAAGTGTATCATATAGGATTCTTTTATTTCGGTAGATCGTCTTAAGTATTAGCTTAAGATTTTTTATTTTCTTTTATTTTTTTATTATCATTATTATATTATATTAATTTAGATCGTTAGTTAGTTATACGTAGTTATGTATATATTAGGTTATTGGTTTCTTTTGATATTAGTTTTCTATATAAGTTAAGGATAATATACTTATTTATTATGCAAGTAGTTGTTTAATATATAAATAATAAGTATTAGCTTAGGAAATTTGTTCAACATAGTCATTTTTTAGGATTTCTCGTTTAGAAAATATTATTTTTTGGGAAATGAAAGTCAATAAATTTTTTAGAATGTTTTAGAGAGTTTTTGATCACTTATGAGTTAAGATTCTTTAGATTTTTTTTTTTTTAAATAAACCAAATCAATTAAATCGTAAACTCGACCGGTTTTTAAAATTGAAATCAATCAATAGAATAAAATTTTTTCGGAAAGAACTACAATCGTTTAATCTTAATTAATGGATACGTAGGCATCTTTGAGGCGACGATAAAATTTGTATAAACTTAGGTTTTTTTTTCTTTTGATTTTGATTTTTTATTTTTAAATATTATAATTAGAATAATAATCATAATTTCGATAAATAGATAGTGGTACCAGTTAGGATTTAATAGGTTAGCCCCTAAATTCAAAACTCTCTGGTTTTTCATTTAAATTGAAATCAAAAACTGATAATTAAATCATAATTAATTCACTCAATTAATTACGATTTCTTTTTTTCTCAATTTTGGTCAAGTGACAACTTCAAAAAATTTTTTAAATAAAACACTGGAATTTTTTAATTTATTTAGTTGAAGATTAATATCAAACAGATTAGAGTTTAGTATTAATCGAAAATGAAAAAATTAATTTTAAATAAAAACTGAAAAATTATACTCGACACAACCTTCAACAAACATATTTCTTGATTTCTTAGAGCAGAAAGTACCTCTATAAAGGTTTACATATCAAATTATGCACCGTACCTAACTGTAAAAATCATAGTCCCCATGTTAATTGCAAATTCATCATAAGGATCATCTCTAACAAAGCAAACTTATATAAATCATTGAACTAATTAATACTTTTAATATTCTACGATTTCCTATGTTCTCTGTCTCTCTCTCTCCTCCTTTCTTACTTAAATCCGTAAACCCTAGACGGTAATAATAAGGATATGGTTTTTGCTTATTATCGATGAAGAAGAACAATCAATTCACTGCCTATTTTAGTACATGGACTCGTTGATCTTTACTTTCTTAGGAAGAGTAAAACGTTGCTTTTACTAAAGGAGCACGAGCACGTGTGATTACTCTTCTTACTATAATTCTATGGGCTATCGTATGGATCAAGCTAGCTAGAGACAACAAAGTCAGAAGATCATTGGGTGTTTGTCTTGCCTTTATGGCCAAAAAGCTCAATTGGTATTCATTGTTGCTTTTGGAGGGAGCATCAAGTTTGCAAGAGCTTCTTAACTCCAATCATTCTACCACTGACGTTATATGTTACCCAAACATTACGTTGTGATGGATGCCAATGGTGGATAAGTACAAAAAAAAAATGTTAATATAAAAAAAAAACGGATCTAATATATTAATACAAATTTAAATATCATTAGTATATATTCATCACCCAACAAAACACTTGGTACCAATAAATCTCTTTTTGTGTATTGAAAATGTTAAACTTTTATGTATGTTCAATTAAATTTTAAGATTTTCATTTTACCAATTTAATTACTAAAACTAGTTTTAATCCACACACATATATAGAGTTGTGCAAAAAGGGCAGATTATGCAGCTTAACTCGTAAAACAAAAGTAAGTTAAATAAAAAAAATTTGATCCGCTTAAATGCAAGTAATATGGAGCTACCCTACTTAACCCACAAGTTAATGCGGGTCAGTTAAATGTAGGGCAAGTTGACCTACTAATCCGTGATAAAATGAAAAATTGAAAGGAAAAGAAAAAAACACATGCACACTTACTTTCTATGTGGACACTGGTATTTGATAAAACTAACACCTTGGAGGGTTGCAATTTTGGATTTTTTTTTTCTTCTTTTACTTTCTTGTTTTTTTCTTTTCTTTTGCTATGTTCTTTTTCTTCTCTCTCTCTCTCTCTCTTTTTCTTTTTCCTGATTGTGATTTCAAGTTGAGAGTAGTAAGATTAAAACTTGTATATTGATGGTCTTATTACTCTTGACTATTGTCTGAGGCACAACATGTTTAACAGTAAGGGAATAACTTAATAGAGCAAATTTTGTACTTTTGTTTCCTCTTGGTAAATCTTGACAATTAAATTGATAACATGAAACAATTATTCAATGAAAATAAAGAAATGTACATAGTCATGGTGCATGAGTGTAAAGATGAAACATCTATTGTTTTGTAAATTCTTTGGATGATAAGCTAAAAAAAATGGCATAATTAAAATTATGGAATTAAGTTAAAAATTCTATTCTATTTGATTTTACCTCTTGTTCTTATGCCCAGTAATAATCTCCCTAAAAATTTTAAATGAAAGAAGAAATTCCCAACATTTCTTTAAAGCAAAGGACCTATTTTATGCCATCTTAATTTTATTCCCTTTTCGCTATTATTATTTATTGAGAAGTAGAAATAAATAAATATGCACTTGTAATTTCTAATACTCTTTGTACCCATAATATAAGCAAGGATATTGTACACTCTATGTGTATAATGTACACAATTAAACGGAGAGGCAAAAGGTGAAATTTAATGCAAACATGTACCATTTCTTGTTCCACTATTAACCATAAAGTTTAAAGGAGGAGTGTGCATAAGGTTAAAAACATAAAATGGTGACCCCCAACTACATTACAAGAACATGTAACATTAAGGTAGGAAAATTCATACCAAGCTGGCTCTATTATTATGCAACAAGGGTTAGTTAAAGAGTGTTAGAGCACTTAAATTCTGACACTTTAATGGAATTATATGTATATACGGAGTGTTACTGTTAGGTAAATATGTAAAAGCTTCACTTCCAATGTCGTGATCGACTTTAGTTTAATACTCATTTTTTCTAGAACCAAACTATGTTTGAGAACCCTCCATGGATGGACAAGTTGCCAATGGTAGTCCCTTCAACAACATCAATGATGCCTTTAATTTCTACAATGTAAGATTAATTACCTCACATCTAATAGATGGGGTTTGATTTGAATTTAAATTCACATCTATGTATAAATATATGTTTTAATATATTTTTCTGTGAGAAAGATTACATTAGAGGTCAAATGTTACTTGTTGACTCGCTTAACCTGTGAACCCACAGTAAAATGAATTGAGCTGAAAATTTCAACCAACATGTATAAGGAAGGGCCAACTCACTTGATTCGTGGATCAATGTAAAGTAGGACGATTAGTCCATTTAGTCTGCTTACATGACTCTATATATATATATCTAAATTCATGCAAGAGTCGATTCTAAATTATAAACTAACTCGGAAGATCTGTGAACTAGCCCGATAAGAATATGGTTAGGCCTAAACCGCCCTCCAAATAGCTAGGGCTCATGCCTTCAAAAATGTCAACCTTTAAACCAGCAGTTTAACCCATTTGTTCGGCAGTACGTATTAAAAAAGAAAAGAAAAAAACACAAAGGACTCTCTCATTGGTATCCAACACCTGTTCATAGGATTTGATTTTTCTTCGTAATTTTACATCAACTTCTCATGCGTAGGTTCCTTATTTGGCTACCAAATTGACCTAGAAGGAAGGAAATCTACCTACTCTATATATACGTATATATATTTAATTGTAATCTTATGTCCCGACTAAGCGATGTTGCCGCCAAAGAAAATATGAAATTCACGTAGAAATAGCCACACCACATGGAACAAATCAACTTCTTCCGAAAAACAATCCAATTTTCCGTGGTTATTTACTTGACGATGCTCCTGAGACTGTCAAAATATTTATATATACATAGATATATATATATATATATATATATATACACTGTATGCAGGAGAATTTCTATTCGGACCCAGTGAATTTTTTAGGAAGCTTGCATATGCCATTATGCCATATGCCCATTCAACTATTTGTGCAGTTACCTTTTTTTGCAAGGATACTATGAAATTTACTGTTTTCGAAAATTCTAAAATAGCAATTTTCATATCATACACACGCACATATTGGATGATTTTGAATATATTGACCTGACTATCAAGTTTATAAAAAATACGTCTAGCTATTGTTAAACCCACAGGATGCATTTAAGCTAAATTGGGATTTGATCCAAAAGGAACTTATTAACATTGAAAAAAAAAAAAAGAAAAAAAAAAGCAATTAATTATGAAAATTAAAAACAAAATAAAACAATTCAAGGATCAACGAACCGATCTAGATCCACGAATTCAAGAACTGCACCCGATTTAGCCTAAAGCCAACTTGTGAAACGGTGATTCTAGACCGATTCAATCTAACAACTAGATAGATTAACACAACTCACCACATGAACTGATTTTTAGAAAGTACGATAAAAGATGACTAATAAGTACTTAAAAATATTAAAAGCTAGAGAACGAATATAACAAATTCTAGGGCTGCCTCTCAAGCTATATACCTTAGGGTGATGGATCACCGTCATGATCGATGAAGCCCTGTGAAGTTTTATTATTATTCTTAGAACTTTATTAGTATGACGTGTTGTGCTAGATTTTCTTTTTTTGTTTTATTTTTTTCGGTTACAAAAAGTATTATGCTAAATTATAGCGACATGGTAACTTTGAAAATTGTTCTTTTTCGAATTCTAAGATTTCATTGTTGCAAGTTAAAAGTTCCTTAACCTGACCGCAAAGACATCCTCGCTATATTTTTGCCTTCTTAATGTGGAAGTAAATAGTTTAACCATTGTATTGACATTTAGTATGTCAAAAAGAAACGCACCGATGCATAATAGTTGTCTTCATTTTCTATTTGTCATTTGTCATTTTGGTAAAAGAAGTTGTGTACAAATACCATAGATGATATATGCATCCCAATAGATCGATGATTTATAGGTTAAGGTCACGTTGAACCATGATTGACTCGTGAGTCGACGGTTCAGAGCTAATTCATATGGCTCGCCGATTCAAGGATCGGTTCATGGTCCTTAAATCGGTTTTTTTTTTTTTTTCTTGTATCTCTTCTCCTAAGTCTTTATATTATTTTTTTTTTCTTCAAACCATTCATAAAATATACATTGAAAACAAATAGAAAATAAAATACAAAAAAAGTCACTTACAGTATGCATACATAATGTTCTAATCTGATTGAATAGAATGAAATAATTGGAGGAAAAATATTTTTTATAGTATTTTACAGTAGCTCATAAAGTACTTACATATCCATTAATTGGAATCAAACCGCCATAGTTCAGTTTGAATTTTTAGAAAACCTTTAATTTATTGATCAATTTTATGTTTTCAGAAAAATATCAAAGTGTACATGACTATCCAAGTTAAATTTTTTGAATGAAAATAATTTTAGCCGGTCATAATTTAGAAAAACTTAATACTATATCAACACTTTTAAGAAAACCATGCAATTTAGTTTTTTTAGACAATTAAAAGAAAATATTTTTCTACATGATAAAACTTTCTCGTAAAAGATGAAAAGAAAACTTACTATGTATCATTTTGAGGTAATTATTCATGTTCGAGGTAATTATTCATGTTCGTAACTAGGAGTGACACCCGCGGGTGAACTTAGACTTCCATCAAATCGGTTTCAATCATTGAAGTAATCATCTTCCTAGCTTGATGTCCCGCCTAGTTCTTAGCGTTTACAACTCATCTTATACCAATCTTTTGTATAAGCATTTTTCTCAACACTGACAACAAATAGGGAGGCTCGACGTTCGTTGACAATCAAGCCTACTGTACTGAACGCTTGCTCAACAACGACCGTTAAAGCTAGACCAACGAGTACTTCACGGGCGATGCGAGATAGCAGTGGGTAGTCCCTTCTATACCTTTGCCACCACTCTAAAATATCGAAGTACTTGATGAAGATATTTTCTGAAAACTCGAAATTTGTATTGATGTAGTGCTGCATCTCAAACGTTGGACCACTAGACCGTTACCTCTTTAATTTTTGTGCCAATAACTGTAAGCCTCGCAACTAGTCACTCAAGATTCCGATCGACTGAAAAATCCGATCAAACCTAAATTATAAGGTAAAGCTATAGATATTAGTAAAAATGACCTCATAAATGTGAATTTAAGAAAATAAGTAATAAAATAAGAGACTATAAAATTTTCAAATTTTAAGCATAATAATTGCTAATTACCGAAAAGGCAAAAAGTGTAATTTAATAACTAATAAATTACTAGAGATAGATTATATGTATATTAAAAATAATAGAATGACCTAAATAATATTTAAGAATATTTATTTGTACTATATATGAATATACATGTAAGTATAAATACGCGTAATTACTTAAAATACACGAAATGTGCTAAAATAATACTAAATGCTTAAAGAAAATTCATAATTAATTAAGGAAAAATCAAGAAAAATCAGGAAAAATCATGAATCATCAAGAATTTGGTCGTGGCAGCTGGGAAAAATAAGAAAAAATTCGGCCAATTAAATTAAGACAACATAAAAGCCAAAAATCAAGAGATAAGGCAATTGTCTTATCTCATTTAATACACAATAAATTCCACAAAGCCCTATAAATAGTAGGAAAAATTACAGAGCTCATTTGGACAGATAAAAATTAGAGAAAATTAGAGAGAGTTGAAAATTCGAGAGAAAATCCAAAAAATAAAAAAAAATAAGAATAACTGTGCAGTTAAGGATTTTAAAGGGAACCCACACCAGACGAGGAGCTGGGAGTGGACGGCCACCACCACCACACGGTGGTGGCAGCGCCCAGGCCGGCCGATAAGGCCACGGCGGCCCGCGGTGGCCGGAGCCACCCAAATCGGTGAGTCCGATTTCCAGCCCGAATCTTGTGTAATTTTGTAAAAATAGTAAATATAATTATAAAATTATGAATTTTGTTATTCTGGGATATTTTTGTATGTAGTTTGTAGAAAAAATATTATTTTGATGAAATTATGTTCTGTAATATATGGTCTTTAAGAAATCGTGCAAAACCGAGCATGTTTCGGTTTAGAAATAAATGACCTTAAGAGTGTAGTTTCAAGCCCAAAATTTTTGTGTAGATTACTTAGATGATATTAAACAGTGCTATGAAGCCTGTTTTCAAAAATTAATTTTCGAAATTTTTAGATAATTTTTAGGCCCTAAAATGAGGCATAAAATGGGTAATTTGGAGTTAATTAAGTAATTAAATTATTAATTACTGACTTAGTGAATAAGTAGATGTTTTAGGATGTTGAAATTTGATGGTGTACGATACTTGTAGGATTTAGGGTGTTAGATATAATTATTAGGTTAATTATGTAGTAAATGAGTAATAGGAAAAATCGTTAATTTTGTAAATTAGGGAAATTTGGAGTAAAATCTGATTTAGGATGGATTTAGACATTTTGAAATAATAATTTCTGTTTAGAGATGGTAATTAGGGTAATAGAAATATTAGAAATGCATTATGTGCATAATATGCAATAATGCATAATGTGTAATTTTTGAAAATATAATAAATAGAAAATATTAGGATAAAAATTGATATTATATAAATAATAGGGATATATAATAAATCTGATAAGAAAACTTGAATTTATGTAATTATATGAAAAATGTAAAAAATTTCTCACATTAGGAGTAAATTCGGTACACAAATAGGGATTGAAGTGTACCAGATGGAATAAAATATTAATTAGAGTTAATAATGGTATTTAGGAGATCGGAAAGTAATGTGATTAATTTCATATTATAGGTTGAAACGGATTTTTAGGGTTGCAATCTAAAACATTACTTAAAAATCGAACTAAAAACCTGGTTTAGAAATCGATGCGAAAACCGAACCTGAACCTGAACCTAACCCTAAACCTAGAATAATGGTAAAAGACTTAATACCTAGATAATTAGGCATATTAAACCTTAAACAAAACCTAACAATAAGCATTATAGGATAAAACAAACTTATAATATTTATATGAAAAGCTGAAACCACGTTCGTATTATAAGGATGATCGGCGATGGCCTGAGCAAATCGAACCTCGAGTAAGTGAGCGAGAGTCGAGGTAAGTTGGGATTAATACGATGCTGTATTTTGGAGGCTTAAGATTATGCTTAGTTGTGCTTGTTAGATAGCTTAAATGCGTGCATGTGCTTGATTATGGGTGATGCTATGATTCTGTTTGTTGCTCTGGCAAATATTGTATGAATTGTATGTAATGATTGATCACCCTAAACTGGACTTAATTAAATATCCATCCAGTAATCATAATCGGACATGCATGGCAACCCGTTAGAGGAACTTAGGACTCTCTGACCAAATACCGACCCCTTCAGAAGGGATAGTGCAGGATTGCAAAATGGTCCCTTCTTCATCCTCAATCGAATTAAGTGACAAGAGAGGAGGTCGCGGCAAGAGTGAAGGCAGTGGTTCGAAGGTAGTCATGGGAGAAGCAAGGTCTTCATTACACAAGCTTGGGTTTGGTCGTGAGCTGTTGCATTAATGGCAACTCCTCAACCCGGATTAAAGCGGGCGCAATTTCCCTAATCTCACGACGGGCCGGATAACGTCGTGCGATGGCATTTGCTTGCACATGCATTGCACCTAATAAGTGATTGAAAACTTTGTTGTGTGTATGGTGTAGTTTTAAGTCCTCCGTCCCTACTTACTGAGCTGTAGTTGCTCACATCCTTATAGACGTCGTGCAGGTGCTGGCTAAGAAGCGGCAACCAATTACTCAGAAGCTAGCAACTGCTGGATCCTGGAGAGTGAGGAAAAACATTAAAGAATAAACACATACTTTAAGGTCTAAGTTTTTACTTTAGAATTATTTTTCATTCCCGAATGATGTAATAACTAGGAGATATATTATAGAGGAATATTGTAAACTTTAACTGCAGTAACTGAATTATAATATATATATATATTTCCTCACTTTCTTAGGTAAATGATTTGTTTAATTTACAAATTGTCTACTTCAAAGCGGGTTAGTCGTGGACGCCTTGTGTAGATCAGGTCTAAGATAGCGGTTATAAGGCCAACTTCTATCTTAGGATGGTTTACACGGCGGGGCCTGTTACGATTCTGCCGCTTCGGGGCATGACAATAACTGCTTACCCATAAAAGAGAAATGCTGCTCCTTGGAGAGTGGCAAAGGACAAACTGATGACTGGCCACTATACTGACTTTCCTAGCAATTGAGCATCTCCTCTATGTCAGCCGTTGCTGCCAACACTTCTTGCTATGCTTCCAAGCTGTACACATCTTGAAAATCTGTTAGATCTTAAATATAACCATAATAAGTTTTCAAATATATTAGTAATAATTCCGTTTTACAATAAGGGTCTAAAATAGTTGCTACGAGATAAATATGAGAAATTTCTTTATAATAAGTTAACCACTTTAACGTCATATCGTATATGCATACGTACAAGTTTGGGTCTCATGAGCCTGAATTAACATGTTAAGTATACTGACAGCTAACATAACAAACAAGTGAATAATGGGCTTGTAAACTTGTAAAAAAATATTAGTAAAATCATGAAAAACTTTAAGTAATTAGATGCAAATATCCCAGTTATTGGGGAAAATGTCAACTCCCTATATATTGTACACTGTTAAGTCACATAGTAGTTCGCTCTAAGAAATTGTGTTACGCAATAACTCATAAGTTAAGTTCCAGTGATGTTGCACATCTATCTTAAACTTTTGAGGTCTCTTCCCATGCTCCATGTAGGAGTTCCTCTACTTTTTGTGAAGAGATGGCTTGTCTATTATTATCTTGATGATGTTCTTGATTAAAGCTATACTGTCTCACAAAGTTGTCATGCCATCTTTAATACACAAATTAAGAATATAACATACATAACATATGTGGAAAAAAATCCCGCCCAATGCTGGTTGACAATAATTTTGCAAATCAAATATTGATGCAGTATTAGTAGTTGCATTATCAAAACCAATATAAAAAATTTTCCTCACTAATCCATATTCATTTAGGATTTCTTTAATAATTTTATAAATATTTTGCACCGTGTGTCGATTGTTAAATACCCTTAAAGCTAATAGTTGTTTATTAAGTTGCCAATTATCATCTATCCAGTAAACAGTAACACCCATATAAGAATTATTACGAAAAATATCCATTCATATGTCTGCACATATGGACACTTGCGTATCGAGGGAAGCAAACTTACCTGCGAGCTCCTTTTTACCTATGTAGTAGAGCTCCTGTGTCACGCCCCGAAGTGGCAGAATCGTAACAGCCCCCGCCGTGTAAACCATCCTAAGATAGAAGTTGGCCTTACAACCGCTATCTTAGACCTGATCTACACAAGGCGTCCACGACTAACTCGCTTTGAAGTAGACAATTTGTAATTTAAACAAATCATTTACCTAAAAAAGTGAGAAAAGTTATATATAATCACTATAATTCAGTTATTACATTAATCAGAAATAAAAAGTAAATTATGTGTTGATTCTTCAATGTTTTTCCTCACTCCCCAGGATCCAGCAGTTGCTAGCTTCAGAGTAGTTGTTTGCCGCTTCTTAGCCAGCACCTGCACGACGTCTATAGGGATGTGAGCAACCACAGCTCAGTAAGTAGGGATGGAGGACTTAAAACTATACCAGAAACACAACAAGGTTTTCAATCACTTATTAGATGCAATGCATGTGTAAGCAAATGCCATCGCACGATGTTGTCCGGCCTGTCGTAAGATTAGAGAAATTGCGCCCGTTCTAATCCGGGTTGAGGAGTTGCCGTTAATGCAACAGCTCACGACCAAACCCAGGCTTGTGTAATAGAGACCTTGCTCCTCCCGCGACTACCTTCGAACCACTGCCTTCACCCTCGCCACGACCTCCTCTCCTGTTACTTAGTTCGACTGAGGATGAAGAAGGGACCATTTTGCAATCCTGCGCTATCCCTTCCGAAGGGGGTCGGTATTTGGCCGGAGAGTCCTAAGTCCCCTAACGGGTTGCCATGCATGTCCGATTATGATTACTGGTCGGATAGTTAATTAAGTCCAGTTTAGGGTGATCAATCCTTATATACAATTCATACAATATATGCCAGAGCAACAAACAGAATCATAGCATCACCCATAATCAAGCACATGCACACATTCAACTATCTAACAAGCACAACCAAGCATAATCTTAAGCCTCCAAAATACAGTATCGTATTAATCCCAACTTACCTCGACTCCTCGCTCACTCACTCGAGGTCCGATTTGCTCAGGCCATCGCCGATCATCCCTATAACACGAACGTGGTTTCAGCTTTTCATATAAATATTCTAAGTTCATTTTATCATATAACGCTTATTGTTAGGTTTTGTTTAAGGTTTAATATGCCTAATTATCTAGGTATTAAGTCTTTTACAATTATTCTAAGTTTGGGGTTAGGTTCAGGTTCGGTTTTCGCTTCGATTTCTAAGTAATGTTTTAGATTCCAACCCTAGAAATCCGTTTCAACCCATAATGTGAAATTAATCACATTACTTCCTGATCTCCTAATTACCATCATTACCTCTAATTAGTATTTTAGTCCATCCGATACACTTAAATCCTTATTTGTGTACCGAATTTACTCATAATGTGAGAAATTTTTACATTTTTCATATAATTACATAAATTCAAGTTTCCCATTAGATTTATTGTACGTTTTTATTATTATCATTATATCAATTTTTATTATAATATTTCCTATTTATTATATTTTCAATAACTACCTATTATGTATTATTACCTTTTATGTATATATTACACTTCTAATATTTCTTTCACTCTAATTATCATCTCTAAACATCAATTATCATTTCAAAATGTATAAATTCATCCTAAATCAGATTTTACTCCAATTTACCCTAATTTACAAAATTATCTTAAAATGTACTATTTTTCCATATTACCTATTTACTACATAATTAACCTAATAATTACATCTAACACTCTAATTGCTACAAGTATCATACTCCATCAGATTTTAACATCCTAAAACATGTAATTATTCACTAAATCAGAAATTAATCATTTAATTACATAATTAGCCCTAAATTACCCATTTTATGCCTCATTTTAGGGCCTAAAAATTATCTAAAAATTTCAAAAATTAATTTTTGAAAACGGGCTTCATATCACTGTTCTATATCATCTAAGTAATCTACAGAAAAATTTTGGGCTTGAAACTACACTCCTAAGGTCATTTATTTCTAAACCGAAATGTGCTCAATTTTGCACGATTTCTTAGGGGTCATATATTACGGGACATAATTTCATCAAAATAATATTTTTCCTGCAAACTACATACAAAAATATCTCAGAATAACAAAATTCATAATTTTCTAATTATATTTACTATTTTTACAAAATTACACAAGATTCGGGCTGAAAATCGGACTCACCATTTTGGGTGGCTCCGGCCACCGCGGGCCGCCGTGGCCTTGTCGGCCGGCCTGGGCGCTACCACCACCGTGTGGTGGTGGTGGCCATCCACTCCCAGCTCCTTGTCTGGTGTGGGTTCCCTTTAAAATCCTTAACTGCACAGTTTTTCTAATTTTTTTTATTTTCTGGATTTTCTCTCGAATTTTCAATTCTCTCTAATTTTCTCTGATTTCTAATTGTCCAAATGAGTTCTGCAAATTTTTTCCCTATTTATAGACATTTACTGTAATTAATATGTATTAATTTAACAAGACTTTGTCCAAATTCCTTGATTTTTGGCTTTTAAGTTGTTCAATTTTTATTGGCTAATTTTTCTTTTTCTTATCCTGACATGCCACGACCTGATATTGATGTATCTTATCCTTTTCTGATTTTTTCTGATTTTTCCATAATTATTTCATAATTTTCTTTAATTATTTGCTTAGTTTTTGGCCAATTTAGGTAATTACGCGTATTTTTATCTATACGTAAATACATGTGGGGTACACGTGAACATTCCTAAATATTATTTTGGTCATTCTAAAATTTTTAATATACATATAATCTATCTCTAGTAATTTATTAGTTATTAGATTACACTTTTTGCCTTTTTAGTAATTAGCAATTATTATGCTTAAAATTTGAAAATTTTATAGTCTCCTATTTTATTTCTTATTTTCTTAAATTTAAGTTTACGGGATCATTTTTACTAATATTCTTCCCAATAGTTTATAATTTGGGTTTGATTGGATCTTTTAACCAATCGCCCTAAACCTTGGGTTCCAAGTTCAATCCTACGGTTACTTGGCTGAACTTTGGGGCTTACATCCTGCATGACAAAAGTTATTATTCTATGGCTAAGCTGTCGCGAGCTGGGGTTGAACATCTCTCGCTCATATTGACTTTACCACTTTAATGCACTTGCATTGAATGAGAGGTGTATGTTCGTCAGGTACTATATGTAAGCCCTAAAGTCAAGCCAAGTAACCGTAGATTTAAGCTTAAAATCTAAGGTTTAGGATGATCGGCTAAAGGATCCGATCAAACCCAAATTATAAACTATTTAGCAAAATATTAGTAAAAATGACCCTATAAACTTAAATTTAAGAAAATAAGAAGTAAAATAGGAAACTATAAAATTTTCAAATTTTAAGCATAATAATTGTTAATTATCGAAAAGGCGAAAAGTGTAATATAATAACTAATAAATTACTAGAGATATATTATATGTATACTAAAAATTTTAGAATGACCAAAATAATATTTAGGAATGTTCACGTGTACCCCACATGCATTTACGTGTAAATAAAAATACACGTAATTAGTGAAATAGGTCGAAAACTAAACAAATAATTAAAGAAAAATACAAAATAATTATAGAAAAATCAGAAAAAAATCAGAAGAGGATAAGCTACAACAAGATCAGGTCGTAGACAAAAAAGAAAAAAAATAACCAATAAGAATTGGACAAATAAAAAGCCAAAAATCAAGGAATTTGGGCAAAATCCCATCAAATTAATTCACATTAATTACTACATTTGTCTATAAATAAGGAAAAAATTTTCAGAAGTCATTTGGCCAGTTTGAGATCTAAAAAAAATCAAAACACTGAAAAAATCGAGAGAAAATCCAGAAAATAAAAAAAGAAAAAAGAAAACTGTGCAGATTAGGCAAGTGAACCAAAACCACCACCCACCACCACTTGGAACCGAACCACCACCACCACCCTACACTAGAACCACCGCATGGACCGGCCGACAACAGTGGACCGGGTTTGGACGGCCCAAAAGCTTCGAACCAGTTAGTCATTTATTCACCCGATTTTTGTATAATTTAGTAAAATTATTTATTTTGCTTAGAAAATTATGAAACTTGTTATTCTGAGGTTTTATTGTATGTAGATCTAGGAAAAAAATATTAATTTAGTTTAATTACGTCTGGAAATATAGGTTTCTTAACAAATTATTCAAAACCAAGCATGATTAAACCGGAAAATAAATAGGCTTAGGAATGTAGTTTGGAGTTTAAAATTTTTCTGTAGGATGCTCATATGATGTATAACAGTGTTATGAAGCCATTTTTTTAAAATTAATTTTCGAAATTTTTAAGTTAATTTTTAGCCCTAAAATGATGGTAAAATTAGGTGATTTAGGGTTAATTAGGTGATTAGGATGTTAATTACTGATTTGGATCTTAATTAGATGTTTAGGGAAGTTAATCTTTGTAGTGGAACCCTAATCCTAGCCTTTAGGTACTAAGTATGGTTAATTAGGGAAATTAGATAAGTAATATAATAAATTAGTAATATGTGAAAATGTAAATTAATAAATCTAAAAAAATAAGGTTATTTAGATAATATTATAATAGAAATTAGAAAAATAATAAATCTGAAATAACATTTAATTTTAAGTAAATATCTCAAAATGTAAGATTTTTACACATTGGGAATAAATCCGATACCTCAATTAGGGTTAGCGTGTACCGAATAGTTTAGAATACCAAAATTACGACCCAATAGGATATTTGAATACCCGAGCATAATGTGATTAATATCACATTGGGATTCAAGCTTAATTACGACTTAGGAATTAAAACTAGAATCTAGTTTAGGAGCCGAACCCCGAAATAGAATACAACGAATCATTAATACGTTATAGGTATACATGAGGAAAATGAGTTATATTATGAATTAGAATAAGAATCCATAAAATATAAGTACTAAAAGAACCTATTTGTATTATAGGACACCTAGAAACAAATCAGCTCGCAACTAGAGGATCAAGCGATCGAGCAAATTCAAGTAAGTTGGGTTATTGCTTATTGTAATAGAGTACTAGTTTTGTAGTACTCGGAGACTTAGGCTTGTATATGATTGTAATTGTAAATAGTTTGCGCATGTGCTTGATGTATCTGAATTCGTGCTGGAATTTGTACTGTGAATGATTTTGTGACTGATTGAATTGGTATGAACTTGTTAAACACCCTAACCGGAATTTAATCTTAGTCAACCCTAATAACCGAAAATGTCATGCATTGCAACCCGTTAGGGGATCATAGGACTCTCCAACCAAATACCGATCCCTTTGAAAGGGATAGCGCAGGATTGTAAAATGGTCCCTTCTTCATCCTCAGTCGAACTGAGTGACAGGAGAGGAAGTCGCGGCGGAGGTGAAGTCAATGGTTCGAAGGTAGTCGTGGGAGGAGCGAGGTCTCCATTGCATAAGCCTGGGTTTGGTTATGAGCTGCTACATAACATGGAACTCCTCAACCCGGATTGGAGCGGGTGAAATTTCTCTGATTTCAAAACGGACCGGACTACGTTGTGCGATGACACTTGATTGTTGCATTGCATGAAAATAATTGTTTGATAACCCTGTTTGTGCTTGTATGCATTCATGAGTCTCTAATTCAACTTACTGGGCTGTAGTTGCTCATACCCTTATAGATCCTTTTGCAGGTTCTGATTTGTGAACACTTCAAGTACTATGCCGCCCTACAATTACCTAGAGGTTAGTCCGTTTGAAGCCAGGGGTGTGAGGATTAAGTTACTTAATATAATGTGTGACTAGAATGACCATGTAATTAGGAAGGAAAGACTAATAGTTATTATGTAATCTAGTGAACTGTCGTGTTTGTATAAAACTTCCTAGGAAGCTTTGTGGACTTATTTATAATTATCTATGTTTTATAGAACTTTGTGATAATTATCATAATTGTTGTATAATTATTAATCAAACTGTTTACTTCAAAGCGAGGAGTCGTCGATACCTTGTGTAGATCATGTCTATGGTAGGCACTGTGAGGCCAGTTACTATCATAGAATGGTTTACACAGCGGGACTGTTACGACTCTGTGACTTCGGGGTGTAACACTATACCAGGTTATATTTATGTTTCTCTTCATCATACCTCATTAGTATTTGTCCAGATGAACCACCACCTCGAGTAATCTATTACTACATTCTATCTAATCCCATATCCTGGGGATGCTTCAACCTTAAGTGCCTGTTAAGGGTATCATATCTCTCTCTCATTTTCCACAAATAACTTACGTTACAATAGTTGTAAAATACCCTCGAGTTCCCTCTTTTGTCTGTATCTTTACAGAAATAAGTAGTGAAAATATTATACTTACCGGGTTTAGGGGGCTTATTTAAGCTGGATGGTCTTAAACTGCTGGGTCTACATTGTCCCATATGTTGCTTTTCTATTTCGGGAATAATTTCAATGTCGTCCTCCTCATCCTCGAATATATTTGCAAAGCAACTCATCTATTGGAGTTCAAATCTCGCGAGTCATGCAGGAACGCTCATACGAGAAGGTTCGAATCTAACATGATGTTCAGGGACACTCATGCATAGAGGTTTGAAACTAGGAAATGGCATGCCCCAGTTACTCATATGTTGATGTTCAACGTTAAAGCTAGGAGGTAGTGTATCCCAATTACTCGTGCGATAAGGTTATACATCGAAGCCTAGAGGTGGTGTAAATTCTGCTTCCATGTTCTCAACCATATCGTGTGTCATCTACTCATTTAGGTTGTATTCATTATCCGAATACGCCTAAACGTCCTTAAACCGTAGTGACACAGACGACGTATTGGAAGTTTTAACGCTTTTACCTTTACTTTTACCACTAGCAGATGAACCGTATTTTTTACTAAAAAAGGTATAGCGCAAAAATCATTTCATTGGTGCAAATATTTATAAGTGAAAAACAGAAATAATATATAAGAGAAAATATAGTGGAAATTATATGGTAAGTATGTATATATTAGCGTTATTTGCTAATGCAAATTTTTCTATACAGTAGAGTGGAGAATTACGCATAGAAATTTGTGATTAGTAGAAAGAAATATTTTTAACAACATTTCGCAACTGAAAAAAATATGAAAGTAGAATGGTTGGAGTTAGAGAGATTTAAGTAATTTGTAGAATAAATATTTTTGCTAGGCATAAAACTGCTATTTATAAGGACCAATAAATGTGAGAGCGCATCGTTTGAATTTTGAAATTTAAAATTTTAAATTTTAAGCAGTTTGGCACCATAAATTTTAAATTTTGAACTTGAAATTTAAATTTAAAATTTGCCTCGCATGTGCCGAATTTTAAATTTGCATCTGCAAATTTAAATTTTTCAACATATGCATTGAAAAATTTTTACATAGATAGAGGGCATAGGTAAGGCTTTGGGGTGGAGGGGTGGCTAGGTAAATAAGAATAAAAGGACAAGGGGATCGAGGAATAAAGGCAAAAGCAAAAGAGGGAAGCGGTTTCATTTAGGCGAACCGTTTGAGCCCTAAAGTTCGATTCGCCCAGGCTAGCTGGTTTACGATTGGAAACCGACCCTTACTCAAGTCTATAGTCCAATTGTTAAAGTTGCTTAAAATTTGGACTTAGTAAATTTATTTAATGAATAATTTATGCATTTCACGAAAAGATAGATATATGTTTCTTAAGAGAAAAAAAAAATAGAAAGGAGCTTCTTCATTTAGACTATAAATGAGAGTAATTTTTATTAATATCTCAAAAGTGACTATATAATAAAATCGGTATTTTTTTTTTCTTTTACTATTAGTGGATTATATTTACAATCATTTATGGATGATTTTCCAAACAAATGGATCTATTGACAATTTTATGAAAACTATCGATAACTTTCGAGAAAACTATCTACATCCTTCTTCTACTACTAATAGACCTTATTATTTTTTATTATAGTTTGAGAGATTTTATTATAATTAGGTGATGATTATACTATATAATCATTTTTAATTGACTATAAAATTTGAGTAATTATATATAAGATCCCCGTAAATAAGTATTCAATATATCTAATCAACATATTTCTCCTATAGTAATTAGGGGTTTTAATTCATATAGATTCCACGGTTATATATATATATATATATATATATATGTATGTATATATGTAGCTCCAAACGGTCGAAGTAGACAGACGGTAAGCAAATTTTTAAACCCTAGGGGTTTTACCAGGCAAGGTAGTAGTTGCCTGACATGTGGAAATTAATAAGATAGAACCGGTGAACAGTAACACTATACGAGAAACCATGGAAGTGGAAAAATTACCAGCACTTGGGATCCAGCTAGGACCGAGACAGTCGGTAGAGAAGAAGACAATATATGGTTGTTGGCATGTCTTCGCTCCTCTTGAGTGACCCCCAGGAATTGACAATTCATTTTTTCTAATTACGTGCCTTGTTGTGTCTTAAATTTTAAGTAAACTAAGTCTACTTTAATAGGAAATATCAACAACCTAATCATACAATATATATCAACCTTCAACAAACATCATATTATATAAATATAATTAATTCAAAACGGATAGTTTCTTCTCACCAATTTTGTTTACAAAGGTACGAAAAATCCAAATTTTAAGTTGATTTTTATTTGTTTGGCACAAATACCATGGATTTGTGTACATCTTAGATATTATTAAATCAAAACATCTCGCATTTTTTTTTGGGAATGTCAAACCATCTTCCTTCTCTCCATATTTTTATTCATGTTTAAAATTTAGCTCATCCTAAAATATATGAAAATGTAGAAAGTTAAAACCACATAATGTGATTCCATTCTAAATATGCTTAAACGAAGCAATTATTAGAATCAAATCATGATTCTATGGTTGTTACTAAAAATATATGATAAAATTCCATTCTCTCTATTTTGAATTGTTTTATTTTAATTCATTCTTGTATATCAAATATGATAAATGGATAATCTTTTATTAGTAAACATTATATATCCAACAATTTGAAACTCTTTTATTTCTAAACACACGGTATTGGGATACTTGTCTTAAATATTATTTAGTCGGAATAATTAATGAAAACTGTTAGGTACTTCGGATCTAATGCTTCAGTTTTTCTCTCTCCCCACTCCTGTTCTTTTCTTGATCTCTTTTTTCTTTTCTTTTTTTCCTTTTTTTTTTTCATTGGGCACTATTTATGTACATTGCACGGTGTTGTTTTTGAATAGGACAGTCGGCCACATCTATCATCACAATGTCGATGACCAAATCATCTAAGTATTAAAAACGTAGCTCTTCAGATGTCCCTTTCAATAAACTTTCTGTCCTATCATTATATATATTATATTACCACTTATTTGCCATATGGGGTCACGGGGTGTTTTTTATGTGTTATGGTTGGCACTTTTCATTTTCACATAATTATCATTCTTGAAAATTATTTGGTTTAATAATATGGGACCAATGATACTACTTCTAAGGAAGTTCTAATCCACAAAATAATTAAACGTAAGCTTAAAAAAAATAAAAAAACATTTTTCATTTATTTGCATAGCCATTAAATTTCATTCAAATCGATCTATTTTAATAGCATATTTTGAAGTATAAATTACAAGACAAGGGTGCAAAGGATATTATTATTATTATTATTATTATTTGGCATTAGCTTAGGGAGTGATAGGGTTTGTTCAACACTCAATAATAATTTTGAGCTATAAAATGATAACCAATAGATAAAAATGACAGTAGATCTTTCTTCATCTTTTTTTGTCCCCTTAATCTCCTTAATTTTTTGTAATTGCTACTATCTCGATCTACTATTCGAGATTCACATGATAGGTCAAGAATGACATATGCCCCTTACAATAATTAAGGAAAGATATATAGAGAACACCATTATGATAATGACTTGTTTAGCAAGGATGGTTCCTATTTTCTATCAACCTTATTGCAATTTCCAGCAAACAATATGCTTGTCTCTAAAAGGGACTATAAATATGACAATACTAATAACAACGTTCACGTGTGTACTAACTACAGGATAGATTCTTTAAAATAATTACCCATTAGATTATGTACTTGCATTGTAATAATTTTGTAAACAACAAAACAAGGAAATAATTCAAACTATGTTTTTGCCCACTAGATAATGTTAAATTTCACAAGGGGTAGAAAATTGAACATATTTGTTGTGCACTAATGAGGAAGCTTCATACAGATGGGTTGTTTTAATGCAATCAAATCATAGTAAAAAAGAGAAAGGGAAACAAATAACACAAATATTTATGTGGAAATCCCCATATGAACTTGACATAAATAACCATGGATGCAAAATAATAAATTTGCTATTTCACAATAGAAATATTCTCAAAGGGATCGTCATTTATATTTAAAACACTAGATCTATATAACATTAGCTAAATTTGGAGTTTTATATATAAAAGCAAGCAAATCAAGATACATAAACAACACATTCACTTCACTGAATGAAATAAAAGAGAAATGGAATTGTAATTATTATAAAATGGAATAAGGAGAGAATGACTAATATATTGTTTAGTTGAAAAAAAGAGCAATAAGGAATAAATCTATTAGAACTTAAAAGACAAAATTACCCTTTATCTTCTTCTTTAGCCAATCCTACAATTTGTTAAATCCCAACAAATGTTTTAATACTTACAAATCTGCCAAAAAAACTACTATAGAATGAAGACCTACTCTCCTTTACCTCATGACTTAATTAAGTACCATGAATCTTGATATGGTTAGGAGTGTTTTTTGGCTTACTATGATTGGTGTGAGTGTTGAAAATTTTGAATCAAATTTGTGCTTTGATTCAAATTCGCCATTAACCTTGGGCTCATTTATCTAAATGATCTCGAGCTCATCTATTTAAACAAGCTAAGCTTAAGCTCCAAAATTCTTTAATGAGCTCGAGCTTAAGAGCTTATTTACCTAAACAAGTCAAACTTAAACTTTAGATTGCTTAATAAGCTTGATTTTGAGCTTGTAATTTTTAAACTTAGTAAAAACTCAACTTAACTTGAATTCGATAATTTTTAAATAAACAAAGTCTAAACTTTCAAAAACTCAACTCATTTACAGCCTTGCTGGCTATTACCATCAACTATCGAGCTCCCTCTACTTAATGAGACAACAAATGTGTCAAACCCTAATAACTAATGCATCCACTAGTCGACCAACGTAAGCCCTCAATCAACCAACACATCTTATTAGTTGCCAATCATGTCAAATTTTGACTTGATTTCAAATTTTACAACTTCTAATGCATTTTGTATAATATAGTCGAGGATATAAGCTACACTTTAAACATATCCCTAGGTTTTAAGAGCCTAAACAAACAATGAATACTCAGCTAATATGGATTTCAAGGTTTTTACATATGAAATAATGCAATAGTGAGTTACATCAATGCAACGGTTATTCACTATCCCATTTTATCGTCTTGATGGTACCTTTAATAATTATAATCAAATATCAAGTAATGAAAATATTTTTTCTGTCAATTAATTCAGTATACTTAGGAACTTGATTATAGTTGGCAAAGTATAACTGACACAATCAAATAGGTGCAAGCATCCACACAAATCATTTATATAATATCCATGCATCGATCAAAATTAAATTTGATTTTATTTGTGCTTGCTACCGAAGTCAAAATTTCACTTGATTCTTTTCACTTAGCATGAAAAATTTGGACAAATTGCAACTCCCTAAACTATTAATCAAGCACATAAAAAATCTGTAAATTTTCAATAATGTGTAACTTCCCTCTTTAAAACTTTTAAAAATATGCTGATATACTCAAAAATTTGCTAAAGCCCTATAAGTATCATAATCTATAGTCTTTTTAATGATAATTTTGGGGTTCTAAGAAAACTTAAGAGGTTATTAACATATTACTAAAATTATAGAAATGTGAAGGAATTTCAGATTCTATTTGTATTGAATTAATAATTTGGAGAGAGTTTGTAACTATCCCATATCATTAAGCTACTCCCTTGTACTAAATAGATGCCAAGGTTGTAAAAGAATGTGGATCCTTCATTTTCTCCTTTATATGCTTTGCCTTGAATTGCGTGTGATCTTGGAAGACAGGGACACAAGAGCATAACCGACCTAGGGCAACTTTGCTATATATCTTTGACAAGCACAAGGGGCCTTCTTCTCGTAATTTTAGATAATTTTGTTTAATGAATTTTAACTATTTACATGCCAGAGAAGGACCTGGTTCTTTGGTTGTTTGATGTTGGTGTCCCCGTTAAAGCGAAATTTAGGTACTAGACAAGAGCTTGAGTCTAAATTTTGTATCCATCAAATATCATGATCATGATGGACTTTATTCAATATTATGGTACAAGGATAATGAGACTATCGAAATATAAAACATTTAGAAAACATACCAATCTACAAACATTTAATTGCAGCTGCCTATAATATCAGGTGAATTTTTATTGTATTTTCCATTTACTTGGTTGAAATTTTAGGACTCGTCGTTTAAAACAAACAAAACCCCTAAACATTTAAAGCGAGTTTTAAACTTTCCATAACTTTCGAATAATATGTTCATATTCCTCAAAGCATAACTAAAATCCCAAGTTATTCACTAAAATGGCTGTAAGCAATAGTGATTATAAAGCTTTAGTGATAATAGGTATATGCGTATCTTAAAAAAAAAAAAATCATGAAAAGTTAAATCAACACTTTAAGAATTTAGAAGATCAATTTGAAAATTACCTAAAAAATTTTATGCTGGATAATTAATAGTCATTACAATAATATAGTCTACGTAAAATTACTAAGAAAAATAATAAAATAACCCTTTATGAGTTCTTTTTATTAACCAAAAAATAATGATCTTCGTCAATGCAATTTCAGGTAATATGTTTCTATATGTTCTCAGAGACAAATTTTGGATCCTTAAATATAAAATGCTATCAAAGATTTGGATAAGATCACCTTTTCTTATAGAAATATTCTAGACCATAATTAGAAAAGCTCAAAAAATATCATGTGGACCTACAAAAGTACCAACTTGAATTTATCAATATAAAAAGATAATAAAAGAATATCGGAATTTTATGATCCAATTATAGGCCAACCCTTCTTGTCTTGTCTCTCTTCATTTTTTCCTTTCTGCTTTTTCTTTTTTTTTTTTTTTTTAAATGATGTAATGAAAAAACTAGCGAAGCATTTTTTTGACTGATTAATGACCTTCTACTGGCCGTTGATGCTCTCTGCCGACAAACAACACATCCACATACTCTCTCTCTATGACAGCTTCCATAGATTTTCCTTAATTTTGTGTCGTAAAAACTAGAAAAGAGGACACTGTATATGGGTTTAGGTCTCTTTTTAACACTAACTGCCCCACAGGACAAAGTTGGCAGAGCCCACTATCCCCATCCACAGCTGGTCATCTACCCCACTACACACCCTCAATTTGACCGTGATTTTGTGAAGCAGTAAATACGAGCATGCAATGCAACAGCAAGACAAGGGAGCGCGCAGAAAAACGTGTTGGATGCTTTAGGGCAACCATTCCTATTCATGGGATTATGTGTTCGGATCTAACTTTCCTTCTCAAGATTCTTATCGGTGTTACGCTTGTATTATGGCGTCCATTTTGCCCTTCTCTAATTTATTTTTCTATGTTTTGTTTTGAACAATTAGTATTATTCTTCGTTAAGTGATTGTCGGTCTTCTACTTAAAAATGATACATAACACACACATATTCCCTCAACAGAATCAAAATTGCTCGTAACTTACTTATAAGCAGATAAAATAATACATTTTTTAACATAAATGGAGAAGCTTTCGATTGTGTTATTTATATAATTTAAAGCATTTAAGTAAGATTTACACATGATCGTGGTTCTAAGAAAGATACATGTATATCATGTGTCATTTTTAACTTACAAGCGGCGATTACTTAGAACAGCACAGTTTACGTATACAAAACTGGATCAATATGTTAAGAAAGTATGAAAGTATAAGTCGCATATTTGTAATCCTCCTTATTTTAAATGGCTAGGTGTTATTATGGATTAAAGGGAAAAATACATCAAAATTTCTATAACTTTATAAGTTTTTATAATCATGTCTTGAAATTTTCAAATTTAGCAATTAAGTCTTAAAACATTAAATTATCCCACAATCAATTCCTATACAGTCACGTAGTAATAAGCTAACACATCTTAATATTTTCTTTTATGTGTAATCTAACACGATTTTAATGTCGCGCACTACGTAGGCAAAAGTGATCATTAAGAAAAATTTACTAAAATATTTTAAAACTTAAAAAAAAAAAAAAAGATAAGATAAAAGGCTAGACTAAAGATTGTAAGATTTGAAAATAGAAAAGAAAGAAAAACCGAAAGAGAGTTTGCCTGACCAGCCAAGGATATCTAGCAGCCAGGCCTAGGGCCTCAAAAATGGCTTGCTGTCCACTACATTGGTGTGTCGGTGAGCACCACGTACTAATTCTAAAAGGATATTTTAGCATGATTAGTTAAGCGATATAATTTAATCCAACAAACAAAATTAGCTTGTTTCTTGAATTGAAGATGGTGATCGGCAATGTGTTAGAGGATTGATTACATGAATCTAGAACTAAGTAAGGTTCGGATCAGAATCATGATCTAGATCAGACTCACTCTTGTAGGTTCATGACCTGAATCAAGGTCACGGATCTAACCTGCCATATGAAACTGCCGGTTTAGCTGGTCATACATGGGTCACAAGTAAAGACTCATTATGATCTGGCGAGTTAAACCGCGCGATAATATTTTTTTTTTTTTCAAATTTTTTGCTTTTCTTAAAGCAATGCTAAGAGAAAAAATATTTTTTTTTTTAAAAAAAAAGGGTTTGTCTACTTATTTTGAAATTTTTTTTCAAACAATACCATTTCATTTTGAATTTTTTTTTCCCTAGCATTTCTCTTTCACTAAACAATACTATAAGTCTTCATTATACATTTTTGTTATTTTCCAAATTAGAACACGTCATTTTATTTTTCTATAATATCAATGTATTGTGTAATTTATAATATCAATAAGTTAAATAAATCATTATTTTTGTAATGTACTTAGCGTTATTGAAATATACATATATATGTATATATATTTAACTAATGTTGATATTTTTAAATAAAATTAAAAAAAAAGGAGAAGAATCGGTTCACAACTCTAGGAACCAGACCGTGACCTGCCGATTGCATGGACCTACCCCATGAATCAACCCCCACGAGTCGGCTATAACTCTTAATTTTTTTACTTGTAACCTGGCGGATCTAGATCCAAATCCGGGTTAGGTCAAATCTTTGCATAAGTCCATATGAATCACTATGGCTAGGCTCGTGGTTGTCAAATTCACGGTTATACTAAGAATTGGAACACATATAAAACGTCGTATAATTGTTTAAAACTAATAAAAACATAAACTTGAAAAATTATACACCTAAAGTCTTAATTATATCAAAAGTCTATAATAAAATGATTTTGCATTCATTTTAATTAAGAAAAACTCATAAAATTATGTAGTCATAAAATCGTAGATTCATGATTTTAACAATTATAATTGGACTTAGGGAGCTACCCGACTTCATTGGTGGATGCCAACTTCCTCTTTAGACGTAAGGTTGGTTCTTCCTCTTTGTAAATGCTAGCATTTTAAATTTTTATCCTATAATTTAAACTATGTTAATCTTAAATATGATACCAGCACGTTATGTGGTTTTGCAAAACAAAAGCTAAGCTTTTAAGTGTAAATTTCATATCTTATTAGCCTATTAGTTGTTAGTGTTATTATTTGAGCTAAGTCCCTTTTTAATAACATAAAAGTCAATCAGTCATCAAAATAAATTTATGGCTGATTAGTTTATCTTTTCTTCCCATCATTTTGAAATAATTTTGATATCATTTTTAAATTGTGGGTTTAACATAATAGCATGCCAAAAAGATGAAAGTTTAAATACATGATACTCCACTTACAAAATTACATAACTAACAAATAATTATAAAGTTGAACTTATTTACCATTTAATTTATCTAATTTTACATGGAAAAAAACAACTAAGATTTCTTTTTCAAATGAATAAAATATATTGCAAATCTTTTCTCTTAGAATACACGAATTTTCATTTCTCAACTCTTATACCTCGATCGTCATCCTCACCACCATAATTATGATAAAAATAGATAAAAGACAATCTACTTAAGCTATCATCTAACATCTACTAAAATCATTGTAATCATCATCAATAATTAGCCAACTAGCATAAGTCTTGTCTCCTTAAATTAAGTTAAAACCCAACACATCGTATGCATCATTCTAAAGATTTATCACCTCAAATATTAAAACCTCAACTGTGTAAGTTGCAAAAATTCACCACCTAACTATCGCATTAGAGACATAAATATGCCAAACCTCATGCAAGCATACAAATACTAAATGCAACAAGCATGATTCATTAAGTTATTTAATATAGTGAAACAAATAACTCAATGGTAGTATCCTAAAGTTTAGAATAACTCATGACATCAATTACACATAGTCAAACTTAAGAGATAATGACAATTTAATTATGGAAGAATGATACAAGTCCATATAGTTGACAATAACAGTAGAAATAGCTAGTTTTGTACTGAATTCACTATCCAACATGGTCCATAATAACATTCCAACCAACGTCTCATAACCACTGGTTCGTTCTATTATAACTTCTTCCTTATCCTTATGAACTAGCCATGACCAAACACGGTTCCCTCTTATTAATGACTATTGTTATATAATAATGGTTTAAACATCTAACTACTACATCATCCTTGGAAACCATCTCTCTTAAGTCCATAAAAAGTCAACCAGGGTTGTCATTCAAATATCTTAGCATAGCTAAATATAAGAAGCTAGATGTGTTCATTAAGAGAAATAATTATTGTTTAGGTTCAAGTAATCTTACAATCACATAAATTAGACAACAACCAATGTACCTAATATCCACTCAATATCTTGAGAACCACAAAAGTTATAATCGACACCTAAATTTCATATAACACATTAATATTTCAGTAACTTAGTAAAATCCATCATCTTAAGTCTTACAATTCATTTCCTTTCTCTATTAGTCGATTTTAAGCCTATATGGTGTATGAAAAGTCATTAGAAAAGTATCCTGATCAACCCTAGGTTAAGGGCAATCAACCCTAATGCTTAGAAGTAAGCAAGTTGACTAACTATGGAGTCATTCGACTAGCCCTGGCTAGGGTTCAACTATTGATCTAAGGGTTCCCAATTCAAGACATAACCTTCTACTAAGGAACTCTAACAAAGAGACCTTCTACGGAAGAGTTGCCTTTAGAATGATTGATTCCTAATGCTTAAATAAACTGACTTATAGAAGAAGAAAGGGGCAAATGCCTTGGTAAGTAGATACTCCTATGGCTCTATGGGAGAACGCTAGCATTGTAGCACACATCTCGAAGTTCAAGAAGTAGTTCAACAAGATAGAAAGAAAGGTTGGAGTGCCTAAACAACCCAAGATCAAGCAATGGGATAAAGAAGGAACCAACACACAAAAAAAAAAAGAGTAAATTACGAATGAGATGGACTAATAGAGCCACGGTAGTGACAGCTATAAGTGAGCCTTGTCGTCAGGCATCCACGTGCATTTTAGACAAGTCTCTTCTTGAGTTTTTGCATCTACCCATATCAAGCTAATAGTAACCTTATTTTTTGTGTTTTGGAATTCACTTCTCTAAGAACCAAAATAAAGATTGGATCTTATGTGTCAGCTATGCATCAGGTGTCTCTCTCATGCAAGCCAACTTTGTTTTATTTATCTTTGAAAAATTAATATTATGGGTTTAAGAAACAGGTTTGAGAGTTTCCACAAAGAGCATGCTTTAAGGTTTAATTTTCCATCTATTTCCTCTTCTTTTTCATAGTTTTTACTTTAATACGTCAATATACATGTTTAACTTATTGATTCATCAATTCTATAATGATTTTTATAACTCTTCAAATTACCTATTAATTCTCCTATTGATTATTAACTATAAACAAAAGCAATAGAGCTTTGTATCTTTAAGATTTTCCTTACAAGACCTATTATATAATTTCAACAACAATTAATTAATGCTAATTCCTAAAAGATTTAACTTTGGTCTTTAATCTAACTTCTATCATAAATTCGTCATAGGTTTTAGAGTTAAAAGGGATAAGTAATTATGCATTACCGGCCTTATAAGTAAAGGGAACTAAATTTTCCCACTTCAAAATGATCCCATGACTCTAAGCAATTCCTTTCCACAACCAAAATCTCTATGTTAGGGATTCTATTAATTTTACAAGAAGGATAACTTTGATCATTTAACATTCCTTTTTGTTCCTAAGAGAGATTATCATAATTTTCGCACTTAATTACATCATGGGATTAGTTTTAGTATCCATAGATGCAATATCAAAGAATGATGGATCCAAAAAGTTTTGAAAGTTCTTATCGTTAATAGAGTTGAGACCAAGTCACCCATGAAAGAAGATTTAGGTAGCTACATATAAAGTAAAGAAGGGGTAAGGTTTTGCTCTTAAGGACAATGGCCATCTATTAGTGGAGAAAGGAAACTCATTAGTTCTTTTTAACCATAAAACAGACCCTAAGGAAGGTTTTACCAATTTGCCTTGAGTTTGATTTAGTTTCTATGGTATTTCACTTAGTTGATTGAACTCAATGTTTTAGGCTTAATTGAGTATTTATAGGTTTGGGTTTAAAGTTTTTTTATAATTTAATAGCTAAAGACAAAGATTTATGCATTTCAAGCGACTAGTTGCCCCTATAGTCTTCTTGAATGCCTGTTTAAGGAATTATTTTCTTAAGTTACTATTTTAACTGTTATGTATAAATGAAATTTAATTCGCTCAACCGCATTCATATGCATGGATTGTTGTGCAATGGTGGTGTACTTGCTTATAATAAGATGCCCATTTCTAATGTAGTGTACTTGCCATGAACCAACCCACGATGGCCTCATGTTGGTTAGAATGTTGGAATAAAGTAATTAAGTGGGATTAAAGGGTAATATACAAGAAGATTGTGTCTAAATTAGAGCAAATTATACATGATATAAATGAAATTATGATAGTCATTTAAGAGGATTAAGAAGTAAAGAAGAAACTATCAAGGATGAAAGTTCAAATATTGAATTGGCCCTTGACGCCTATAACTATTAATGAAATCAGTGAGGAGTGTTTCTGATGGAGAACTGAGTGAACACCATTTAGATTTTATCCTAAATCCAAAACAACCCGAAGGGAATTATTGAAATCAAGTTACTGGACCTTTGACCCACAGCCAAGCCCGAGGATTAGAGGGGCTGCACGATGAATCTTTCTATTCCAATCAACTCTTGCCGAGGCTAAGTACTTCTTTACTGAGTCACCCTTCATGCCAAGTCATATGACCGCCTATTTTTCTACAGTATACCAAGTTGATGATTACTCTCGCCAAACTGACCAATTACTTGGCATATTCCTTGCCGAGAATTTAAAAGAGAAAGTCTGGATTGATTAAGCCATCCCAGCTTGGATAAGCCCTTCTGTTCGTACTTTTTTTTATTCGCATCTTCTAACAATTTCGCCAATGTAGCATCACTACATGTACAGTATCATATATAGAATCCGTTGCATCACTGATTGTTTTTTCTTATATATTCATTTTTAGCATTTTGTATCTTGTACATTATTTCCTTAAAAAATACCATTTTTGTCTTTTCCTTTTTAGGCAAGTTACCTTAACTTATGGGTATAAATACCCTTATACTTGTAACAGAGAGCAGATGATCACTCTTAATACACTCTTTGAGTACTTTTTCTCTCTTGCATAAATACTGTTTGTTTACTCTCAGCATCACTCTTATTCTTTCCCTTAAGTAAAGTTAGGTGACTAGTAACCTCATGGATTGATTCATACATCATATCAAATTGTGTTGTAAGTCCCCAGAAGTTCCATTAATGCATCATATCCTCTGAAACTGTTGGTGGGTTTTGCTTACTGTTTCATTCTTCATTTTGTTCTTTTTCACACTTTCCCCATTAATTCTTTTTCAAGCTTTCTACAAGCTTAAAACCATCTAACGACCGACCTTGTCTATTCTTAGTCACAGTTCGCAACATCTTAATATCAGAGCGGAGGTTTTGTGCGAACTATAGTTAGTTCTTATTGAAGTTCTGTTATATTCTATTTTGCATATGTAAAACAAGGCTAGTTACTGTATTCATTTAACTACTATGTTGTTAACTGTTAATTTCCCACAGTGTTTGTTTAAGCTTTGAATCTATGAGGAAAAATAATGGACCCAAATATGAATGTTGGTATTGGTGATGATAGAGGAGTTGTCTACCATGGACAATAGTCTCAGGAAACTCTTAGAAGCATTGATGAGAGGTTTGATGAGGTAACTAACCTCTTAGTAGATCTGCCTGAGTTGTTCATGCATTGTCTTACTGACCCACTAAGGCCACGCAAAACACTCCACAAGCTGCTCAACCTGTTAGAGGTTAGAACCCAGCTTAACCCATTCAAGGTAGAGGAGTTGGAGGACGAGTAAGGTAAAAGATAGACTTGAGAGAGCTTAATGAAGAGGAAGAAAAGTATTTTGAAGAGGAGCGTATATAAATCCTCAAAGCATCTAACCATATGAAGCTTTAGATTATGAGTTTCAATGGATCTAAGAATGCTGATGAGTACTTAGATTAAGAAGAGAAGGTGGAGCATATGTTTAATTACTATCAATATAAGGATTATAAGAAAGTAAGAACTGCTGTTATTGAATTTTACGAGTATCCTGCCATGTAGTGGAAGAATTTTTAGGCCATGAGAAGACGAGAGGGATACCGATAGATTAACACTTGGCTCGAGATGAAGAGAGTGCTCAAAAACAGATTCGTGCTGGAAACATACCTCCAAGATACTTTCACTCGACTTCAGAAACTGAGACAAGAAGGTCAAACTATTGACAAGTATATTCAAGAATTCCAAATGCTTATAATGCGTTGCGAAGTGGAGGAACCACAAGCTCTAATAGTCTCAAGGTTCATTACTAGGTTGAGAGGAAACATTTGAGACATTGTGGAACTCCAACAATTCGACACAATAGGTGACACTATTAAGATTACCCAACACATAGAGAGGCAAAGAAGGAGCCAAGTACCAACGAAGATGCCGACTAGTCGACCTGGACAGGTAAGTCACCAAGCTCAATCGAGTACAGAGCCGAGTAGAAAGGTTGATATAAGAGCCAAGAAGAAAAACTGACCTGACAACGAAGTGTCGACACGAACTTATGAGAAGGGGTAAGGGTCTAGTAAGAAGACCAACTAGATTAAGTGCTTCAAGTGCCAAGAGTTCGGACACATGACTGCTCATTACCTGAATCGACGGACGATGGTCATGAGGGGAGATATCCTAAAGCTAGAAGTGGAGAGTATGGATGAGGAACCTAAGGAAGAGGAGGTTCCTGCTGAGAAAGAGCTGATTGAGGAAGACGTGTTTCTAAAGGACTTAGATCAGTTACTTATGGTTGTTCAAAGCACTATGAACATGAAACTCTCGTGAGAGGAAAAGTAGAGAGAGAATTTGTTCTATACCACCGATAAGGTAAATGATTAGATATGCGCCCTCATCATGGATAGTGGAACTTGCACTAATGTAACATCAACCGATCTTGTTTCAAAACTGAAGTTGCTAACTATTGCACATTTGAGGCCGCACAAGTTGTACTGGTTGAGTGAAATAGGAGCCTTACATGTTAATCGACAAATACTACTATCGATCACTATAGGAAATTACTCCAACTAGATTCTCTACGATATACTGCCCATGTGCGCTTCCCACGTATTGCTAGGAAGACCATGGCTATTTGACATGAGAATTATGCATGACGGCTACAAGAACATGTATATGTTCGAGAAGGATTATCAAAAGATCACACTAAATCCACTACCGTCGAGAGAAGTTAATAAGTTGTAGACGAAACCTACTCGCGGATCGAAGAAGGCTTTGGTGATGAGTAAAACCAAGCTCTGAGAGGCCATCAATGCTAATGAGCCAACCTTCATGTTGGTCAGGTGACTGCTGGAAATAAAGGAGTGGTGTGAGTTACCCTAGGAGGTCAAAGAGTTGTTAGATGAATATGCCGACCTATTTCTAAAACGGTTACCTAAGGTGTTGCCCCCAACTCGAGGCATAGAGCACTACATTGACTTAGTACCCAGCGTTGCGCTGTCGAATAAGCCAACTTATCGAATGAATCTCGAGCAAGCTTCCAAGCTCCAACGTCAAGTCAATGAGTTGCTAGAGAGAGGCTATATAAAAGAGAGTCTTAACCCTTATGCTGTGCCTGCACTTCTAGCGTCGAAGAAGGATAGAACCTAGCGAATGTGTCTAGATAGCCGAGCTATAAATAAGATCACGATCAAATACAGTATCTAATCCCGAGGCTACAAAACATGTTGGATGAACTCAATAGAGCTAAAATTTTCAACAAAATTGATCTTAAATCTGGCTACCATCAAATCTACATGAGGCCAGAAGATGAGTAAAAGACTGCGTTTAAGACTCGACATGGACTTTACAAATAGATAGTCATGCCCTTTAGCTTGTCAAATGCCTCAAGCACTTTCATGAGACTTATGAACCATATGTTAAGACATCTCATAGGGAAGTGTGCCGAAGTGTACTTTGATGACATCCTTATCTACAATGCCAACATACTAAGTTACTGTAAACATCTCAGAGTAGTCATAGATATCCTTCGTGCCGAGAAACTATTCGACAATTTAAAGAAATATTGCTTTTGCCAAGAGGAAGTGGTATTCTTGGGCTATGTAGTCAGTAGAGGAAACTTGCGAGTTGATGATGGAAGATCCAAGCAATTGTCAAGTGGCCGACTCCCACTACTTATGTTGATGTGAGAAGCTTCTACGGACTAGCTTCATTCTATAGGCAGTTTATCAGGAATTTCAACACCATCGCCATACCACTTATCAAGCTAACAAAAAAGAACACTGACTTCTAATAGGGAGAAAGGGAGGAGAGAAGTTTTGCTGAAATAAAAGAAAGGTTAACCTCCTACCCGATACTAGTGCTACCTAACTTCAACAAAATTTTTGAGCTGGAATGCAACGCATTGGGCATTGGAATAGGCATTGTTCTCATGCAGGAAGGCCGACCAATTGCCTTCCACAGTGAGAAACTCCAAGGACCATAGTTAAACTATTCTGTGTATGACAAAAAACTTTTAGCACTAATCCGAGCAATGCAAGTATAGCAACATTATTTACTACCGAGAAAATTTGCCATATATACTGACTATGAATCGTTAAGGTACCATCGAAGTTAAACCAAGTTATCAAAGCGACAAGTGAGATGAGTTAAATTCCTTGAAGGATTCGATTTTGTAATTAAGTATGAGCAGGGAAAAAGCAACATAGTTGCTGATGCTCTCTTGAGGAGACATATGCTTTATCAGAAGTACAAACCAGGCTGTTTAGGTTTATAAGAATCAAAGAACAGTGCTCCGAGGATCCGCACTTTGGACCTATAATTTCGCAATGCGTCAATTGGAAGACAATGGATGAATATCATGTGGAGGATGACTACTTGTTTCGAGGCAGAAAATTATACGTGCTGATTTGTTCACTAAGGGAGCTACTAATCAGGGAAACCTACAGTAGAGGTATCTTCAGATATTTTAGGGAAAGGAAGACTTATGAACTAATAAATGGCCAATTCTTTTAGCTAAGAATGAGGAAAGATGTTCACCAAGTTATCAAAAACTATAACGTATGCAAGAAGGCCAAGTGCCAAGCAAAGTAAGGGAAAGCAATGCCCCTACCTGTTCCGATGAAGTTATAGACTGAATTGAGCATGGACTTTGTTTTTGAACTACCACAAACTGTTTAAGGCAAAAATTCTGTAATGGTCATCATGGATTAGTTCAGTAAGATGGCACACTTCGTGCCCTGTACTAAGACTAACGACACTTCAGCTATTGCTTTTCTTTTCTTGCAGGAGATTGTGCGAATATACAGCATGCCGAAAAGTGTAGAGACGCGAAGTTCTTGAGCCATTTCTAAAGAACTCTGTAGCATCGACTAGGAAGCAAATTACTCTTCAGTACCTCATATCACCCCCAAACTGATGGCCAAACAGAAGTAGTTAATCATACTTTAGGGTCACTGCTTTAAGCTACAGTAGGCAAGAACTTAGCTGATTGGGACGTCTGTCTGCCAGTAGTCAAGTTCACCTATAACCAAATGGTACATAACACCACTAAGCAGACTCCCTTTGAGATAATCTATGGGTTTAATCCCGAGTTGCCCCTCGACCATACCCCTATACCAATACCCATAAAAAAGGACCCTGATGCAATGGCTAGAGCACAATCCCTTTAACACATCTATGACAGGGTCACTCAACACATCAACCAAGCTACTAAAAGAATGCGAGAAAAGACCAAAGGTAAAACAGCTAAACAATTTCAGCCGAGAGACTTGGTGTGGTTGCACCTCAATAAGGAGCAGTTCTTGAATAAGAGAAGGAATAAATTATTTGCAACAGCGGAAGGACCTTATAGAATCCTCCAGAAAATCAATGATAATGCCTACAGGTTGAAATTGCTCGAGGACTATGAGGTTTCTAACGCCTTCAACATTACCGACCTCAGTCCATAGCACCCTGACGGAGAATTGAGCAAACAACATTTGGATTTGATGCCAAATTCAAAACAACCTGGAGGGAATGATGGGAATCAGGCTACCAAACCTCTGACCCGTAGCTGAGCCCGAGGATTGGAGGGGCTGGCACAACGAATCCTTCTATTCCAACCAACCCCTACCGAAGCTGAATACTTCCTTATTGAGTCACCCTTTACGCCAAGCCGTATGACTGCTCATTTTTCTACAGTATGCCGAGTTGATAATTACTTTCTAGCGTCGAGCCAACTATTTATTCAACATATTCCTTACCGAGAAGCCAAAAAAGAGAGTCTAGATTGACTAAGTCATCCCAACTTAGACAAACCCACTTGTCAGTACTTTTTTTTGTCTGTATTTTCTAACGTCCTCGCCAATATAGCATCGCCACGTGTACAATATCATGTACAGACTCCGTTACACCAATGATTATTTTTCTTGTATTCATTTTTACCCTTTTGTACCTTATATATTACTTTCTTAGGAAATGCCCTTTTGTCTTTTCCTTTTTAGGCAAGTTGCCATAACTTATGGCTATAGATACTCTTGTACTTTTAACAGAGAGTAGATGATCACTCTTAATGCACTCTTTGAGTACCTTTTCTCCCTTGTGTAAACACTGTTTATTTACTCTCGGCATTACTCTTGTCCTTACCTTTAAACAAGATTAGCTGGTGAGTAACCTCACCGAACCGATTCGTGTATCATATTAAATTGTGCCGTAAGTCCTCAAAAGTTTCATTGGTACATCATATCCTCTGAAACTGTTCATGGGTTTTGCTTGCTATTTCATTCTTCATTTTACCCTTTTTACACTTTTCTTATTAATCCTTTTTCAAGCTTTCTACAAGTTTAGACTCATCCAGTGATCGACCTTATCTGTTCTTAATTACGGTTCACAACAAGTATTACCTATCTCTATAGCCTGCTTCTAGTAAATGCAATGGCTATAAAATTAAGAACTAACAAAACTTGGTTCAACTACTGGCTCATGAATTTGTCATTGATGGCACTCTTTTTACCATTATAATAACTCGCCAATATGAGTGGATAGGGTTTATGTTTTGTTGGAATGATCCAAAAAAAGAAAAAGATTGAATAGAGAGCAATCGGCTGTAATGAAATACTTTTGGACATTTATATTATTGATTGATGAGATAGTTAGGGCTTTAATAGCTACAACTTGCTAAAAAAAAATGGACGAGCTCATGATCCCATCTAGGACCCTAATTATAACCCATGTTGTTGAGAAAAATCAAGATTATCTAAGGATTCTCAATAAATGATATTACTCATCATTAATAGATCTAATTTTAATTATTTTATTAACCTAACTAAATTATTCCTAAACACAATGTAATCAATGTTGGAATTAACCACTCAGTCATATTGTATATAATGATTTATCTATAAAAAGCACATAAGAGAGCCGCATAAACTTTTTATTTTTCTTTGGCTTAATTCTTATGGCTCATAGGAATGTAATTAATTTGCAGCAATTCTTATTGTATCTATTTAGTTTTTATGAATAATTTGTATTGACATCCTTAATAAGTGGTGTTGGAGTAAGAATAAAAATTGTGATATGAGGGCAACATTATTCTTTAAAAATTAAAAATAGCCATTAAAATTGTAGATGAGCTACTCGTGAATAAATAAGATGAAAATATCATCACGGATTGAGTTTATAAAGACAAATACAAGTGTATTAATATTCAAGGTCAACATTTTACCACATATTAATCACATTATGTAATTTAGGATAAATTGTAAAAACATAATCGACGTTTTAGGGCATTTGCAAACGAATGACCTATGTTGCACAATATATGATAAATTTTTAATAAAATAGCATATATTCATTCAAATAATATAATGACAATAAAAAATTGCAAAAAATTATAAAAAAAAAAGTGCTAAAATTAAAAAAAAAAAACAAAAAAATGAAAGAAAAACTATTGTCTAAACTTAATGATTTAGTGATGACTAGCAACACCCCCTAATCAATGGTAGGTCAAGACCCACCCAGCTATGGTGATGGATGGCTATATAACTCTTCAAAAGTTAAGAAAGGAAAAAATAGCTACCAAAGCTTAGGCATGGCTGGGTCTTTCTGACCCATCAAGTTTTTCATTTCTTTTTTTTTTTTTTTTTTACTTTGGAGTTACTACCATGGGTGGTCCAAATGATCCACCACTAATTAGACATCGTTATTGGTTGGCACCAAGTTTGAATTTTTTCGATAGTCTATTACAAGATATATGAAATCTCGAATCCATATGAATGCCACATTGATTCTAGACTCATAGTGACAACTTGACAATATAGATTGCATCATAGACATGAAGGAAATGCTAAAAACAAAAAGTGTATTATCATCATGTCAATCCTAATGGTGGTAAAGTAGTAGCAACCACAAAGAAGTACCGTCTTTCTTCTTCCTAGTCCGAACTAGGAATGACAATCTTTCAGCACATGGAAACAAACATAAAAACATGAACATGGGATTTTGATTGTAGGTGTAGTTTAGGCAATTGACGATTTGTTGTATTCGTGCTGGTGTAGTGGATATTCTATTTGAGCTAAAATGCCATAAAAGTTTTCTCAGCATTGTGGTAGGCCCATAAGAAGCAACAAAAAGGCCTACTCTTCCTCCGACCTCAAACAAAACTACAATATTTATTAATAGTAAACCAAAACAAATGTTTGCAAATGTAAAGAATTATATCATCTATGTTTATCACATGTTTATAACATTAAGGCCTCTTTCATACTCATTTTGCATGCTTTTGAAGAATAAATGTACTTATTAGATTAAAAGTCTTGGTTTCTATTATTTATTTACCGTTGTCAAATGTGATTAATTTATGCAAGGCAATTACTAGCTTATCCGTCTACACTTTTCACTAGTTATGCCCATAAAATGAATGTAATTACCATAAAATGAATATTCATAAGCTCCCATAAACAACAACCATCATAGAGCACTTAGATATGAGTATGATTGTGTCTTTTTCTTCAAAAATCAACATAAAGTTTTTAATGGGTGCATTTCTAGATTTAATTAATGTTGGTCGCATCATACCACCCAGAGTTTTCAATCTTTAAAGATAGATATGCTAAAGGGTGCTAAAAAAATAATTAAGCCAGTTAAATATTTTAAACAAAAAATAAAACATATCTAATTGATGATATGTTAATTCTGTAACTTATTTTATATGATCTCAAATTAATTTATGTAATGCAAATACAAAGCAAGCACATCTAAAGTTATGTAAGCAGGGCAGGTCATGCAAGTCAGCCAGCTTAACCTACAAAAAAAAGCAGATTGGATTAAAAAATTTTAACCCGCTTAAATACGGGAAATTTAGACCCACCCCACTTGACCTGCGGGTTAATATGAGTCAGCTCATTGCGAGCCAGGTTGACCCACTAACCCACAATAAAATGTAAAATAATAATAAAAATAAATAAATACACACACTTAATTCTGAATTAGAATTTGTGCTTAAAAAAACAAAAAGGAAAATCTTAAGTCCTAATCCTAATTCCTAACCTCATCTCTTCTACTTTCTCTATTGACACCAACTATTTCCTCTTTACCTTTTCCAACTCCTACAAAAGTCGAGCCCATTCAGTCATTTGATATTTCTAGTGTTTGGTCTGGTGCAAATCTTTTCCCCTCTTTTACTTCTACGGGACTACAACTTATCAAATCGGATTTCCTTGGTTGCATCATTTAGGTATTTAATGCAATTTCTCTTCTTCTTTTTTAATTAGTTAAACTATCTTGGCAAATGCAAATATATGCACTATTTGATGAAAAAGGCATGCAAAGATTTTTCATTAGATGCTAAAAGTGTAACTTTGTCGGACTTCTCAGTTATAATTAAGAAGAAATCATGATATCTTGTTACGTGATGAGGTGTTCATCGACTTTTATTTCCAAAATTTTTCATTTGGATTGTAAATCTTTTGCATGTATCTTTTTTTTTATATCAAATTATTCCTTTTTGTTTTGTGTTTTAGTTCATGAGTTTGTAGTGTTCATCTACATCTTTATATGCGTCCAAGTAATAATAGAAGTTGTTCCATTCCATGGTTGGAGAAATTGAAGATTTCAACATTAGCTTTCAGAGAATCATAACAAATTAGTTGTTTTTTTTGCTAAATTATTTTTTGCTAGGATTTTTGGAGAATCAATAACAAACGTAATGATAACTGGTTATTTTTTTAGCTGAATTATGGTAAGAAGTACATATGGCCCGCAAATGTTACGGACCTCCCGAAGTGGGCCATTCACCTAACTTATAAGGGTGACATTAAGCAATATGTGAAGGAATTCTCAGAACTAATGTTGGAGATCCCAGACCTTAACCAGGATGATGCTCTAGTGATGTTTTTAGATGGTCTGGAACCTTGGGCAAAGTTAGAGCTAGATCGAAGGGGAATAGAAGACATCTCTAAGGCCATAGCAGTTGCTAAAGGCCTAACGGAGTTCAAGAAGACAGAACATAAGATCCTAATAGGAAGGTGGAAGGGGGGAGTTGAGAAGGAAAGGAATGGGAGTTCCTTAAGAGGGAAGCCTAAGATGGAAGAGCGGAATAATGATCGGGGAAGGACTCGTAAAGGAAAAGATGGGGAACGATGGAAGCCTCGAGAATTGAAGTGCTATTTTTGCAATGGGCCTCATTATGCTAGGGAATGCCTAAAGAAAGAGCGGTTGGCAGCAATTATGGCAGGTGAAAGCTCTAGTGAAGAGGATGAAGCCAAACTGGGTTCGGTACGACTACTTAGTGCTATGAAAATGCAGGAGAAGCGAAAGGGGTTGATGTACACTGAGGTAATAGTTGCTGGCAAGAAGTTAAATGCCCTTATTGATACAGGGGCATCTCATCTGTTCATCTCCGATGTAGCAGTAAGTAAGATTGGAATAGAGGTGGAGAAAACCAAGACATGGCTCAAGATGGTAAACTCAAAGGAAGTCCTTACTACTGGAGTCGCCAGGGAGATAGAGCTCCATATGGGAGGGTGGAAAGGGAAGGAAACCATCGAAGTAGTACCTATGGATGACTTCGAATTTGTGATTGGGATGGAATTCTTAGATCGTATAGATGCACTTATTGTTCCTCGTGCAGACTGTATATGTATTCTCGAGACCAACTCTCAATGTGTGGTGCCCGTTACGAGGAAAGCTGGTCGAGCCACAAAATTCCTTTCCGCTATGCAACTAGCGAAGGGTTTAAAGAAGAATAAAGCTACGTACCTAACTACATTAAAGGGGGAAGAAGAGACAGGGGATCAAGAGGTAATTCCACATCAAGTGGGGGAGTTGCTAGAAGAATTCAAAGACATTATGCTTAAAGAGTTGCCAAAGAAGCTATCACAAAGAAAGGAAGTGGATCATGCGATTGAGCTAAAACCAGGTACAAAGGCCCTTGCTACTGTTCCTTATCGCATGCCCCCAAAAGAATTAAAAGAATTGAGGTGGCAATTGAAGGAGTTGTTGGAAGCTGGATTCTTCCAACCGTCAAAAGCACCTTTTGGAGTTTCAGTTCTCTTTTGAAAGAAACACGATAGGCCCCTCCAGGTGTATATTGACTATAGGGCCTTAGATAAGGTCACTAAGAAGAATAAGTATCCTATTCCTTTGGTATCAGACTTATTCGATCGAAGGGGAGAGGCAAGATACTTCTTAAAATTGGAGCTACAACTGAGATATGGAGATGAGTCCAAAAACACTTACGTTACAAGGTATGGTGCATTTAAGGTTCTTGTTATGCCAATGGGGCTCATAAACGCCCCAGCTACTTTTTGTAGTCTTATGAATAGGGTATTAGCACCATTCTTGGATCATTTTGTTAAGGTTTACTTGGATGACAGCATGAATTATAGCAAGCCTATGGAAAAGCCCTTAAAGCATCTTCATATAAATTGCTTAGCCTTAAGGGAAAACGAGTCATATGTAAAGTTGGAAAAATGTACCTTTGCAAAGAAAGAAGTGACCCTTTTAAGGCATGTAGTAGGAAAGGGGAAGATCAAAATGGACGAAGAGAAGATACAGGCCATTCGAGAATGGAAAGAACCTACTAAGCCTACCGAATTGAAGGCATTTCTTGGCTTAGTAAGTTATTACAAAAATTTCATATGTGGATACTCTCGAATGGCTACCTCCTTAATGGATTTACTCAAGAAAGATGTCTTATGGGTATGGAAGGAAGATCGACAGAAGGCATTTGATACCCTGAAGGAAGCAGTCATTAAAGAACAAGTTCTTACGCCCTCTAATTTTGGTGAAGTATTTGAAGTAGGCATGGATGATGGTGATTATGCCATTGGTGAGGTTTTGATGCAGGAAAACCATCCAATAGCCTTTGAGAACCGAACGTTGAACGATACAGAGAGGCGATACCCAGGAGATGAGAAGGAAAACATAGCTGTAGTATATTGCCTTCAAGCTTGGAGGCACCTTGTAAGTACAAGTCAGTGGGGCTGGTCTAAGTTATTGGATGTCATACAGCTCTCTTTCAATCTACAGAAGAATGAGTCCATCGGACAGAGTCCTTTCGAGATCGTCCTAGGAAGGCAACCTTTAACTCCTCATACAGTGGCAATAGGATATACGGGGTCCAGCCCTCCCGCCTATAAATTTGCAAGGGAATGGCGGGAAAATCACGACTTAGCTCGGACATACTTAGGCCGAGCTATCAAGGGAACGAAGAAGATGGCAGACAAGAAGGGGAGGTCGATGGAATATCAGGTAGGTGACCAAGTGCTTGTTAAGTTACATTTGATACAATGTGTGAAGGGACAACTACATAAAGGTCTAATGAGTCGCTACGAGGGTCCATTCTCAATTGTGAAACGAGTGGGGCGAGTATCGTACAAGTTGGAACTTCCATCTAAACTGAAATTCCACCCGGTTTTCCACATGAGCATGCTAGAACCATTCCACAAAGATGAGGAAGACCCTATAAGAGCTATATCACAAAGGGCCCCGATAGGAGTACGGGATTCATTTGATAAGGAAGTGGAAGGGATCGTAGCTGATAGGCGTGTGAAGAGACATGGACAAACTTCCAGATATGATTATATGGTAAGATGGAAGGGAAGACCAAAGAGTGAGGCCAGTTGGGCACTAGCCGAAATACTGTGGCAATTTAAAAACAAGATTCGACAATTCTACGATGAAGGAGCGACGAGGGCGTCGCCGGATTGAGCGGGGGAGAATGTTACGGACCTCCCGAAGTGGGCCATTCTTAGGAGGTTCTTAAGGCCCAAAGACAAAAGCCCAAGCCCACTAAAAGCTTATAAATGATAAAAAGCTCTAGAAGGTTCCAGAAGAGTCCAGAATCTTGTATAGTAGTAGGTGGAGGTAGGTAAAGGTAGTAGTTGGGAATCAATTGTAACCATTAAATCGAATTGATCTTAACTATTAGATTGTAAAGGCTTTCTGTATATATAGGGGTATTCCCCTCAGATGTAACACAGAAGTGATTTGAGTGAATACAATATACTATCAGAGTTTCTCTCTCTACTTTCTCTCTCTAATATTGTGAGTGTGTTACAGGCTGACTTAGCCTTCCTTAGTGAGGTCAGGAACACTAAGTGCCGCACGGGGTCGAGCGACGGAATTCGCTCGTGACATAAGCCTCAGGATGATATGGACACTACTAATTGCATTTGCATTTACAATTCCTAATGTAGATTGTCTCAAATGTTGTGATAAATAATTGTACTAACTATAACAATTTATTTTTTGTAATAATCGATCTCCAATGATTTTGTTGTCTTTATTGAAAAAATAACTACTAATATATGTAAACACGTAATTTTTGCCTTGCATTGAAAGAACTACAATCGTCTGATCCCGACTAGCGGGTACGTAAGTATCTTCGAGGCGACGATAAAATCTGTAAAAACTTAGGTTCTTTTTTCTTTTGATTTTATTTTTTTATTTTTTATTTTTTTAAATATTACAATTAGAAGAATAATCCTAATTTCGGTAAATAAATAGTGATACTCATTAAGGGTTTAATAGGTTAGCCCTCAAACTTGGAACCCTCTGATTCTTTATTTAAAATTGAAATCAAAGACCAGTAGTCAAATAGTAATCAATCCACCCAATTGGTTACGATTTCTTTTTCTTTTCCCGATTTCGGTCGGATGGCGACTCCAAAATTTATTTTCAATAAAAAACCGGAATTTCTCAATTTCTTTAGTCGAGGATTAATATTAAATGGGTTACGGTTTAGTATTAATCGAGAAATGAGAAATTAATTTTAAATAATTAGAAAACCGAAAAATCAGACTCGACAATATAAAAATAAAGTTTTCTCCTATAACAACTACGAATACATGGTTTTCAAATATAGAGGTTAAGCTACCATTAAACTTATTTGGTAATGGTGTACTTGGTACATTTCCTTTCCACAATCACATTAGAGGTAAAATATTACTTGTTGACCTGCTTAACCCGCTGACCTATAGTAGGGTGGGTTAGGCCAAAATTTTCAACCCACATGTATAAGCGAGCCAAAGTAGAGTAACCCGTTTTACCCTTAGGTCAATGCGAGGCAGAGCGAGTTGGCCCATTTAGCTTGCTTGCACAACTTTATGTGCATCTCTTGCTAGTATTCATTTTAAACATATCTTAGTTGCAATTTATGATGATAATTATCCACATGATAGTTCATGCAATTGAGGGAATGCCTTCTTTTACAGAAAATTTTTGTTTAAAGTTTCTTTTTTAATATTTGTGTTAAATAAAGTTTTTTTTTTTTTTACCAACTATTATGTAACAACTCTAGAGGAGGAAAAAATCGAACATGATCCATCTCATTGGGAGACCTATGTTTATACCACTAAACTATAATAGTCTAAACGTATTAAATAAAACTTTACACTAGCAAATATCATTGTATTAATCATAAGCAGTTGAGGTGACAAGCAATTTTTAGTCGCATGTAATAGCATGAGGTTAAGATTGTAGCCAATGGCTAGTGATGATGATTGGAAAATTAGGAAAATCATTTTTTGGTATTACATTTTGTATAGCTATGTTTTTATCTTCTTTTTTTTTTAATTTTACATACATGTATTTTCAAATTTTCCATATATGTGTTTTATTTTAATCTGTAAATGACACGGGCTGATTTATAACTAATTAATATAATATTACTATAACACTCTAAAACCTGGAATGATATAGCCCGCCACATATCCCTCATCTCTACTAATACGTCAAACATAAACCTTTAACTAAAATCTCCAACAATTACATTTTTTTACCTCCAAATGATTTCACAAAAATTTAGTTATCCCAATAACTGTATTGTTCTCCAATAACTATTTCAATAAAATCTAAGACTTGAATAAAACTTCATTACTATAAAATAAACTTTACAATTTCCAAATGTATCTATACGGTTCATATAAGAAACTCCAACTATTTTACTTTAATAAGATATTCTTATTAGAGAAGTCTTAGGTGACTTTTTCATGACCCAAGATACAAAATTAAAGTAAATACTAAAAGTTTGATAATAGATTCAGTCAAATCCTTAATCCTACTTAACTATACAAAGTCATTCCCAACATCTTGATAATACTCACAATAATCTACTATATTACCTTAATTTTCAAAGCTACTATACTAAACTTCATAATTACCATAAACTATACCTACACCTAAAAATTTTAAGAAAGAATGAGCCAAATTACAATATGAAACACAATCATACACACATAAACGAGCATCACAAATCACATGCGTTATAAGTTTCAACCATATACAATGCACCAAACAATAGGTTATTATCTTTTGGTTTAGCCGTTGCATAACATAGGAGTACTCACGACCCCGGCACACACACACATACATATATATACCATATAGTATTGGTGTTAGGTCTTCCTTATCACACAAGTAACTAAGTAATATTCTAAATCTACCTAAATTATTTCCAAGCATGACTCCAATTAGGATACCGCCGCATAAGGATCATTAGGGTGCCACCCCAAAGTCTACTTCTCTTAGTCCTTTAGACTCAACTAAGCACACACATTCATTTAATGTTCAATAATTATTTAATCCGATTATATTCACTAACCTAACATCATAACCAACAAGTAAGTGTTCTGTACCTAGTTTCGTTGACTTGCTAAAAACTAAAACAGTAACCTCTTTAAATCTTATCGTAACATGAACACCAAAATTCAATTCACGACCTATACTTATACTAGAATGACACACCTTCTCTTAATCTCTAACTTATCTAATATCACCCTTTAACTCAAGGTCACAACCCTCATATGCTTACAGCTCATATCACTAAAGGAACCTAAAATCACTATGCTGTTAGATTGATTTACAAGATATTTTGGATGAAGATTTGTGTTTGGAAAAGTTTGGAAAAAGATTTAAGATAGGAAAACAACTTCCAAAAACCTCGAAAAACTCAAAGGGATGCTATTGTAAGAAACAAGGGTCAAGGTGTCTGCATACTAAATCAACTAATGTCTAAATGCTATGCTTGAAAGGAGCATAAAGGCCCATGGCATCCAAACGCCTACTGTAATCCGTAGAATTCTATAACCTGCAGTAAAGTGATTGCCCCATGCAAACAACCCCAACCTTCACCAAATTCGCACATCGAGTCTTTTGACTTGGCAACCTAACAGTAAAACATCTCTACACAATTCAAAACAATCCCTCAACACTCAAACATACCCAAAAAGCATATCAAACGTTCAAAATTCACAGTGACAAAACTCAAACAAGAACACACATATATATACTAACCACATCATTCACCTTTTGAAATCTATTAATAGTGTTTTAACCACCAAAAACATGTTATAGAGTACACTTAGGGCTACTTAGGATCATTAAACTGGTTGCCCTATGTAGGAAAACAAGAATCTTAAGAGATTTATATCAAAAACTCCAAAAAAAAAAAAAAACCAATGTAAGCAAGGTTAGCTCAAGTCTTCCACCATAGACTCAATCATACCACCAAAGATCCACAATAGAACTCTCTTAAACCTTCTCAAACTCGTTTTTCTTATTGTCCTAACTAGAAAAATGAATTGTTGATATCTTTTAATTAGAAACTCAATAAGGACAAAGGCTTCATGCACTTACCAATACCTTTCCTATTTGATTGATTTCTATTGAAATGCATTGATTCTTTCTAAGTTTAAATCGCAAGTAGGAAGCTTTAATACGCACGCACACAAGGAGGCATGTAAGAGTTCGTGGAAAAAGAGTTTCCCTAAATCTAGGTATCACTTTTATATTAGAGCTTGTGCCACTTTCATATACCTGAACATGCCTTCGCTTATAACTTATAATACCACCTGTGTTGTATCCTTAACATGAACCACTTTATTTTATTATTTTTCCTTATTTCAGGTTTTACAATTATTATTATAATAATACCTTAAATTATATATTCAAATAATAAAAAACACAAAATTTCACATAAAAGTCAAAAATAAAAGGGAAAGAATTAAAAAAACCCTTATGAGGTACCTAAGGCCAAAAGATGGAAATAAGAGCTTAAATAAACTATTGGCATCATGATCCAATCATGGCGGTGTATGACCACTCACCATTTGGTGGTGCAAACCCCCTTAACCACCGGCAAAGAGAAAGTAAAAAATAATTAAAAAAAACTAAGTTTAAAAGCTTATCGAATCATTAATTGATTGTGCAATCGGTGGACTATTTCTAAAAATTTCTCTCCTTTTATCTCTATTTGGCTTTCTAGGAGTAACGGTCATGTCCCTGTAAGGATGTGGTGTGGCTAAGGTACACAACCTACGTATAATGGTGGATTGCAATTCATAAAAAAATAGTTTCAAACCTAGTCTATCACCCCAAAACCAAGGGGATAGTATTTATACAATAGTTATCTTATTATATTACTTAATTCAATATTCATAATATTATTTTATTAAATTAATTATTTTGTAACCAACCAGAAACCAATACATGTCTATAGATTAATATTTATAAATGGAAAAAAACTACAGACTTGCAAAGTGTAGAAACTGAGATTACATACAGCAAAAGTGAAAAATGACAAAAACAAAGGTATATAAAGTCTCAATTTATCTATTTTTCCCTTCTACAATATTGAAACTATTTTCTTCACTTGTTAATAGCCTTTAATATGGCCATTAACTATCATTACAACTATTTATTTATTTAAAAATGAACATATACCAAAATTGCTAGATTGCATAAATGTATATATATTTTTCTTATGTATATATATATATATGTATATCAATTAAATATATCCTAATAAGATTATACCATGATGGTGATCATACTAAATAGGGATATAATTAAGAATAAAGAATTAAAGTATGTGTTAAATTGTTGATGGCTCTTAGGCACAGGCCTCTAAGCTCGGGATCGGCCAACCCGCTCAAGGCTTTTAAACATGGATTAGACATTAAAGCACGATCAATATGAAAATCGTATCATCCCAATCCCCAATAATTTCCTTCACGATATGCTCCATCCGGCATATTAAGGAGTCATGAGATCATGATCCACTTGCCTAATCTAGTCACTGTCCTTGGAAATCCTAATTTCCTAGCATCCCTCTCTTCTCGTTGCTTCTCCTTTTCTTTCTCTCGCTTTGTCTCAGTTATTAATTTAAATATTAAAGCGTACAAGCTGGAGATAGCTCAAGCACTACTAGACCTTTCAAAGCTCATCATAAACACCATTCATTCAAAACCCGCTGTTGAAGAAAAGGCCATGACAATGTTATGGGAGCTTAAATTTAGAAAAAAGTCTATTTCATATTTATTTTTCTCAAATTCCTGGTCATAAAGAATAATAGATCGATTTTTAATTATATTTAATGTTTTAAAAAAAAAATTAGATGTAGTACTTGTTAAAAAAAATCCAAATAAAAATCTTTTCACCATCTGGTCAAAACATAAAAAATTTTCTTTTCGGTCCGTTGAAAAATTAGGGTCGGCCCATTATGAGAGTCCGTGTGGTTTCTGAAATAGAACATGTTGTTATGATGGGCCACTGTATGTTTATAAATTCTTTTGACAGAGTTTGAGAGAAGGCTCAGCCCAAGACAACAAATTAAGAAAGCCCCTCGAGAGAAAAATGGCTTCAAAAACCAATTGTATCTCCGCCTGATGGAAATTTGTTGAAGTGGGTGCTATTCTTAATGGTCTATTCAAACCTCCGCTGGAAAATAATTTTCCATGCTGTGCAAGGGAAAAACACATGATTGCTTGTTCGGATAGTGTCAAAATTGCTATCTGAAATTTTGTACCTTCTTACTTTTCATATGAAATTTAAAGTTATTAAATGCGATGCTAATCAAACTTTTAGGTTGTCATACTTGTTGAATTGTTGGAGAGTTTTTAAAATGACAACGTAAAATTGAAATGAAAAACGTAAATCTATAACTTATATAAAATAACTTTTAAAAATTTTAAATTAATTTAAAATAATTACAATATTTCAAACAGCACTATTGACANTAAATCTATAACTTATATAAAATAACTTTTAAAAATTATAAATTTATTTATAATAATTATAAAAAATTTGAAATACATTATGAAAATAAAAAAATTAAGAAATTAAGTTCTTTTTTCCATAAAAAAAAATTAATCTATAATTTAATATTTATGGGAAAAAGACAAATAAAATTGAAACTAATTTTTTTTTTCTCCATTATTCTTTTGAAAAAAAGTGATGAATTAAAAAGAATCGAATGTTCCAACTCATTTAAGTTATTAATTATATAAATTTAAATATATAGTTTTTCTTATAAACTTTTCTATTGAAGTTAAAACTTAAACGAAGAATATGAATATCAAACAAAGGACTATAAGAGAGAAGAAAAAAATTGGAATAGAATAAAAAAGATCACTAAATGTTTTAATAGTCAATAGATTAGTAGATGTCTTTTTTTTTTTTCCTTTTTTCCCATTCAAATTAGATATCTAAAATTGGTAAATTTGGTTAAAAATATAAGTTTTTATCAATTTTGATATGTAAAATCAATTACAAAGTAAGTATTTAAACTAAAACGATTTTATTTTACACTTGAATTAACTTAGAAGAATCTCATAAAATTGTAAACTCATACAATCACATCGATAGAATTGCAATTTCAATAACTATATTATTTTAATATCAAATCTATACTTGAAACTTGAAGTTGTTAAAAGTTTAGACTTTCACTTTACATGTTTCATCCCGAAACTTATGGTGCAATAACTTAGTTACTTACTCATTTACTCTTGTCGAGTTTGATTTTTCGGTTTCTTTTATTTAAAATTAATTTCTCATTTTTGATTAATACTAAATTCTAACCCATTTAATATTAATCATCGACTAAAAAAATTGAGATATTCTATTTTTTTTATTAAAAATAATTTTTGGAGTCGCCACCCAACCAAAGTCGGGAAAAAAGAAAGAAACCATAATTAATTGGGTAGATTGATTACAATTTGGCTACCGGTTTTTAATTTCAATTTGAATGAAGATTTAGAGAATTCCAAGTTCGGGAGCTAATCTATTAAACCCTAATGGGTGCCACTATCTATTTACCGAAATTAGGATTATCCTTCTAATTATGATATTTTAAAAAAGTAAATAAATAAATAATTAATTAAAAAGAAAAGAACCTAAGTTTTTACATATTTTATCGTCATTCCGAAAGTGTTTAGTACCCGCTAGCCGGGATTAAACAATCATAGTTTTTTTAAAAAACTTTAGTGTGTTGATTGATTTTAATTTTTGAAAACCGTTTAAGTTTACGTTTTAATTGATTCGGTTTAAAAAAATTTAAAAGGTCCTAACTCGTGAATATTGTTGTTTTATAAAAAACGCTCTAACAATCCTATTTTTTTAAAATGGTGTTTCATTAATTTTTATTTAAAGAAAAAGGACTTTCTATGTGACCAATCCTAACAACTTAATGCTAAAAGGCCCTAAACTAATATATAAACATATATATGAATATATCATGTTATGAACCTAACTAGCTAACTAACAGAATAATAGTATGATAATAAAGACAACAATAACTAAATAAAGAAATAAAACTTAAAGAAAACCATACTTGAACTCAGTTTCGACTGTAGTGTGGATTCGGTACTGATTGGAAACTGGATAACAGCTCTAAAGTCCATATACAAATCAAGCTCCAACAAGTAATAGACCTGAGCTTCTAGCCTAGAGCAGCAGCCGAGAACACTATCAGGCCGAGCAACTCCCTATATGAGTTGACCAAAACTCCATATGGATCGAGTACCTGATTGTGGAGCTACTGTGTGGCAGTATGTGTGCTGGTCGATAGAGAATCTGTGTGTGACTGATCTTTGGCGGTGTTGTGGAAGCATAGGCGATGGCATTACTGATCGTGGTTGAAATTGGGCACTGGATAGTACAGTTTAGCGAGGATAGCAATGAAGTGTACTGGTGCTATTCGGACGTGGAGTAGAGATGGTTGTTTGTTGTCCCTGAGTTATTTTGTTCGGTTAAGGCACAACGAAGCGTAGAGAAGGAGCTGTCCAACAGTGGCTTAGTCGCTGTTCAGTGTGTTGGAGCTCAGCGAGAAATGTCCAACGGACTAAACAGTAGAGACGAAGCAGTTCGGTGGCTATGGTCTTTCTTGTGGACAATGAAGCTTAAGGTTTAATGCTGCTGACTACTGCTGCTGCTGTTGTTGTGGTGAGTCGTACCGCTGCAAGCATTGTGTGCAAGAGAGGACGTAGTTGCTGCTGCAATGAAACGAATTTGTGTATGCGTTGGACTATGGATGGAGTCAGGCGAGGCTGGACAGTAGTGTAACAGCAATGGTTATAGAGCGGTGCTACCGTGGTTCATTCGGTCGTGGAGTGTGCATTAATCGCTACAATAAAGAGTGCGTCGAGCGTAGATGGGCTACTGATAGTTATGAATCAGGTGATGTCTGTGGAGTGTACTGTTGGATGAAGAACGTGCAGCAGACTACTGTGTGCGAGTGAAATTGATCAGTCGTGGCGCGTATGTGAGGCCGAGGATGAAGTGCTGATCGGAATTGGTGTATAGGTGTAGATTGCTACTAACTGCTGTTGCTGCTATGGCGTAAAGCTCTAATTCCGTACGGTTAGGTTATGCGAGAATGGATGGAAACAGTAGCATTCTGTGGATGGACAGCAGCGTTCGATTGCTGTTATGGAGTTGTGTCGCCCAATAGACATTCGTTGTTGGCTCGGTTGGGTCAATTGGGGCTTGTTGATTAAGGGTGACGGTGATTGACTGAATTAGGCTTCTTGGAAGTGGACGGTGTCGTGTTGCTTGCTATATGTACGTTGGGGGTTGCTTGGAGTTTGGATGTGCACTGTGCATGGAAGGCCTTTTACTTGGGGCTCGTGTATGGATGTCGTGATGGATTGGTTATGGCCAAATGAAGTTGTATTGTTCTCTTTATAAATCCAAACCATATTATATCAATTGTATCTAATTTGATAATAATTAAACTAGATCCAAATTAATTCAAATCTAATTTAATAAAATCAAATAGATTCAAATGTTTTTAATTAGATATGAATTCCATTTATTTCTTTCGCTCTTGTAAAATATAGAAAAATAAAAGAAAGATGCTTGGCGAGACTCGAACCTAAGACCTCAAATTAAATTCAATCCTATACTTCAATACTTATTCGTTAGGCCATTGGCTTACATCTTAATTTTTAATATAACTAAATTGTATTTAAAACACCTAATTCCCTAAAATAAATTTTTTAACTAAGCTAAACTAAAATGATTGACTCTAAAATAATTTACTTCCTAAAAAAAAAACTCCAAAAATCTTTTTAACTTTTCTTTTTCTTATCATTTTTTTTTGTATTTTCATCATTTGTTAATTTTTTATTATTTTTATCTTCTATTAATTTTTTTTGTTATTTTTATTTTTGAATTAGGACTCTTTTTGTAAAAATAAAAATTAGGACTACAGAAGAGCAAAAATTAGGTGTCTACAACTCTTACCATTATAAGAGCATGCAAGAGTCGAAATCATTATGTAAATTCTTAAATATCATGGACTTTTTTTTTATAAATTCAAATTGTAGCATTAAAATAAATTATCACCGAAAAAAGAATATTAAAAAGAATTAATAACTACATTCACAACTATAGTCTTCAAATATCAACTGAGTAATAACAATAAGGTAACTAGCATTACTAATCCAAATGACAAGTCCCATCCCTTATTTTTAACCATAGATAAAAACAATACTAAGGTTTCTATTTATAATGTTATCAATACTTAAAATAAAAAGCCCCAAAATAGGTGAGCTACGAAGCCTAATACAAGAATACTATACGCACGCGTGCATATGATACACCATACAGGCCTAAACAAACAAGCTAATACATCATCCATAATATTTAGCGAATCACTCATAATAATATAGATGTATAAGGCCAAGGCAATATTAGGTTTTCATTAAACCCTAAACCATTTTTATATGCATAATTGATAATATATCCCTAGCATATGATTGAATATTCCAAGAATATAGATCACTAGATCCCAAAAATATGAATTCTAAAATTCTAAGAACATTATTCACTAGATTCTAAAATACAAATTTGGATATTCTAAGAACACGAAACATTATATCTCAAGATTCATATCAAATCAATTATCTTGCACTCCATTACTTAACTCGAGGTTCATATTCAAAAAATAGAAGTAACCCATATATATAAACTCTACTCAAACCCTTATCAATAACCTAAGTCAAATCCTAAATTCCATAACATTTCATTTATCATTATCTTATGTACTAATGATTATGATTCTTAGATTTATTAGTTATCTGAATCTAATGTCTATTAGGTTTATTTTATTGATATAGGTTATAGGAGGTTGATAGGTATTGTGTAAATCAATACTATAGGGTATAGTTTAGCAATCGACCTCAAAAGGGTGGCAGTTGACTAACCTTATTAACTAAGTCAATTGCATACTCTTTTAATAACTTAATAGATTAAGGTTTAACCTAAGTGGATTGTACAAAATTCTAACTAGTATTTTTTTTGTCTTAAATCTCTAAAATTTGTATGTTTATCCCCTAAATTTGTTTCAGAATCATCTTAGATTAATCTTTTGCTCCATAGCATTATGTTTTATTAATCTATTATAATAGGATAATATCTTTATTTCAAATTACACATGATATATCATGATGTGTAAAAATCCATTTTTCTTATAGGCTCTTGACATTATATAATATATTTTATGATCAAAACCCTAATAATGTTCTATTCTTCTTATATATGATTTTGATAAGACTAATTCAATAATGAATTATTGCTTAAAATGCTTGCCTAAGCATTAGAAAGAAAGGAACATGGTTTTTGTTGCAAGTCGAACCCCTTAAGCTAAGATCTTGCCTTCAATATCAATGAATTTTATGAGGATTATGTTAATAAATTTCTCATGATTCTCATAAGGATCCTGAAATCTTATCATTACAATGTGAGTAGTATTTTTCCCTAGCATTTGCCAAAATCCTCTTTCCTTGTGACAAGCTTAAAAGGATTAAAAATTAGTCTTATCAATTTTTTTTAATTGATAAAATGATTCTAATGGCCAAAAAAAGGGAGAATTGATTTACCTTAGATTAGTTGCTTCTTTTTTGTTCTATGGAGAGAGAGAGAGAGAGAGAGAGAGAGGCCTCTTATTCATAAAAGGAAATGAGAAATATAATCACTTATTCACCTTATGTTTAATAATTTACTTTCCAATTATCTCAAAGATGATAAACAAAACTGTAGATGTAGGTAAGGTGATAAATTTTGACAAATAAAAATTTGATTAATATAACATTTATTAACTTAAAACTTTTGGAATAATTTTTTTTTTTAAATAAAAGGGAATAAAAGTTTAAGTGACCAAACATTACTTTTTACTCTTTTAGTTAGTGGAAGTATTGTACGTATTATTTCATAAACATAATTAAAAAAATCATTGCATTTTGTTTAAAAAAAATAACACAAATAAGAAGAAAACTAATAGAAGCTAACAAATATACAAAATTTATATCTTAATCCAAGGTATGTTCTTCTTTTGGCTATAGTTGACATTCTTTTTTTTTTTTTCTAAGTAAAAAAATTTATTCACATGCTATCATTTTATATTTGTAAATAATTCACTAATTTGAAATGGATTAATCCATTCTATAAAAAAAAATGCATTAATGCAAATTGTGATTTTAACTCGAAACAAAAATTATGAAATAGAAGTAACACCTTATGGTGGCTTCTTCCATTAAAAGGCAATGCAAATACTATAAAACTCATCTCCAACTCAATAATATGTCGCGTTCTTGATAGCACATTTAGTTGGTTACATGAGAATTAAATGGAATAATTATTTTTTCCTTAAGAATCGTTACTACTATTGCAAATAATTCTTATTATGCGAAAAAGGAACATGGTTCCTCCATTTACCAAAAGAATAGTTAAGTATTGGTATTTTCCAATATATTTTTATATTTACAATGATATGGTAGTTCAATAATCAAATCATGGACTGGACTAAGGGTATATTAATACTTTAGATATATTTCTAAAGTTTAATTCGTGACTCATGTAATTTTACATACAGTAAAACAAAGTAATAACTATTATTTTTCTATTCTATTCTTTAAGAATTATAATTTTATTTCTAGCTAATTCCATTCTACATACCTAATGACATGATAGTATTCATTCCCTTTATAACCATTGTGGTTTTTGTACATCAATGCTTGTTCCATCAACCTCTTTTTATAATATTTCTATTATATCATCTCTTGTGCCTATTCCAATGGTTGCAAAAGTTATAACATGATCATCGAAGTTATGTATATTTACTTCAACTATAGGTGTATTTTATCCTTGTTTCAATAATCACCAACAAATAGTAAGCAATCCAATACATAAATTCTGTAATCCATGCATATATATCTAATAGGGAAGGCAATTTATGAGCCAACCCTCCAAGATCAATTATGTTTGCTTCATCAATTATCAATCCCTAGGACTTCAAATTAGATTAAGGTTGTCTAAGAGTAAGAAAACTATGTGCTCTACATTGTTTTATTCACATTGTACGAATCAAAACCTAATGATACTAACCAACATATTAGGAATTTCTCTTATCCATCTAAACAATAGCAACTTTCAAAGAACATATAATAATTTTACCGAAACATCTCATATATATTGAGTCTATGACACATCGATGGAGTTTTCCTTTCTTCAAATGGTATCTTAGTTAATCTAATACCACTATGTACGAAAAATATCTATTTTAGGCCCCTCTTTTCCATTTTTTATACATAAATAATAGTACATGATTAAACGTGACTTATATGAAAATAACAATTTAGAGATAGAGAAATTTTGTCCCAATAGAATAACATACAATAAAACCAGTAAGTTCATTCAAAACAAATTTTCTAAACTAAAATCAGCTCTAACCTCAACTTGATCACTCAATCATTTGACATTAACAAAACATAAAAGTTCCCGAGAGAGTTGGTAGATAAAGGCAAGGAAAGAGTTTGTGTTTGTGTTTGTGCTCCTTTCCCTCCTACTACTCTTTTGCTTTGTTGTCTTGTTGTTCTCTACCTCTTGAAGCTTTTGTTTTTAGTGTAATTTTATGTTAATACTTATGGTTCTTTTCTTGCTTAATGCTGCTCTTCTTCCCACTTGCTATGGTATCCTCTAGTTATATTATATATTTCCGTTAGTATCTGTGACTTCTTCTCCATCTTAGGGCATTTATGTCTTTCCATTGCACCTCTAATCTAAAAAGCTTATTAACCACTATCTGTCTTAATCACTTTGTAGGTACACATAAGGCTTGAAAATCTACATTCTCTTTGACTTCTTTCTCCAACGTCATTTATACTTATAACATCTTAAGATGTATCTTAAGTAGAGTAAGAACTATAAAGCTCGCCATATGCACAAACTAACACACGATGTCATATTCATACACACACATATGTGGGTATGTAGGCATGTATGTATGTAGATGTTTGTATGTGAATAAATATACATTGCAATAAAACAAGCAACAATCATATATGATCCTATTCATTGGTTATTTATGGTGAAGGTAAAATAGACAACTGCTAAAAAAAAAAGGAGCTCTTAGCATCCCGAAGGCTAATACCATAAACCGACTTACAAAACATCCAATATATATACGAAACACTAATCATCTTATATTGAGTTCACATATTAGACTATAGTATTCTAGTCTCTTGACATCTTATACTTATACAACTGCACCTTATACCTATATAACTGCACCTTATACCATTATTAGATTTTGTTGGTAACTTGCTTTTAGAAGATATAATCCATACCGATCACAATTCAGTCATGTTGACTCACTTATTTGCAGCAAAGGTAGCATTAGTATTTGACTACAAGCTATTTCCTCTCGAACATTCGACTTATGATATGCGAAGAATCTAGTCCATGATCCATTAATCATGAATAATTATCGAGCTCTCCATTAACCGCAACATTTAATGTTAATTTATGGGTGTTGAATAGAATTTTAAATGCATTAAGTAAATCTATAAGCTCCACCATTCAAATAAGATAGAACTCTTACTTACTCACATTTGTTTATTAATAGTTAATTTCTTAGGATTCTTGTTTTGGATAACTACTAAAAGATTCAAAATATACAATAAAACATGTAATTATTTTGAAAATACATGAAATTTTTAGCTAAATTAGTTTATTAGTCACTCAATAAATGTAAATGGAGAAATATTTATTTGAATGTCACATGCATGTAGTATGCCTCGTATAATTCACTTGTAAAAGATTAGTGCTACGCTTATAATGACATTACAAGTAGGACAAGATAAAAAGGTCCAAGGGTAGAGGAACATGTAGTCTTGCAAAATTTCTATACTAATGTAGCAATAGGAGGAACTTGAATACTTAGGTTTTGTAGCGTTTGATTTATAAAGTAATGGTCTTAAATATTAGAAACTTAAATCTTTAATCTAATACGATATCTAATATTCGAAGGAGAATAGTTAGGTGGTATTAATCAACAACAGTAATGAATCATGATAGAAAAAATAGTATGACTTTTATGAATTCATTGATAGACTTTTGGAAGAGATATGTATAAGCCTAATAATTTTTCAAGGGACCTAATTAATACATATCATACTGAGAATAGTTTTGAGACGAAACATACCAACCTTAAAGAAGCATGTTCCAAATCGAATAAACTAAAACTCTCGTCTCTTTTACTATATTTGAAGTTCCATCTACTTGCCTTGATGGACTGCTGAGCTCTAGCTCTCTTACCCATACACGCCTTTGACGCCTTCAATCTCTTACTAAAAGGATTCTCTTTCATCAACCTACCGAAGACAATGTGCAATACATAGAAAAACGGTGGGCAAACTCCTTTAGGATTCAGCTTGGATACACCTTGCTTAGTTATACTTGTACCATTGCCAACCCCTCATTTACTGAAGTTGACATGCCGAATGCCAAGCCAATATCCATACACATCAAGCCCTACTCTAATCACTTGGAGCCTCATGTGTCGTGCCCTACCTGCTAAGTTCCAAGGCTGAGGCCCTTGCATGTTGGATCCTTCTCTTTCGATGTACTAAGTAGCAGCATCCCTTGTTCATCTTAGCAACTTCGAGTACCTTTCATCAGTAGCCTCCCCAACATCAATACAACTCAACTCCAATGTCCCTAGACCCTAGAATGTATACCCAATCGTAGTGTACCACATGTTATTCCTTTCTCTGACATTGTACTATATTTCTTTATTTTATTTATCTCTTTTTACCCTTTTGCGAGTGTGTTATGATAGTATTTTTGTATTGCCATTTGTTGTAATTTCTTAGGTTTCTCTATTACCCTAAAGACTTACTATAAATAATCCATTTTCTTTGTAACCAAAATAGACATACTTTTCTGATATTGAATGTACTTGTTCTTGTGAGATATTCCTTTCCAAGCACATCTTCTTTTACTCTTATATAATTTTGCCAAGTAGTACGAGATTAGTGACGAGTATATCTCGACATCAATTTGTGCGTCATATCAAGTAAAGTATTTAGCTGTGCTGTGTTTATTAGTGAGTTACACCCTCTATACCTAACCTCCTTTCAAAAGTTATATACATAATATTCATATTATTAAGTATATTATTTTTTAAATAATATATACAATCCAATGTCCTCCCCCATTTTGATGAAAGAATGATTGGATTATAATTAGAGGTATTCACGAGGATGATTTGGCCTATAACCAACACTAAACTGTCGATTTATGGGTCTGTAAGGAAGTGAATTGAGAAGAGGTCAAGCCAGGGCTGGTTTACTTGAATCATAGGTTTTTTTTTTTAAATTTTTTTTAATTATTATAAATAATTTGTGAACTATTCGTCTTTTTTTTTTCAATTAAGTCTAAAATTTTATGTCATTGCTCATAAACTAAAAAACTTATTTTTGGTTCAATTTTTTTTTATCCTAAAATAATTCATGTGGATCATATAAACTTTAATACATAATGTTATATTAGATATAATATATAGTATATTTGTATATTATAATATATTAATTATTATATATTATATATACTCTATATTTGTTTGTATTAAATATATAGTATATTATATATTATTTTTATATATATTTTAATTTTTGGGGTTGGCTCAACCTTAAACTATCAAGCTAAATTGTCAATTCAAAGGCAATTTGGTGGTCGCCAACTCAACTGGTTCAATGGTTGAACTATTTAGACCCTTAGGACTCAAGGTTCAACAGCTTATTTAGAAGTTCAACAGTTCAGCAAGTCGATTCAAGATTCAAAACAAGCCATTTCACAGGTTTAATTACAATTACTATTGTTAGTCCTGAATCAAAAGTTGACCTAAGAATAAAAAGGCCAAGGATTGAAAAGATCAAATCGACATTGAACCAAAGTTAATAAAGATATAAAAGTACAATTAATATTTTATTTATAAAATAATAATATTATTCACTATTTTGAGGTTTAAAAGATTTGAGCTTTTATTGTTCTCCTTCTAGCTACATTAATTTTTTTGAGTAATATTAAAGTCAATACTTGAAATGTGTTTTTTCTTTTAAGTTTGCACCCAAAGTTTGAAATTATTAAATTTCACATTTAATCAAAATTTTATTTTATTTTTTTAAACTAACTAACTAACTAACCCCTAATTGTTTACACCATATTTCTTAAGATGGCACAAATAGTAACTTTGCTAAGTATTAGTTCGATTGTATAGTATGTTTAATAACTTCAAACTTTAGTTCATAAGTTTGATAAGTAAAAATTTAATTATAAATTATAATTAGCAACTTCAAATTTTAAATATGAAATTTAACAAATAAATGTTTAATGAGGTATAATATTTAATAACTTCAATCTTAAGATGTAAAATTGAAAAAAAATAAAAAATCCACATAGTATTTATGACCTTATTTGTTTATTTTTTTAATAATTTAGTGCATTCTATCGTAAAATAACCATAAAAGAAAAAGGAAAAAGAAAAAGATTGTGCATTCCCATGAAAACCCCAACTGGGCATTGTAGAAACATGGGACCGATGGGATGGGATTAATCAGGTCTCCCAATTCGCATTTAAGGCGGGTCAAAGGTGTCTGAACCAGTTTCATGATCCGCTTACACCGACTCGGGTTAGACCGGTCGAACAACACTTATCCTAGCTCTCTCATGGTTGCTTGCATACATAATTAAAAAATACAAAGAAAATAAAAGGAAATCGACGTATTGTCTCTACGTACATCGGTACATCCCCTCTGTCTCTCCCTCTCTCTCTCTCTCTCTCTCTCTCTCTCTCCCCCCATATTTATAACTTCTCCTCCCAACTCCAATCCTTTTCGCTTGCTTTTCTTATTTTTATTTTTTGGGGTCATTTTATTTGCCATACCAAACTAACTTCTCTCTCTCTCTCCACTGTTTCTTTAGCTCAAACATAAACCTGGTAGTATTATAGTACAACCACCATATGTATGTGTGTCAGCTTTTGTTTTAATCCAGATCCTCTTGTTGTACGTATGATCATCAATCCACCATTAAAATTCACGAACCCTATTGTTGGGTTCTTTAAGTAAGAGTACTTGACTCACCATAGGTGTGTTTCTACTCTACGAGAAAATAATAAAGAAAGAAACTTTATTTGTATTTGTATTCTTACAAGTGAAGCAACAAAACAAAAAAGAGAGAGGGAAAAAATAAAAAACAATCTTGGTGTTGAAAACCACAAAAAGGAGACTCCTTTACACTTTTTTCATAGTGTTGGAGTGAAACAGTGAAATGGGTTCTGAGCAGATTAGGTTTCCACAGCAACAACGGCAAGAAAGGGTATGTGCTTCTCTTTTTTGTTCTCTCTCTTATTATTTGGGTTTTGGTTTTGGGACTGTGTTGACTTGAGCTGGTGCTTGTCAGGTTTGATGGTTTTGTTTGTCGGATTTTTTTTGTTTGTTACAGTTCTTTGGTTTATGCTTCAGATCTGGGGTGGTTTTAGTGTGTAATTTTGGTATTTGGTTTATGGGTTTTGGTTATAGGGAGGGTTTGGGGTCAGATCTGGTTTGGGGTGAGTTGGGTAAGTGGGTTTGAGGTTTATACTTGGTGAAAGTGAACTGTAGAGTAAGGTGACATTGATGGAATGGATAACATGGTAAGTGTAGTTGTTCATAAATTAGTGAAATGGACTTGCTTGTCATTACCGGAAATTTTGGTGCATTTTGAGAGAATTTGTCTGGACCAGTTGTTTGTTTCATTTTTTAAGGTAAGTGTCTGGACCAGGTTGTTAATAGCATCACTCAAATGCAGAAGTAGAGTAGATGGTAATAGCCTCTTGAGAGCTTTAGCTAGAAGAGATTTAGGTAGCATAGGCTAAGAGTTAGAAGCTCTCCATTTTCAGTTTTGGTGACACTAGGGCACTTATGTTGTTGGACCAGCCGCACATGGACTTCCCTTGCAACAATGCAGTTAGTTGAGGTTTACAGGTGGCTCCAAAAGTTCCTCCGGAATTATAATTCACCACCCTTTAACTTTCATTTTGTAGGTTTATACCTTCTAAGTAAAAGGGACATTTTGATGTTGGATTTAGCCTAAGATTGGACTTTGGAAACTCCAATCTTAGTGCACTTGAAGTTAAAAGGGTTTGACTACGGTTGTATGCTAGGTCATAGAGTCGGATTGGAGACACCTATAAGAACTGAAGTTGGTATTAGGATGAGTCGAAGTGCCTTTATGCTTCACTTCCTTATTCTTAGCAAATTTTACTTGCCTGTACAAGGTAGGTAGCTCTCATTTATTGAAGTCTCTTTGTTGCTTTTCTTTTTCCTTTTTTTTATTTAATAATTTGTGAAATGACTACAAATAAATGTAAACCGTGCTTGCATGGTTTAAATTCAGACATGACTTTAGGAACATGCAGACAATACGATCGTCAAACTATGATAGTTCAGTTTCCTCTTTAATTGTAACCATAGATCTCTATCATCTGATATAGTAACTTGTTTGTCCACATTTTCACTCTATCCCAAAGTGGTACTATAGTAATTATGTCAAAGGAACTCAGATGATTTGCATGGCTCCTGCCAACTTGGAATTCCAATTCCACCAAAGCCACTTCTTTGGATGCTACTTAGTCTGAGCTCTACTTAACCGATGTTGTGCCCCTTCGTTAACCAAACAAAAAGAGGTTTCTTTCTTATGAGAAAGAGTTGGTACCACATGTTGAATTGGTGTCATTTTTTCATTATTAGAATAAGTTCTTCATAATGATTGGACCAATCAACTTTATGGAATTATGTGGCAACTTAGTGGTAGCTTTTTTCCCCAAAAGTAAAAGGTTAATTTTGAAGTACACCATTTATGTTTGCTTTACATAGATGTACTTCTCTTATCTTTGAAACTGTGTGTATGGGCTATGAATCTTTAGAAAAGTGCTTTCAGATTCCTTTATGATCAGTTTACCCATAAAAGAATAAACATGTAAAAAAAAGAAAAAAGAAATTAAGTATAATAAAATAATTGAAAAACTAAAGAAATTAAAAAAAAAAAAATCAAGTTGGCTCTTTTACAGTAGTTTCATTTTTTTTTCTTTTATTTTTTAATTATAATACTTTTTTTAATAATTTAAAAGGGTACAAATATGGTTGAACACGTTGTATAATGATTTAGAGGTGTAACCACTCAATTTCAAAGATAAGCAAGCTGGGCACACATGGAGCAAACATGTGGGGTGCATTTGCAATTTTCCCGAAGAAAAAGAACTTAAAAAAAATAAATAAATAAATAAAAAAAAAAAAAAGGCGTTCAATGAAAAACTCCCATTACTTATATGTATGACATTCTGTGCGTAAGGGAAGCATGCCCAATCCCATTGACTTTGCTAACTATTATGGCATGCTTGGCTGTTGCTTTTTTACCTTTCTTTTCTCTCTTTTTTTTTTAATAATTCAACTCTTACCTTTGCTTTCCTTAATTTCCAAGCAAAAAATCTTTTTCTTCTTAAGTCCACTTGAACATTGGAGAAGTAGGTCCTCGCTATTAAATTCTAGAACTATTTCCTGTCTGCTACATGAATTCAAAATGGTGGGGGGGGGGGGGGCGGTGCTCAACTTTAAAGTCAATACTGAATTGCTATTTTGGGCACAATGTTTTAACCTTCTAAAACTTTTGAATCACTGCAAACTCACATAATGCTTCTTTCTTTCAGCAGTCAAAGCGATGGGGAGGATGTTGGGGTGCGTTTTCTTGTTTTGGTTCTCAGAAGGGAGGGAAGCGAATAGTTCCTGCTACTCGCATTCCCGAGGGCAATGCTTCCGCAACTCAGCAAACTGGACCGCAGGCTAACCTGGCTACAACACTTCACCCATCTCTCATGGCACCTCCTTCTTCACCAGCATCCTTCACAAATTCTGCTCTCCCTTCAACAGCTCAATCACCTAGCTGTTTCTTATCTTTATCTGCTAACTCGCCAGGTGGTCCTTCATCCACAATGTTTGCAACTGGGCCGTATGCTCATGAGACTCAACTGGTTTCTCCTCCTGTTTTCTCAACCTACACCACTGAACCATCTACTGCACCTCTCACCCCTCCACCAGAATTGGCCCACTTAACTACTCCCTCTTCTCCTGATGTTCCTTATGCCCGGTTTCTTTCATCTTCAAGAGATTTTAAAGGTGCTGGTAAGTCTAATTACAATGCTGCAAATGATCTTCAGGCTCCATACTCTCTTTATCCTGAAAGTCCCGCCAGTAGTCTCCGATCACCAATTTCCGGGATGTCAAGTGGTTGTTTATCATCTCCTTATCTGGAAAGGGAGTTCCCTTCACAATGGGATCCTTCAGCATCTCCCCAAACCAACAAAGATTCAGGGAGTGGCTCTGGCAGATTAAACGGGCATGGAAATAGTGGTGCCTCCATGGTATCTCACGACACAAATTTCTTCTGCCCTGCTACATTTGCCGAATTCTATCTCGATCATAATTCATTTGGTGGTGGAAGGCTAAGTGTTTCTAAGGATTCTGATACGTACTGTAATGGCAGCAATGGTTATCAGAACAGACAAACTAATAAAAGTCCTATGCATGATGCTGAAGAAATCGAAGCTTACAGAGCTTCCTTTGGTTTCAGTGCTGATGAAATCATTACCACTCCCCAGTACGTAGAGATAACAGATATAATGGATGATTCATTTACCATGCCATCCGTTGCTTCAAGTACGCCACAGCCTTTATCCACAAATGAACAGCAAAGAGCAGATGGAGTGCAAGCAAGTTCCCAGAAGGGCCTTGGCCTAGAAATAGATCATCATTCCAACAAGAACAAGTATTTGGAATTGCCAGCTTCACACGATAGACATGAAGGTAGATGAAAGATACTTAAATTGGAAAAATAATCTCTTTGTATGTTGTTTCTATATCATGGTTATCCTGATGATGCATTACATTGGATTTTGATAAATTTTTCATAAGCCTGCCAAGCAGCTTCTGGAGTGAATCAATTTCATCTTGTCTTATCACTCTCTAGACACACGTTGAGCATGTTAGGTGGTGCTCATTACTTATAAAATATATGCTGAACAAAATGGACTGGATTGATTAAAGCATCATGTTGCAACTTATGAGAGCACTGTCAACAAGTTCTAAGTGAAATTGACATTTGAGCATCTCATATGGAAGCATAATCTTTGAGAACAGAAAGAATATCATGCCTAGATAATACACGCATCAATGTGAGATAATACATGCCTAGATAATACATCTTAATTTGTTTGCATTTTATTCATTTTTCATCCTTATGAAATTGGTCTACTGCATGGCTTTTTAATTTTCTAAAATACTTATGCAATGCATGCATCAATCTTATTCTTCCTTATCTCAGGTCTTGACTCATGGAAGCAACCGAGGAATGTCTCTGGATCCAATACAACTTTTTGGAAGAATCTGACCGATGTGGAGGATAATACACTTCCAAAGCTGCGAACATCAAGAAGTTGCCGAAAATCACATGTGGGATTGTCCAACTCAGATGCTGAGATTGAATATAGGAGAGGCAGAAGCTTAAGAGAAGGCAGAGGGCATTTTGCTTGGCGCGGTTGACAAGCTGGAGATACCAACTAGTTAGTTCTCATAAACGCTGGTTGCAGGTCTATTTCCTCATAGCTTCCTTTGGTGGCCTTTTGCATAAATGTAATGATCTAACCAATCATCTAACCCTCCTAGCTCTGTCATTTGATCTAGCATTTCCAGTTGTTCAAGTGAATTTTCTGTGTCTAATTGTACAAGTCATACACTAATGCATCTAATTATATGTATTACTAAAGTTCATTTGGACAACAATTAATCTTGTGCCCTGCAAATCTCCATGCATAATGCGGTTATCCAGCAGATTTATATTGTTGATTGTGATTATAGATCTGTATAGATGCACTTTGGGTTCTGCATTGCCTGTCCAGGTCATGCCTGCCTCTAACTGAACACATACAAAAGCAAGAAGCAATATTAGTTGTTTTACTTGCATTTTTGTTGTAGGAAGGACCTTGACTTAGGGATTTGAACGAAACAAACGGCTGAGTTGTACGGTACTGAGCTCGAGCTGGACTCGAGAGTTCAAAGTTTGAGCATGGTTAGAGTTCTATTTACAAGCTCAAGCTCAACTAAATAGAGCTTTTTTATGCTCAAAATTATATAAATATTTATGTTCATTTTAATTGAATTTATAAACTCGTACACGATTATTCATAAATACTTATGTTCATCAGTGGAGGGTTATTTCAATAATTGAGTTTCTAACCTAATTTAATAGTATGGCTTGATATTTTAGGTTAGTGATAGAGTTTAGGAAATTTGGTTTGTTTATGGATATTTTAAGAAGATTTAACTTAGTAAACTTAGAATTAGGATCTTCAGATTGAATATTTTGCTCTCGACTTTGCTTCATTATCTTGTATGCAAAAGGTAAACTCGAGAATGGTTTTTTTGAACTCCTTTGGATTTCATTTGGCTTTATTAGTCTTTAGGAAGGCTTAATTATGCTTTAGACTTGTTTAGTAATTATGGGCTCCTTTTAATTGTCACGCTTTATGTACATTTAAGCCCATATTTAAGTCTATGAAGACTATGGCAAAGGATAAGGCTTCATAGTAAAGTTCAGTCTCAGTTATCCATCTTAAAATTATTCAATAGATACGATTGATCTCTAAATATTATATATGAGACTTTTTTTTTTATTTGAGAGATTTAAAAAGTATTGATTAATTGAGATACATGTTTAAGCTTTGCTAGAATCACTCCTTATAAGATCAAATAGGCAACCTTCTTAGGAATGATCTAAAAACAATCAAGAACCTCGAGTTTATTCTGTTATCATATGTGTGCAATTGAGATATCGAATTTTCCCATTCTTTCTCCTATGTCTTTTCTTAATGACGTCTTTCCATATATCATCAATTCAAGACGTTTCCTAGATCAATCAGTATATTTATTGCACACGATAGACCAACTATAGCAATCTTACCACACATCATTTTAGTTGAATTAATATCAAACCTTGAATTTGATGATGCTTGATATATACTTAAATTTGATTCAATAGGCTTATGAGCTCATGGAGTTATACACATCATGCTTGAGGTTACTCTATTAGTTTAAATTCAAGTTTAGCTCAAATAGGATCAAACTCGTGGGAAATATCGATTTGAACTCGTGTAACTCGTATCTTTAGCTTAGTTCCTTTACATCCTTGTCTTACAACTATTCATTCGCCTAAGCATCTTGTTCCTCAGCTCTTCAAGCCTCTTGAACCAAGTACTTGAGGGTGTAGTAACAGCCCAGATAGAAGTAAGTTATACCGGTTATTTTAAGTCCCTGAAAGCCTCAATTGTGCTACTATCGTAATGACAAGTTTTGTCTAACAAAGTAGCTCACTCTTTGGTAGATGACTGGTCTTTTTTGCGCTAAGGGGTGTGGCATCATTATGCGATATTTGTATAAACTACGGTCTATAACCGCATACCATCATTTAGTCATTTTATCGTTGATATGCAGCGTTTGCAACCAAAATCTTCACACGTGCTCTAAATTCTCATGATCCTTGCTAAAATAACTAAAATATCAAAGAAGTTCATGTAAGTTTAGAAGAGGAAAAAGGGAAAATTCCCTTCTTTTTTTTTTTTTCCCTCCCTTTCCTTTTTAGCTTTCGAAATGATTCATCATGCTTAACTAGAGTCATAAACGAATCAAATCGAGATCATACAGTATTAAGTTCAAATTCAAATACCACTTAAGATCTCAAAGCTTGACTTTAGTTTGAGACTAGTTGAACTTAGAATTTTATATTTAAACTTAACTTGATTAACTCGTTTGAGTTCGATTTATTTAAAAATATATTTCGTTTTAGCTATAACAAATTTTATATAGAAACTCAACTTGAATTCAATTAATATTTATACTCGATTAGACTTGTAAACTAGGCAAGCTAATTGTTATGAAGTTCTAGCTCCATTTGGTTAACTAATTAACTGTTCTTGAGTTGAGTTCTAGTCAAGATTAAGCTAAACTTGGGTAGGTTATGGTAATTTAACTCGTTTACACTATTATACTCAATATTACTTTTTTTTCTAATCAAAAGCAAAAATGATTTTATGAGTTGTTGGAGAACACGTTTTCGAAGAGTCAAAATTCTAAATGCATATATTAAACATATGCCACTAAGCGAAAGGACCGGCTTTGCAATTTACCTTGATTAATTATCACATTGCTTTGCAGGAATTGAACTTGATGTCTCATGCAATCTAATCTATCGTATAGGTATTTGGATTTATCAAAATGACTTGAATTTGTAATATTTAGAAGCCTAAGAACCTTCTCTCAAGCGTTACATGAACAGTGAAATTATCTGTATTTACGTAATTACGACTATAAACTGTGTCTTGGTCTATAAAAGCATGCCTTCTTAAGTTTTAACCCGCTGAATTTCACCAATTCTTCGAGCTGCAGTAGCTTTTTTAAAGCAATTTGTTAAAATGCAGTAGTTTTCCAATAATAAAAAAAAAAGTATTTAATGGGAAAATGCTAATAATAGCTAAATTTTGACATTAAGGTGGATATATTTTGAACTAAGAAAACGGTACTTTAACAACTGCTAAATACTAATAAATCAGTAAATAACCTTAAAAAGATTACAAATATGTCTTCCAAACTTTGATCTCGATATATTTTTTAAATTGAAAAAGCGAATGCCCTTTAATATTAAGTTACAAGAGTTAGAATAGTGTTAAGATATACGTTTTAAACTCAATATGTATCTATATTGAAATTTAAGGGTTTATTGTTTTTCTTTTAAACTGAAGATGAGATGCATTAGCGATATATGTCAAATAAGTCCTTGCCTAATCAAATTCAAACACGCACATTTTTCAGCAAGACCTTAAGCAAGTAGTCCTAGTAAGTGGCTTAACATTCATACTGGATTTCACGTTCGTAAAGCTAGATGTTAGGGTGATTATAAAAGCAAAGACGTAAATACCGAAACATACAAGAACTTTATTCATAAGCATGTATCCGGGTATACGTCGGTTTTGACCCGTGCGCTGGCACCAACTTAGATTGTTGGGTCGATGAACCATAACCGACCGAGGTGTCCGGGTCCAGATCCGGTTAGGATCTGCTTGCTCTATAGTTCTCGCCGGGTCTGTTGACTCAAAATCAGAGGAAAAAGGGGAAAAAAAAAAAAAATCAAAGACATAAATTCTCGTCCATACTGCATCTGAAATATCATGCCTAGAGCCCCATTCAGTTATCAAGATATACGCACAAACACAAACACAAACGAAAAGAACAAATACACAAATATGACCTCCCTTCCTTCTCTCCTTTTCTGTAAATGCATGCATGCATATACGCATACGCATCCCTATTTCTATACAAATACAAACACAACCACATAAATTTAAATATTTTAAATAATAAAAATTGTGTATCCAACTTCTCATAAAAAAAAAAAAAGTCTCCTTTTTTAATATGTTGCATGCATTTATAAATATTACAATTTCTCCACAACATTGTTATTGCAGCATGCATTAACATCTTTTTTAATATGTTGCATGCATTTATAAATATTACAAGTTCTCCACAACATTGTTATTGCAGCATGCATTAACATCTCTTCAAGTGGTGTTTGTGTACCATCTTTCTAGAATTCCTAAACTATTAAAATAGACGATTGGAATAAAGACGATCAAAGAAGTCAGGACAGACACAAAAGTCTAACTATTATGACGAAAATTTCATTTCACTTCTAACGGTACATGTTAGGTATAAGCTTATGGTTTAATGTATGAAAAATACTTGCAATTAAATATGTATTCCAAACAATGTTAATGTCTCTTTTTTTGGCGTTTCATTGTATTAACTGTGTGCCAGTGATCATCAATCTTATTTTCCATATATTTTCTTTTTCCCCCATGTCACTGAAGAAAGACTTTACTAAGTTCAAGAAAGTGACAAGCATAAAGCGTATTAAGTGGTAAAAAAATTTTATTCAAGAAAGAGAATGAATACTAACACGAACATTCTTAATGCATTTGACCATGATTTCTTGTGTTCTACTCTATAGGAACGTGTTGAAATTAGCGTCGCATCACTGTCGCCGTTTTCTTCATCCTTCTTAATTTTTTACTATTTTTTTATCGACTTAACTCCGATCTCTTGTTATAATAGTTCCATAAATATAAGAAAACGACACAATATTGGTGTTTGCATGTAAAATTTCAATTGTGTTATTTTAAATTTTGACCATTTCAATTGTGTTATTTTGATAATTATTTCATATAAAAAGAACAGTATTACAGCGTTTTAATATCATGTAATAGTAGCAATATTTCCATGTATGTATACGTTGCAGAATAAATGAATAAAGTTTCTATCATTTCAACTCATACCCAAAATAGAATATTTGCAATTGCAATTAATTAACAAATTAACCATTTTAGCTAAAGCGACATTACAAATATTGGTATAATTTAAACCACATGCTAAACCGAGGAAAAAGAAAGGGAAAAACCCTGTATCAGAATACATGAGGAATGCACCTTAGCGACGTGCAACGTGCCCGAGTCTACAAGCATCGATCCTAGTTTTCAATACCCTGTATCAGAACACGAGGAATGCACCTTTGCGATACATTTCCAAACTTAAACCTCCGCTACATGAGGTAGAAGATAGTGACATATAGAGAAATCAACCCCCAGTGCCCAATCTTACTTACTGGATACGGAATAGATCTGCTTCTCTTTGCTCCTATAAATTAAATCGCTCCACTTTTACCATAAGACACAACAAACAACAGGGTATTCTCCATTATGACTTCAACCAAGGAGCTTGTGAGATATTTATTGATAGATGGACACATCATTTATCTACTTGCAGAAAAGTTCGTAGTTGCAGCGAAGTGTTCCAAAATCACTCTTATCCCGAGGGGAAAGAAGGAAGTGTTTTAACATATGAGAGAGAGAGAGAGAGAGAGAGAGAGAGAGAGATTTAGAATGGAGCTGCCAAAATAGCAATAAAGCTTCCATTGAGGTATTGAAATATACCGCAAAATTTTTAACCGGCTAAAGTCTCCTTGTACCTAAGACCAGAATGACTTATTTAACAACAATGAATGCATCAAGATTGGCTTTCAAGCCAACCTGAATGATGCATGAAGAAAAAATTTTATGAAACTGTATAGAAAAGGCTTGTAAAATTCGAACGTCCTTAATAGCCACTGAATGTGTTTGGCCACTCACCGATCCTCCCAGAGGGCTCATCACAGCCTTATCTTTGTCTTGGCCTGCTAAAAACATCAGGCATCAAACCCTCCATGTAAAGCGTGCTGAATGTGCTTGCCTGAGATTTCCTCTCTTGCTGCTTCTCTCGTATGAATCTGCAATGCATCCATGTCATCCACAAACCCAAGTGTGAGTATACAAACCAGAATGAGGAGATAAAGCATATAAAGTTTTACAATGTACAGTGAGCGGAACTAATGGAAATGATATTCACACAGCTTTTTTAATCTGGTATCCCCTAGGCTCTCCTGGCCCATACATGGGAGATGACTCATTTGTGTGTTCAGTCCCTCGCCATTTTGGAGATTCATTCCTTACCTTTCTACTGTCATCTGATCAGACAAAAATCTTCATTGCTAGAACACAATGACTTATCAGCTATATATCCAATCCATTCCTAGATATGCTCTGAGGTGCTTGCTCAACCTTAATTTCCAACATTTTTTTAGGAAAACCCTCACATTCAACTTATCTATCTTTCAGGAAGGTAACAGATCTGGACAATAGAAACACAAAACTATATCCTGCCGGTTTGAGCAGCCAGACAACATAATTTGCTCAAATTATTTAAATCAGATAATATTCACCAGATATCATGCATCATGTCGTATTCAAATTAATAAGAATCAAAAGCTTCTTATACATATTGGCAGTCAAAATGAAGATGCTATTCTTATTACTTTCATCATATGTGCTAGTCTTATATCATGTTGTTACCAGAGTTTTATACAAATATAGAGCCCTTTTCAAAAAATATTATAGAAAAAAGCCCTATCAAATAATATTCTGTCTATAGGGTTTGCATACGCTTTTAGTGTGAAAAATTACTCCATTGAACCACAAAGGAAGGCGCATGTAGTGCATATGTTTTTAGTGCAATGCCAAATATACTATATACACCTTCAATGTATTTTAAATAAAAAGAAGATGCATCAACTACATGCACCTTTAATATATTTCACATTACACTGAAGGCATTCCATGAGCTGTAAATAGGCTGCGAACAAAACAGACCAAACATACGCTAAAGCTTCACACACCAAAATTTCCTTCCTAACAATGCACCTATCTCCCACAGTGTATTCAAATTTTATCTAGTTTTCAATTCTTTTTCACTCCAATCAACTTGATTAGGCACCATCCTCACCATCACATCTACATTTTCTTATTTTTTTGCAAAAAATTACTCAATCCTTCTCCCTATTAGCCCACCATGCTTAATCCCTAATTTAAGCAACATGTTGATATTTTTCAATTATTTGTTTAAACTCACGATAGAATTAGTTGATACACTGCTCGTGCTGTTAAATTGTGCCCATTTTTTCACGAAAACTTAGCTGTAGCACTTAAATTTAGAGTAAAAAAAAAATTCCTAATAAAGGTTCTACTCCAATACTTGGTGAATTTATGGAGATGATCAAGACGCAAATTGTTAAGTTGACGTTTGGTGTTTGGAGAGTGGGTGTTATGTGAACTTACTTATTGATTATATGTGGTATTGTTAAGGTGAAAATGGTGACATATGTGAAACTAGTTGTGTGCCCATGGAAGCATCGTGAGTAGCAATACGAGGCCGGAGCACGATAGGGTGAAAACGGTGGGGTGAATATTTTTACATGTATTCTTCATAAAACATTTATGGACCTTTTAGTGAATGTTGATATGTATTGCACATTTTTTTCTTTTACAATAAACTGCAAAATTCATAACTTCTACATAAACTCTTAATTTCAGTTGCGGATTGAAGTGTGAGCTAATTATTCATGGTGTTAAATGTTGGTATCTTTGGGCGAGTGCGGTTCATCTAGTGAACCAGAGAGTTTCACTGTGTGTTGGTTGTTTAAATATTTTGTAGGCAATAATATATTTTGAGCTAATACTATTTTTTGTTATATTTTGTAGGTATAGTTAGCATGTGCCTTCTTTGTATTTGAAATATATTGAAGACGCGTACACTACATACGCATTCTTTTGTGGTTCACTAGGAATTTTTTTACACAACATGCGTCTTTACTCTCCTATAGGTAAAATATATTTTAACAGAAAATCTTTTCAATAATTTTTTTTTGAAAAAGCCTTTATTTATATAAAACTCATTGTTACCACCCAAGTCATAGGAAAAAGCCCAATACAAAATTCTAATCCGATAGATGAGAAAACCTCTTGAACTTGAGTATTATAATTAGTCCATATTTCTATCTTATGTGAGATTACAATATTACCATCCCTTTAAAAACTAACACGCAAATTGGTCCATGCACATTGGCCAAATCTGGACCACCCAATCTAAATAGCTTTACTCTAGATAGCCCTCATTTTGCTTTACTAGGTAACCTTTTCTCAAATAGCTACCTCTTAGGTTACTCTTTGTTTAGTTAGCCCCTTTCACACAGTTGCCTCTTAATAAAAGTACTAAATGTTATAACTCAAGTTTAAGAAAGGAGCTCAACCCAAAAGACTAGTCTAATAGGTGGAAAAATCTCTTAGACTTAAGTGTTATAATTAGTCCATGTGACTTTCTATTTGTGATTGTAACACATGCCTTTGAATTAATTATACAAGAGTTTTTTACTTAATAGCCAAACTATATATCAAAATTTGGATATGATAGAATTATCATCGTGGAATGTAAATACAACACAAAATGTACCGTCATGTCAATGATGAGAGTATTTACCTTGTAAAGCTTGAAACTACAACACGGTATGAGCATTTTTATGGCAGTCTTCATGTTGTTGGCCTGGTCATAGTAGATAGACCACGCCCTATGGGAATTACCCCCTGAAATTCTTCATCGGACTGTCCCTCATCTATGGAGGCCATAGAATAATAGTTCAATTAATCAAATGCTTTGTTAAGAAAAATGCAGAAAATGTTTAAAAGAACATTACAGTAACCTAAAGCATATAGGTCACATAGCTAGTAATTAAAGAGTCAAGATAAGCCTCAAAACTGTTGAAAAAGAATTACTACAACAAAAATGTTTAACTTCTTATAAAGGAAAATAGATCATGCAATTTTGTAGCATTGTATTTAGATTAATGCTCACTAATTCTTTCTTGGAATGGCATCAATCGCCAGATGAAACATCAGAAGGAAATTGAAAAGAAAGCCATCAATCTAATCCTGAAGATCTGAAAAAAATCAACACCACAAAATGAATAAGGACCAACGAAAGTAATACCAACTCACCAGTTATTTCTTCCCCTGCCTGTGCCCCTGCAACCCCAATGCATGAATACAATGAATCTTCATCTACCTTCAATTGATCGTATGCAAGGTATACATCCTCAATAGTGGCAGCTTCATAGAGCATGACAAGATCTTTAATGCACGAAATGTCCTGTATAGCGCATTAGACTCAGAACACTTCCCCGAGTAGAAGTAACCATCCTGTTAATCTCAAATGTATTACACTCAAAGATGTGAGAGTCTATTTCACAATTTACCTTCCTTGGAACAGATGATGCTTGCAAATGCGCCAATAATCCAAGCCAATAAGCATTTGACTTGATCTCAGCTTCATGTCTCATCAGAAGGGTCCGTTTTGCCTGCAGCAAGGGGGGAAAAATATATCAATAGAAGAGTATTAACTAACCTTCGTCAGAAAATGAAAAAAAGATATTCATAACATGTTATTCTGTGCCAAGGAAGAGATCATCCCTTAAGTCAAATTTGTCTTAAGCACAGAAAGAGTTAAAGCATGAATTTCAAAAGTTGGAGTCATACTCCAGAGGGAGTCCCATTTTCCAAAGACTTCTTGCATTATTTTATACAATGCAACTAGATGCAGAACACAAATATGATGCCCTAAGGAGTTCTCATTAATGGCAAAACACCTTTTAATGGCCATAATGATGAATTAATATATATTCTTTAAAAGATAATAGTTTGGCTTCCAGAACAAACAGAAAATGACTGACCAATTCATATTGATACAACTCAATCCGTACACAATAAGACTTCAATGTAAAAGAACCTTAGAAGGTGATAATGAAGAAACGATATCTTTTGAAAAGGTAATCATGTAAGAAAATGAACAAAAAATCAACATGTCAACACCTTTATATTTCAGAACTCAAATTTACACAGTAAAACTTCATAATCAACCAGGTGTTGATGTTTAGAGAACCTTCCTATAGTCACTGAGAAACTTACTCTATCCAACTCCCTTAATACAATCTTGTTGCTATGCAGACCTCTAAGAACATTCTTGCAAGCATCAACTGCTTTGTGAACCTGGATAACATAAAAATCTAAGATCTCAAAACTGAAGAATGTGAATGTGCAAGTTATTTATTGAAATTCATAATAAAAAATAAGTTCATACTGTAAACTCCAAACCTTGGCAGGAGTTGATGTCACCGAAATCACATACCAACCAAGCTCAAGCCTGTCAAATAAGTTTAGCTCAAATGACACATCATACGTCAATCCAAGGGAATCCCTGACAGTCGTGAAAAGCCTGCAGAAAAAATATTTCAAAGCCTCGAAAGACACTCAATTATTATTAAAAAAAAAAAAAAAACTTGTGCACGAGTCATTCGGAGAAAAGATCCATGAATATCCTAAATTAGCATGAATTCTGAGGCTGATATTGATAGAATCAGAACAATCTTATAGTGCAAGCTCAGTCACCTGACTTCATCTTTTGATATAGACAAAAAAATGAGTTGAATTTCAATTACACCACTACAACATTGGCAATTTCTCAACCAAATATTCTATCTTATACAGGGGATGATCTCCCATATAATTTGGAGATGCAGATAGAATAGATACATCTCCTCAAGAGTGAAATGCAAAGGGATAGGTCCGCAGTATCATATTCATGAAACGCATAAATAATCCAACCAATCTTGCAAACCGGCAGAGTACCCCTGGATGACTTCATGGACAGAGTATCCAGGGAAGTTTGCAAATAACTGCCCTCAAAGCCCATACTCAGCATTCAGATGTAAATCAAAAGGTGACAGAACTCTGACACATTTACATTTGTCCTAGGAGCAGTTATGCAAGAAACATTACCTAGAATTTATTATCTCTGCCAACACCCCCATAGTGATGCCAAAGAAAAGTGGGTGGCTTCGAAGTTTCCTTTGCATCTCTTTTTCAATATCCTTTTCCGCACCACCTTCCTCAGTTGCTGATTCTGCACCTATAAAGTTAATCAAGAAAACAATCATATAAATACATTCATCCTTGACTTTGAGGATAATTGTCAAATCACTGCCTAACTTGAAGTTTTGAAAAGGCATTCCTACTCATCACAATGACATGACTTCATTATGCTCTATTTTCAGCAATAATAACATTGTGATGGTTCTTTATATGGATGTAAATTGGTTTCATCAGTATAGCACCCAGGGTAGCATGGAAACACCTAACTTAATATCGTCAAGATTTCCTCCAAAAAATAAAAACTACACAAATAAACTATGTTGCTAAATGACCCAAAAAAAACCTTCTCATCACATGTGCAGATATGGTAAAAGGGACATCACATCTACATAAATTCCTGAAGCAGCATAGTAGAAAAAATCAGAAGAAAAATCTCAGAAGCCCACGAGATGAGGAGTTTTCTCAAAATGATACAGTACAATGCAAGGCTCGATAGAACGTAGCCTACTTGTGGCTCATCATTTCAGAGGCTTCCTTGAGTCAACTAAATGATAATAACTCCTCGCTAGAGTCTCTTTGCTTCTGCTTTTATGTAACATGAATTATTACCCAGGGCAAGGGTAGCAACTTCTCCAAAGGAATATTGCAAGAATTTTGCAAAACAATTCAACAAAGCAGATATCAATCAATTGACGCCTTAGTCTTCACTAAATCCTGTGCTATGTGAAGTTTATTTTCTTTTCAAAATCAAATACTTGTTTCTAATAGTGTTATGATACTTCTATAAGAATATATACACACGCATGCCCAAGCACCTGGACCAGCCACCTGGTGTCTTAGGAAATATTTACTTTAAGGACAGTCAGCATTCCTTATAATTCCTCGCTGCAGAGATATAAAAAAAATTGATGAACAAGTTTAGAAACGAGTATTTGATTTTGAAAAGAATAAATGCAACCTTTTTACTTTAAGGACAGTCAGCACTCTTTATAATTCCTCGCTGCAGAGATATAAAATAATTGATGAACAAGTTCTTTAAGCATGTTGAGGATCCATGGCTTGCAATTTATCATATGAAGTCTATAAATGCGATGCATCAACCATCCCTTGTAAGTTCTAAATGGACATTCAAAGAAAGATCTAACTTTTAATATAAGGAGATGCATTGTTATTTGACCTGATACATTGGGGTTAGTAACATGGATAACTTAATTGAATGTATGGAAAGAGAGGTTGGTAAACAAAAACGTAAATACCATAATCCTTATGCCCCAACAAAAAAGAATCTGAAAATATACACATTGGCAGTGGAAACAAAAATGCTCACCATCAGCCAATGAAATTTCCCTAATAGACTTGAATAAGTCTTGTCCTTCCACAGTGAAACCCCAGCGGTTAGGTGCTGGGCCTGCAATATATGCACAGGCTCTTTCATCTGTATCTTTTAGGAAAACCTGTTGACAGATAAAATAGGCAAGCTTTCAGAATCTAAGGGACATAAAAAGCAGTAAGAGTTTTCACTCTCATCCCTTTAGGGAACGCATTGAGTGCAAACATAACAAACTCCAGTACTCACTTGTTGGGACTGCAAATCTGATGGAGATGGACGGAAAAGGACAGGTTCAGATGCAAAACTTCTCCCAGATCCCCTTGTTGATCTCACTGTGCCTAAGTAGTCAAGGACACAAGATTCAATCTCCTCCCGAGAGAAATCCCCAACAACACTGACCTGCAAAGATGAGAGGGATATTAATATGAAACAATTACTTTGAAAAGTCTGCGTACAAACTCCTTATTTTCAATTTTTACCTCCACGTTATCAGCAACAAACTGACTCATGACAGCATCTTTAACTGCATCCAAAGATAAATTCTGCAATGAAATTGGTGTGGGCTCCACAAACCGCTCATCACCGTTCAGCATTGCCATCATGAGTTTGTGAGCAGTTGAACGCTCCAGGCTTTTTGGAATAGATCGATAATAAGACAAGTATAGCTGTCTTGCTCTATCAAATGCATCATCCAGCCAAACACTATGCTGCAAATCAGTGGTGGTTATGTTATAGATCGATATAAGGCAACAGCAAACAGTGATACGATGGTAAAATGTAGGACAGATGAAATGGTGTATATGTGCTAACTTCAAAATATCAAGGCAAGAAATAGGACCAGCTAGACTTAAAGGATTGGTGAAAGATTATGAAGTTCAAGATGTTTTACCTCAAGTACCATATGAAGCAACTGAAAAGCAGCATGCATCCCATTGTCTCTAAGAGTAAAGCGAAATTCCATTGCAATAAATTCCTCCGTGGACTCCAACGAACAATTTATTAAGTGATTTACACAGAATAGCTCCACCTGAAGCAGCACATAAACCCATAAGGCCACTGATCAAAGGCAATCTTAGAGGAGACACAGACTCAGATCTTTTTTATCTCTCCAATGACATGTTTTGTGCTTTCAAATATAGAAACCTAGATGACAGTTTAATTTTGCCACCAAAGCTGGGAACAGCAACTCAGTTAAAATTCAACAAGATAACTTGTTATTTGCTGCTCTTTGCCCCGTGAATTTCTCTAGTTGTTGGCAGTTATCCTTGTATCCATTTAACAAGTTGAAAATGCAAGAGATCATTTTCTTTAGTTGTGCAGTAGGCAAATAGAATTTGATGCAAAATATAACCAGAGAACACTTGAATAGGACCAAGAATCACAGGCTAGTATTCTGAGTATAGCCAGAGGGAGGGATCTGGAAAACTTCAAAAGTTATCCCTGAATTGTTTTGTGGATTACTGGGACAGAATTGTTTCCTTGGAAATAGGGAACCGAGCAAGTTATAAGTACTTTTACTTCTGCATCATATCTAGAGAAACATGAAATGGATTACAGGTATATGTTGGAACTGGTGGCTGTCATATTTTGATTTTTGAATATGATATTGGTCTCATCCCTTCATCCAAGGTTGACAACTTAACTGATGTCAGCAGAGCACACTCATTCAGGAAAGAATAACTTCAAGACTGACTAGAATCAAGTATTCTTTCAAGTTGCAAACATAGTATTCTTAGAATTTACAGAGTTGCTATATCCACTAGGCCATTTGCCTACCTCTGGACCTAAGCTAGAGACACCTAGTACGTGTCACCGAACTTTCTCATGGTACTCCCAAGACAAATAACCTACCCTATTCCAGTGTCCAGGTAATTGAAAAACAGATGACCCATTATATTTGCCTGTTTTTACAGAAGAATCCTTGGAAATTATACACAGATGCAAATCCACTTGGTCCCTCTTTATCAGTCTACAGGCCTTTCAACAATACAGGTCACCCGAAGTGTTGCAAAAAAAGTTGATAATATGTGTCCTATTTACAACGATGTTAAAGAAGGTGAACTGCTAAAGACTAATATTTAGCCATGCATACATGCATCGTTGGTCAACCCCCATCCAATGATGGAAACAAATCATATACCATCTAGAATACAACTGGTGAGCAAAATAAATAAAATAAAAGAATCCGCAAAGACCAGACCAGCCTATATTGACATAGTATCAAAGGGCCGCCGTACTGTCAACAACATCAAATTTTTTTCCAAGTTCCAACATGATATTAAATTTGTGCCACCAGCATATAAGCCAATATCGCATCAATTTTAAGCAGGAAAATGAATAGCCCATTGGAACAGTAAACACACACAGCACATTTTCATCCACATAAGAGGAAAAAGTACAGACCTGCTCCCTTGAGAAATTACCAACACGGCCTCCCTCACTCAGCGTACGAACACCAACAACAACAGCTCCTCTTGATTCGGAACTTTCTGCTGCTCGACCTCCACCAACTATGAGACGCATCACTCCGCCCCGGGATTCACTTTGTGAAATCTGCACATACATTAAGTATGATATGATATGAAACAATTATATGCAACACAATAGCTATCCCTTAAACAAAGTTCACAAGGAAAGAAAAGAAGAACTGCTCACATAAATGCTTTCTTACATACAGATTATTTGCATTTGAATGTGCATATAAACATATATTATATAAATATCTTAACCAACAATTAGCAACCATATTAATCTCCACCCAAAAATTTATCTTCCAAAGTTCATAGAGTCAATCATCGTATTCATCACATAAGAGACATCCTCCCACTCTTTTTCTTTCTATCTTCCTTTTTCCAATCTCTTCGCGCCATCTCAGATACTTTTATAAAATTAAAAGACAAGCACCAATATTTGTGATAGCAAATACTGACTCCCTAGATGACAAATCCTGTCAATAACTTTTGTACAAGGCTTAATACACAACTTGTACCATTGTTGCCACATATCTACTAAATAGCATACAAACCAATATTCAAAAGGAAGTGGGGATTAGGCAAAGAAGTTTGTGATAGCAAAAGTTTCCAGGCGCTGTCCAAGACTTGAGTCATAATCACAAGCATATCCTAAACTTGTTTGTTTTTTTCTTTATTACTAGGTTCTCAAAACTTAAGTATATTTTAACCAAATCATTCAAATCGTATTTATCCTTGATTATAACCATCAAATTAAATATTACACGTGTTGGGCTAAAAAATATACCACAGAACATATACCTTATAGTTTATCCGAATTCCATTTGAAAGACGGCCCTGGGTAATCCCTGTCTCCACATCATGTATTATTGTGATGTCTGAATTTGGACCCATGGGAACAAAGGATGGGTTTCTCTGAAGCTTTAAGTCCTGCAGCTGTGATGAAGTAACCAGTTCCTTTGGCACCTCAAGCTGCAACATAAGAAGAGAAAACTCGGCAGTACATTATCATTGATATCAAGATTTGAATCAAAACATCATGCGCAAACACTACTTTAGAGGATACACACCTCAGGTTCAGGCTCGATGGGTTGTTCCAGTCCAGCTTTCATGGCGGCTATAATCTCAGCTGGAGATATTTTAAACTCAGTTTCACCAATTCCATCAATATGTACTTTTCTGGGAACACAAGCAACAATAGCTGCAGGATTTGGAGCAGTAGGCTTTCCAAAATCAGCTATATACTCCAATACTTTGGCACCAATGGAATTTACCTACACCCAACAACTATTAAAATTACAAGACATCTGAAAAGAATCATCAAATGAGGAAAGTAGGTGGAATGGCTGATAGAGATGCAGCCCAGTGGTCATGATTTTCTATAATCAAAGGAAATTGATAAAAAGCACAATAATAAACTGAGAGGTCATATGGTACCATAATCAAATTAGTTTCACAGGATACCAGCTCCTGAAAAAGGTAAGTATTTAAAGGACAACATCAAAAAGTGGAGTTCCATTTTTTGCAGTCCCTAATAATCCAAAATTAGTGAACATGATAGGGCTTTTTTCTGCTAAACAGGAAATAGTAAGGTAATATGTTATCCAAATCCCAAAGTGGACCTTTAGGCCAACGAAAATTTTGATAACTAGAGATCCTACTGTTGATTTTTCTTTTTTTGTGCAAGACCACATGGTCATCATATGTATCATCATTGATAGCAGTGAAGCCATAGGAAAGATGGTGCTCTGGAACCTATATTCCAGACCAAAAGTATTGCCACCTGGCATTACCAAGTCCAAAATTCCAGTTTCTGCCATTAATGGTTGTAAAACATGTCTTCCAAGAACTCTGTAGTGGATGAATTCTTAGTAGTCACATTCTTTGCAATCCATCTTCTAAGAGGAAATCTAATCCCAACTCTGTACCGTATCATCATTGATAGCAGTGAAGCCATGGGAAAGATGGTGCTCTGGAACCTATATTCCAGACCAAAAGTATTGCTACCTGGCATTACCAAGTCCAAATTCCAGTTTCTGCAATCAATGGTTGTAAAACATGTATCTTCCAAGAACTCTGTACTGGATGAATTCTTAGTAGTCACATTCTTTGCAATCCATCTTCTAAGATGAAATCTAATCCCAACTTGGAGAGGAAAGAGAGATTTCATATTTTATCAGACATCTTGGAGGTGTCAACGGATGCATAAATTTATAGTCCTCAAACTTAGATAGCAAGGAAATTACCACCCAACTTCAATATATTAACTTGACTTCTTTCATAAATTCAAAGCATAACAAAATTACTTCTTCAAGGGTAACGGTTCCAGCAACAGCAACTAAACTTTCATGCCCTTGTACTTGATCCATTACGGTGTGGCCCAAAGCATCACTCTCCATGATAAAATCCAAATTATCAACAGAAGATACATTATCAATCATTGCTGCCAGTTGTTCACTATCTTTCAACAATGCATCCATATATCGAGTTAGCTCGCCTTTTGTAACACCAAACTCTTTGAGCCGCCGAACCTACAGAACACAATGTAAATAAGATGTTTCACCTGTGTAACAAAAGCATGACTGAAGAAGCATAAACGAATCATAGTAGTGTCTGCTGCTTCCAAAGTAGATTTATAGATTGAATTTGGGGGGAAATGTGCATTAGAAACCCTAGTTTTGAAAGGAAAGTACAAACTGGATCAAATATCCTACTCCATAGCTCACATCTCCTAACTCTCTATTAGAAAAGTGGTAAATACCAGAAAGATTCAGAACCATCAATAGGCACTTATATATACTTTCTAACTCCTCTAATTGACTTGCCACAATATCCTACTTCTTGTAACATTATGCAAGTACAAATACTGACTCTATCAAGCACACAACTCTGGCAGACGTTAAATAACTTGAACATTAGCTGAGAATGGAGTTATTTATCCCTTCTATGGGGATGGGGGTGATTAAAGCCTGACTCAAACTTAGGTAGTTACCTAACCATGTAAGCAGACTCTTAGTCTGTCCTTCATCCTGACTTTTACTTCACAGATAATTATCCCAACCTTTATCTCACCAAACCAACAAAATAACAACAAAGAACCTCCTCCCCCTTTCCCTTTCTGAAAATGTATCAATAGACATTTAGAGAAAGAAGGGCCTGTCACACCTACCTCTTGAACAGCAACTGTAATAGCACTCTGCCAGTTCTTAGGTTCTGCAGTCACAGTAAGGGTCGTGACAGTGCATCCTTCTCTGCCTGAATCACTGTGGTCCAGTTCAACCGAGGTGAAAGGTGGATTTGAACTCTGAACAATACAAACCTTAGTCAGTGAAAGAAATTACTTTATCACACCAATCCATACATGATGTTACTGACGAGAGAAAAAAACCATAGCATGGTACAACAAACGGTGTACAGAGGATCATCCACATTATTGATTGACAAAGAACACCAGGAGACAAACATTCTGATTTTTCCAAACACCATAGGACTTGGACCCATTCAAGTAACTGAATAAACTGAAGCTTTGGACACTTGCCAAGGGATGCTCCTTCACCCTTTCTTTTCTTTTCTTTTTTTGGCTCTAGTTAGATGCAAATTATTCTAACAAACTGCCAGTAAAGTTTCTAACTGGACTACCCTTATAATAAATAAGGTTCTCAGATCATTTTTCAGTAGCAAGTTGTAGGATTTTTACATAATTTGGTATAATATCTTTCTTTATTACTTTTTATCTCTGTGTATCGCTTTATTCTTTTGTGTATCATTTTACTTTTATCCACTGTTGGCAGGCTATGGTATTATATAGATATAATCAGATTTGATATCTTTAAGATTAGCTAGGATATTTTTGTTTTCCCTTTCTGTTTCTCCTCTCTAATCTCATCACCTAGGTTGCAGGGGATGTAGGTTTTTTACTTCTTGTATTTTTAGTTATTATTATGAGAGTTTCATCCTGTAAACTTTCTTCACATGTAAACACAAAATTTAACGTTATCAAAAGCATGGCCTAAAGTATATAGCAAAAATTAAGTGAAGTGCTCAAAAGTGGAGAAAATGCAAATAAAATCTCCATACAGCATTGCGGCATTATTGTGGATATACAAGGACAAACAAAAGCAGAAACGATTGTGAACAGTGGGAAGTGGGAAGATTCTAGACCTTGTATCTTGTGTTAATCCGAAAATGCAGAGCAGACAAGAATATCCTCTTCATCAATACATTGCGCAGGTCACCATATGTCTGAACCTTGTTGACTGGAATCTGTGAAAAATTATGACATGTAAGGGTAGATAAATCCTCCTAATGGAATATATGCTTTCACTGAAAATAAAAGCCATATCCAAACTGCCAAAGCTAAATATCATTTGCAGCAAACACAAGATTGGATACTTGCTAATGGAAGCAAGTACATAAACTTGCTTCTGAGGATGAGCTTGAACCTGGCAATTGATCTGATGGTGAAATTGGAGCATACAGATGCTTCAGTCCAGGTGAGAACTATATATCTCTTAACTCCTACCATAAGCTTAACTAGCACAACAATAACAGACTGCACCAGGAGTCCCATAGGCTCAAATTAACCCAGCAAGCAACCATGAAATGAGCCATATCCAAGAAAAAAAACAGATAAACACATAAAATATGTATGTTGGTGATTAAAAGAATAGATATATAACAGAAGGGTGCTCCAACCAGAAGCTATTACATGCTATACACTTGAGTTCATCATACCTTGCAGAACATGTTAATGGAAAAGTTCTGGAGCAATTCATGCTGAAATATTTCTGGATTCTTGGCTTCCATATGATTTCCTGGGAGAGACCAAACGTGCTTGACAGGAGGGCGGACTGCATGCCTTTCTCTTTTGGCAATCTTCACTTGATCCAACGAATTGGATTTATCATTAGATGAATTCCCAAGACCAACATTGAGCTTGGGGACAAGAAAACTAGCCATCGCTCCAAATGTGCTTTGGGATGGTGCAGTTGTTGGCTCATTTTCCATCCCCGATTGACCAAAGACAGCCTGCATGGAAGAAAACAAAGTACTGGCTTAACATGGAAGCCAATGCAGCTTTTTTTCGGTGAAGGAAGGTGGGAAAGCACGGGGTCCATCATAGATAATTAGGAAATCAGCACTTATTAACTTGTTTGTGGACAGAAAGCAAGCAATTTCATGCATATTCTTTCAAATTAATACAGCCTGATATAACAATCATATAAGAAGATTCTGAAGCATACTTCTATTTGGGAGACCGTCTTTGAAATATTATCGATGTCTCCCACAATATATAAAGTCGCATTTGCTGGGAAGTACCAACGCTCATGGAACTTCCTAATTTTATCGGCATCCCATTTCTTAATCTGCTCCTCCAATCCAATTGGGAACCTCTTGCTAAGCTTGTTCTCAGAATGGAGGTGCTGCAACAACTGCAGGTATAAAGGAAAATGACTGAAGTTAGTAATAGCTCCATGGCTTAATAAAAGACAAAATGGACACAGCAATTCAGATAGCAATGCTACAAATAAAAGCTTCTGTAATAGTACCTGACAATCTACACGGTACTCAATTGTATTCATCATTTGCAGCTCTGAAAGTATTGCTCTGCGTTCTTTCTCAACTCTTGAAGCAAGGAATTTGGGATGAAATGCAATCTGCACACAAGAAAAACAATGTAACTTCAACCAAGGAAAAACAAATAGTAATACAGGTAACACAGCAAGTATACTCAGGCAGTGCCTTTCCTTCTTCTTTTAGATTGGTGCTTCACTGATACCCTGTGTAGTAATAGATGGTGGATGCTTGATTTAGTTTAAAGCCAATATTTTCATTACATACTAATTTCTTGTCCTATGTTTTTATATTCCATGCCTCCTTGATTAGCCAACCAACATAAAATTACCTGCATATCTATGACATGAAATCTAAACTCGGGCTTTAGAAATCTATTTGATTTATTACTAAACTTCCAAATTCACTCAAACATCATTACTTAGGTACCTCATTCAATGCATCCAATACAGATGGAAGAAGATCTTCTCCTGAATCCTGCAATAACCAAAAAAAAATAGTAGTCAATATATGAAAGGGGACATAAAGTAAAGAAGGATAATAATATTTTGATCTACCAAAGCATATGTGCTATGCAATATTTACATGGAAAGACTGAGTACTCATGTTGAAATTTTATCTTAGTTTACCAAGCGAAATACATAGCAACATCATGTTCTACAGCTCCAATTAAGTCTGTCTCTTTGGAGACATCCCATAGAAGATGGAATCATGGAATGATACGACTAAAATTAAGGTTTTTCAATGTCTTCACAGACAGTACTTTAAGAAGAAGCTGAAACAAAACCCTTATCTGTATGTATTAGGATTTCAGATGATAATAAACCTTTGCTGTGGTTGGTGAATGTATGTGAAACACGGTATGGTGGAAATCAGTGTATGCATTAGATCGGGCCCCTGTCCCCAGAAGTTTCTCGCGTTTCTTGCTTCCAAGGAAGGCAACATGTTCAATCATATGTGCGATCCCTTGTTCATCATCTTCTTCATCGATAGAACCAGCATGAACTTCCATATGTGCCTCAAACCTACAATTCCAAAAACATTGTCAGTCTACAGTATATATGCCTCTCAGACAAGATGGTGATTAATATAAGGTTACAATATTCTGCATCGAGCACTGCTAACAGAAAACTTTCTAGATAGAAATTATCAAAAAAAGGGAGGATAAAAACTTTCAAGATGCACAGCTTTCTAAAGTGGTTAGATGAAAATTCCAATCGTTTTTGACATTTACTTTGAAAATTTGTGTTAAGATATTAGCTACAAGCTTTGCAAATTGTGTTAAAAGAAGCATACATACTTTGAAGTTCTAAATAGTACCACAACCAGCTTATATAAAACTTGAGCATATAGAACCACTTTATCATGTGAAATTTATAATGAAACCAAATCAATGCTCATTAAACAAATTGAATAAGGTGTTGAAATGTAAAGGACTACTATATATCTAAGCTTTTATAAAATTGGTTGATTCTAATCAAAACCTCAAACATTTCTTAATTGAAAAAGTTCCTGATCAACGGTCAGGTAATGAAATATCTGGTGCACAAAATAACATCAAGGAAATAACTTTTTTCCCCATTGAAGCAATTTGATATTTTCGCTTGTCGAATACCATTGATATTTGAAACCATATCGAGAATATATCTATTTTGTGGTTGCATACTCTATATATTCTTAATTACAGCCCACCTGCTTGGAGGAACCTTATTTGGTAATATAAGATAACGGAGACCATTCTTCAGCTGTCCTCTATGTAACTTTGGGTGGGAAGGAAGTTTGGAACCCAAAAACCCCTCTAGCTCTGAATTCAGACTGTAAGGACTAAATAAATCCACATCTTGTTTCTCAAGAATACTATCAGGCCATGCTGTACCTGCAGCATGTGGCTCCTCTGGACCAACAGAGGCATGTGGAACACAAACATGCTTGACCTGGAGATCACACAATACACAAGAAGAAAGGATTCTAAGAAAAAGAAGCGAAATCCTCTGAAAATTCTTTAATAACAACTTTAGAAGAGAATTAGTTGAAGGCTAGGAAACTTGGAAAAATAGTCCTAATTGTTATATGCATTAAGAAAATGTTAGAAAGACACTTTTAAAGGATTCTTGCTTCTGGCTTGGCTTAACTGCAAAGAAATGGTGCAATTAACTTTAAGCTTATGTGCTACACTGCTACTATGACAAACTTGCCATCCTATTCTGTACCTACAGCAAAAGCTTCATCAACTTAATTATACTGGTATTGAAGCATTGCAATTCCTACATTGCTTGCGGTTATACATGATATCCAAACCTTCAATTTTTCATAAGATGAGATTTTAATCAAGGATGAGGCAAGAGTTTTCATATTTACGTGGGGGGAGGGGGAAAGGGAGGGGAACTCAATACTAAAAAGCTTTTAAATATACATATAACATAATGCTGTTGACAATTAAAGTTGAAATTAACCCATTGCTGAGTGCTGTGCAATTTACCTCTTAGAAACAAAATGAATCAATCCCTCTCCATAAAACACAAAGGGTCAACTTTTAATTCTACTCCCTAAACTAACAGTCACCGACAATTTGTCTTCTCAGCTTTAGAATTCCCTAATTAACTTCCCCAAAAGAACCTTCAGTTCGACTTTCTTCCATGCCATCTCTAAATTTTGTCAAAGCTTGCTGTTAAACCGTGATTTTCATGTTAGTTTAGGTGATTAGATACACAATTTTAAATTTTAAAAGACTCTTATACAAGATATTTTCTGTCAGGGAAAATTTGAAAGTTACTTTAACAAAAATACATACAGCGTGAATAACCCAAACCACAAACACAAATTTTAAGGGCCAAGTGCAACATTTTAAAGGTGAAGGCATGAATAATTTTCATTTATTTCACGGTTTGACATGCTAAAATGTGATTCTCCAGAACACAACATCGTTGAATTACAATTACTAAACTTCCTCTTCATAAATACAGTCTAGTTCTAAAAAATTGTCCATTATACATTTTCTTCATCATACCATCGATGTATTAAATCAATAACCACACCACCAAAAGTAAAAGTAGTCTTCCCAATTAATGAAGTGAATCACCATAAAGGCTTCACCAACAAGGGTGAGCCATGAAGTGAAGTTCCCAGAGGCACTGAAATTTGCAGTGCTTGATATTTGAGAAGAATAAGAAGAGTTTGAAAAGTATTGAAAATAGATCATAATCATGCAAAGTTGTATTGATCAGCAATGAAGCTTGAGATAGGAAGGGAAAGCTCCAAATTGAAAAGGTGACGTAGAAAACCTCAGGGAAAAGAGTTCTACATATGTGCAAGAATGTAAGAACCATATATACTCATGAGCTGATTTGCATCCCTAGCCTTATGTGTCAAATAGCCGATGGAGGCATTGAGCTGGGAAGGCACTTTCAGTAAATAAAGTCTATCATAAAAACATGCATCATGTAAACGAGTAACTCCTGACACACACAGCCCAGGTAAAAAAAAAGGCTAGAGATATGAGGAGTCATCTATGGCTAGCTTACCAAGGCACAGCCTAATGACTTCTTCAGCAAAAGAAAAGAAGATTTATCAACAAATGCTTTAGGTGCAGATCTGTGAATGCTGAAACGATTTTTCCGCCAATGAAGAGAGCATGATATGCAATTATTTAATTCTGAACAACTTGGATCAATTACTGCTCCACCAAGCAAGAAAGAGTTTCTTCTCCAACTATCACACTTCTTCCTACGGGACCTCAACCCACCACGTAAAATTTGGTGTTGCCACCTGCCATTCAACAGAAAGCCCAAATACAGACCTAAATAAAAACAGTTCTGAAATGAAACTGATACAGCAGATACACATATAAAGTAGGCCGTGTATTTACCAAATCAAACTAGCAATGAAAAGCAGAGCATGTGAAGAATGCCTATCTAGAAACTGAATTCAGAGAGATCACGTCATGAAATTGCTAATTTTCATTCTTAAACCCACAAGCAGCTCTAAGTCGCCCAGGAAAGAATATACCTAAAGAAAATATCAAATATAAAACGACTACACAAATTTAAAACCACCAGCAAACTTTGCATAGATTTAAACATCATAAAATCAAGGAGATAACAACATACTCCTGTCTAAAAACAAGAGACAAGTTTCAATGTAACTAAAGTACAGATATGTTATAGGATTGATTTTCAGAATTCATTTTTGGGCTCGCTGATTGAGAGAACCTGACAATCTCATGTTTAGGCTCAATTTGAAGAGAGAACATAAAATCTCTTAAGCACTCAAGACCACTAGATTTTTCAAAACATGATTCTGCACACTTTTTGCATTAAATTTTACAATATAAATAGGCAGTTTTCTTCTACACCAACTGCTCCCTCTCTTATCTCCTATTTGGATGCATACTATTAACTTTCTAATAACTACCTCACACATATCTGATCACAACAATTAAATTGCATATAACCCCTACATTTAAGACGCAACAGCACTAGCATTCTGCAAACCTACATGCTTACACATACAACACAAACACTTAAGTTTACATTCTTTGGATGCTACAAACAACAATGCAGCAACACTAATGATAATGTATCAGTTGGAACAGGTTATTTCCTCTCCTTCATATACATGCGCTTTACGTAATTCATTTTTAAAAACTGGCATGACAAGTTGAACGAAATGATTTCTCTAATCATTAGGTCATATAATTCCATCAAGGTGCTGTATCCACTTTACAAATAATACTAGATTAACCAACTAAGAGATCTAGTTAAAGCAATATTCCTCTACCAACTAATACTTTGTGAGAAAGAAATCAGGAAAAAAACCTGTGTCCCCATTCAATGTCTAAATCTATCAATCACATATTACTATGTATGATTTACTAAACATAAAAGCAAGACTGCACTAAGTAAATACAATATCATATATGGCAGCACAAAGAAATTTCATCGTAGAAATCAACAGAATTTCACGAATGGACTACAAATTAAGCAGAATTCATAACTTTCTAACTCAGCATGCAAATTACTGCAAATTAGCTAATAGCTACGCTGAATTCAACTCCCGTTTTCTCTTTTCTTGGGGAATAATGTTGATACCACTAATTGATCTTTGGTGTTTGTTCAATTTTACATGCAAAAGTTTAAAGTTCCTAAATAGCAACCATTAATTGGCTGAAGACTAGGAAAGACGAAGGTGGCATTAAATTCATTAAACGATGTTCATCAACTTTAGATTAAATTTTGACAAATCATGACATTTTAGCGACTTTAGTGCTAAATTGCAAAAATCACCCTAAGTTCAAGGTAGTTTCCCCGATATTAACTTACTGCGCCTAAACAAGCAACAAATAACAACTCTAACTAATTACACAGTACTGCCGATTCAAAGAGGATAAGATAAAACAATATACAATACTTCACTATGTAACTAACCGTAACTAACCAGAAAACAGAAATTCAAATAAACTGCCGATTAAAACCGAAATCAAAATAGATAAATTGGGGAAAACTAAACTGGAATTAGTGAAAACAAAGAAAAAGCACCTGTTGCATTGAGAACGGATATTGAAACGGGTCAAAGAGGATAAACGGGAAGAATGATTGATGTTTAAGTGCGTTTTGGGAAGATAAGTGTCGTTTTGAGGGGAGAGAGATGGGGGAATTTGAAGCAAGGTGGCGGCCACTAGAGAGGTGGAAGATGCCATTTGCTGTTGGAAGTATGGTCCGTTACACAGAGAGAGGGGAAGCTAATTCACAACGGGAACAGAGCGCAGAAAGAGATAGAGAGAGAGAGAGTCAGAGAGACATGAGAGTCCCGTTGATTTTTTTCCAGGTTCTGCTTTGCTACACATGAAATTTTAGATTTATAGTTTATATTTTTTTGGGAAAATATGTGAATGTGCATATCGTATTAGGAAATTAATAAATTAGTTGTTGTTTTTTTATTGCTTTTAATATCGTCATTTTTATTTATATCTTTCAGTTTTTCAAAAGAATACTAATAGCACTCCAACTCTTTTCTTTCTTTTTTTTTTTCCAACAGTAATCATGAGGGTGTGTTCATTTTGCAAAATATTTTTTTTTTACTTATTCTACATTTATCTAAATCTAAAAGTTATTAAATATTATGTAATAATCTCAATAAATTGCAGTTATTAATGACTTAGCTAATGGTCGAATACAAAAGTTGCAACTACTTATCATGGTGGAAGCATTAAATAACTATTACGAAAATGATAACCATATGATATAGAAAATAATTTTGAGTAATATTTTTACGATCATCAACTAGCAACGTTAACAATCATTCATTGTGGTCAACTTTTGTCCATCACTTAACACTATAAGTCACTAGTATCAATAACTTTTAAGGCTATTACGATAATATTTGATAATGATAAAACTTCAAATATAACAAATATTGAGAAAAAGTTATGAAAATACATTTTGAAAAACGTATATATATACATACATGTATATATCTTTGAAAAGAAGGGAAAAGTCATAATTAATTTTTAATATTGTTTGCTTTAGAGGGAACTATATTTTATTGAAATTTTGTTTTATGCCCCAAGAACGATATGGGCAAAAATTTTCATTTATATACATTGACTTTTGATAGAAACTAACCTCTTAGCTATTAGCATAAACTTGGTATACACAAAGTTTGTATGACTAATTTATTTCGAAGCATCTCCAATTCAACAACTATAATTCTTTAAAAGACATTTTATATAGTAAAATATAGATTTATGTGAAATTCTACGTATAAAAACTTATAGAGCAATTGAGTGTTTATTATAGACCAAATTGTAAATCAAACTAGGCTACCTAAGAGACTTAATTCACTCAAAGATATAGACATGAAAGAAGGCTCCAACTCCAATTATTCCTTCCTCTTAGCCTTATTATCTACTTTTCATTTAAAGGTTATAAAACACAGTTTATTTGCTTTGTACCCATATGGAAAGTCTATGGGAATATGCCTCAGTATTGGAATGGAGATAGAAGTATACATAGTATAATAAAATAAGCAAGATTATCAATTAGTTTAGTTAAATGCAATGCTACAAAACATATGTCATCCGTACAAGTTATCCAATTTGTCGTGAAACTAAAGAAATTGTACACGTTCTAATATAGGTTAAAGAACTTTTAGCATGATTCAATAACTCACGAGAAAACTCAAGCTTATACAATTGACGCAAGGCTCCTCCCAAGACCATATTCGAACATACCTCTAACCTTATAACAACGTCATTTTCTATCACTTAATTCAACTAAAGATAAGGAAAGACTATTGCAACTATCTATATGAAGGGTCAATATTTGAATAGAGAATCCAAATTGCTCCTCTAGTGAATTGTAATACATGTCTAATTAGTGTTTAAGCTCAAGCTTAACTTAATCCATTTCTAGAGTGACCAACGATTTGTAAACATTTTATCAAGAAGTATAACACTACAAAATGGACAAAGCAAGTAGCTTAGCTACCACAACAATATTACAGTATCTAGAGACACACATCGCATACACATATCAAACTTCTTTAGTCATAAACAAGTATATGCTTCAGCTTCTAGGAAATTTAAAATAGTACTCCATTAAGCATTAATCACACTAAATTATCATTACCCAGGGTGATTGGTGATATCAGGCTTTATTGCGTCAAGGGTTCCTATATTATAATTAACATTTCTAGTTTTTGTATAGGTTATCAAAACAATGGTAATTAAGTTATTAAATCTTCAGCTAAGTTATTATTCTTATATTAGTAAGATACATTCTATATCTTAAGTGCTTATTTAATATGGATTAGAGTATTTATCTTATATAAGTTCTATATCTAATAGATCTTCTAACTTAGCTTCTATGTTGAACCAAATATTAAGGTTTGCACTCAATTAACCTTTTATCTCACCTTTTAATTTAGGCTATCCTTATTTGCTACATTAAGTGAGGTTTTATATTGCCTTTTACCTTGTAGATTTCACAAAGGCCTTATATTGCACTTTCTATGTAATCTTCTACTTTAATTGTAAACTCCATAAACTAAGAAATCTTCATATTTTACCTTATTCCTTAACCAAGTCAACTTGATACTTAATTCCAAACTCTCATTTTCAGCTCAATGTCATGATTAAGTTATAGTTTTTGGTCTCTTAATTGAGTAATGGTCTCAACTAGGCTAATGACCAATTATTGTGATAATTTCCTCTTCATTTAGACTAAACCAGCAACCTTTCATACAATACCAATTAGATTTTATTAGGAACTTTTTGACTCATCAACTTTAGTAAAATCTCAATTTAAAAGAGAAAAAGAAAAACTCTGTAAAAATGGTGTACATGTTAATAAGAAAATAGAAATTTCATACAATACCAATAGGATTTTATTAGGAACTTTTTGACTCATCAACTTTAGTAAAATCTCAATTTAAAAGAGAAAAAGAAAAACTCTGTAAAAATGATGTACATGTTAATAAGAAAATAGAAATTTTGACCTCTAAAACTAGTTCACTTGCAAAACTATTAACATTTTACTCACAAGATTAAGCTCAACCTCACTACATAATACTAAACACTTCACAAATAACTCATAACCAAATTTAACAAGAATTCTTTAAGAAATTTGTAATTTTCCAATATTTTCAGATTATCGATATATCAAAAATTAGTAAAAACCCAACAAATGGTTGTGGAAAAACTTTTTACATGTCAATAAACTAGAAATTATATGTAATCTATAATAAAAAAAATTTTGAAGGCCGGAAAATGTCATTTAGGTTTTTGAAAATCAAATCGAAAATTCATCCAAAATCGAGCAATTATTAAGAGAGATATGTACAACTAACAAATTTCATCAAAATAATACTTTTACATGAAAATAAATAAATAATAACCTAAGAATAATTTTTCTTAAAATTTTCCCTCTCGATTTAATATTCTAAGACATGAATTAAAAATAAGCTCAGAAATTGAATTCACCGATATAAGGTTTTTTGGTGATCAATAGTAACAAACGGAGTGTTAGAATGGCTAGTGGGAGAATGTCCCTTTGACTGGTGATGGTAGCAAAGAGTCAGCTTTTAGTTTGCTTCGAGGACTCCACTCGACTAGTTTTTTAACTATGTTTTCCTTATTTTTACTATTTCTTCCTAAATCCCTGATTTAAGCTCCTCTAGTTTTCTTAGACTCCTAACCGTAAAAAAATGACTAAGTGAGGTTGATTTGTTGTTTATATAAGAGTTTAAGTCGGTTGGAGATTTTACATGCACAACCATTAGTGACCTATCATGTTTTGTTATTTCACTTATAATATAAGAGTCTAATTGCCATTACTCATGAAGTTAATTCATCATTCCATAATTCTTGGAGTCGCCACATTAATTCCCATAGGTTCTTAGTATTTAGATATCAGTTATAAGTATTTGTTAATTATCTTAGTTAATATAGATACATTATGTCCATATTTCGGGGCTTTGTTAATTAGAAGTATATATTTTACACATGGTATATATGCATACTCTTTAAATATTATTTCATATCATTTTATTATCTTTGTTACTCAAATAATTTATCTTTAAGAACTTATTACTTATGGGAATTTGAATTTAATGTTTCTAATATAAAATGAGTAATATTGACATATTTAACTCTTTAAGTATATTAATATCTTATTATTTCGAGATCCAACTCATGGGATCATCTCAACTAATTTTAATGATATCATGCTTAAATAAAAAACTTTTTATGAACATCCTAAATTTAGGTACTATTGTCATAATAGCTAACTTGCAAAGTTTACATTTCCATTCGCTTTTACGAAAGGTCCACAAAACTTCTCTATTATATGTTTTCAATATGAGGGGCAATTATTACTAGCTATACTTGCTATCAACTAAATTTTGTCATAGAGGCTACTAACCAATTGTTTAAAACAGTCATGGATATTGTTCTTCCATTACAACCTTTGGCTCCTAAGTAGCCTTAACTTTTAGGCCACAACCTTACTCTATCTACAAATTTCATATATTTATTTCCTTTACTTCTAGAACCAATTATCTAGTATTTGATGAGTTGCTCTTTATTTATCTCTAATCTTCTCTAAACTCTAATACACATAGTTTTTATTGCCTCAAATGTTTGATTCTCTCTATTGGGTAGTAAAACCCTTTATAGGTAATGGCTGACTTTACCCTCCCTAACCCCCTTTGTAGATGGATATATCATCAATTAAAGTTGATGGCTTGCTACCTACCTCTTTGGAGCATTATTATTTATTAAATGTATGAAATGTGAGGTTCTTATAACTAGTCGATCAAGTGTAGCAGTTGTGATAGTTGACATTGAAAAAGTCTCATGTTAATAACACATAAAAGCATATTGTAAAGAGAGGCATAGATGGAGAAATGTGTAAACTCTAGTTCTTAGACCATATACAAAGCTTCTCAATGCATTGAATGTTGCAAATGAGGAAGAGATTCTTATTTATAGATTTTATCCCCTAATCTCAGCTAGTGAGTGATTTTGAGATGAACAAATTAGATGAATGCATGATTAATGCCTTTGTGTGTATTCTTAGCTACTAACATTCTAGATTAAAGCCTTCTTTTCTTAAGTATCAATGGGCTATTGGTTTGGTCAAGCCAACTCCTTTTAATCTTATAAAGCTTTGCCCATCTTTATATTAAGAGAAGCCTATTTCCTTTTAAAATAAGTCTAAAGCTTTAAAAAGCCTTTTAAGAGGCCAAGAGAAAACATTAAGCAATGTTATGAGCTAGCCAATGTTGTTAAACTTGGACCAAAAAGTAGATTTGGGAATGAGAAGAAGTTAGGGGTCAAGATGGCCAACTGAGATCGAACTAAGATTCAACCAGGCTTAATCAAATTATTATAAAATAATTTGTATATATTTATAAAGTAATAAAAATTACTTACATTTATGAGAATTGAAAGTTGAGAAGTTTTTATAGTTTTTTTTTTCTTTGATATACATTTATTTTTTTAGCAAATCGATAACTATCAATAAAGGTAAAGGAATAACTTGAACAAGATTTATGGAGGGATAAGGTTAAACTGAGTTGGATCAGGCGGGTCAACCTAGGATCCAACAATACTGGAGCTAGCAAATTGGTTTAGTGATCCTTATTTTAAGCTTACCTAACTAAATTTTCTTAAGACATTTCTCGAATTAGGTATGGTATCTTAGTCCCTTTTGCTAGCTTAAGAAGCTAGTTTATGATATTAAATTGGGCTAAAAGCTCAATACCAAATTAGCCATCTACAAATATGCAATTTTGTGCTTTTGTAATAAACTACACTATATTTCTTGTTTTCACAAACCCACAATATGTGGTGATAGGAATCAATTCCTTGAACCGGTCAACAAAAGCTAAGTTAGGGGATTATTAGGACTCAGTCAACTTGTCTTAGCTCGAGAACTGCTCTAAGGTAAGGATTCCATCACTAACCTAAAGCTACTCCACCCCATCCAATCATACCTCAAGGACCAACATGCCAACTTGCCAAGCAGCTGCCCTCATTGCCAAACTCTTACCATGATCCAGGTAGTTTTCCGAGTTGCCAAGCATAAGGGACCTATTTAAGACGAGCTATCGAACTGAGTAACCTAAAGAGAATCTAGACATCTTTAAGCACCTAAGCTCTAACCTAAATCAAACTAGATCGACTTTGACCCTTAACCTTCCTCCAACCCCTTCCAAGCTAAATTCTGCAAATGCCAAGGTAACCCCAAATTTACTTTAACAAGACCAATTACGTCGCAAACCTCCAATCACTACTTGACATGTATCTTTTAGCATAATATACTAGAAGGATTCTTTTCTTTTTTCATACAGAATATTGATTGTTAATTTTACCCTTTTTAGTATATTTTAGGAATATTTTCATACATTATCCATTCTATCTTTTCCTTCATTATTGTAACCTTAGTTGAGGAAGTATAAAAGCCTCACTACTTTGCATACAGACAACATAAACTTCCTTATTGAAATTTACAAGTTTCCTTTACATAGCAACCTCAGTGTTCTCTCTTTACCTCTTAACTCTTATTTATTCCCTTTAATAAAAAATAGTGACGAAGGGCCTTAGTTCGATATTTGTGTGTTATATGAAGTGTTGGATTAGGCGTAATATGATCAATTGGTGTGCCATATCCAATTGGTAGCTGCTCGAATTTGCTAACCCTCTTTTATTTTCCTTTTGTTCTTATTCGTTGTGGTACTATTCCGTGTGTATAACCCCAGAGATGCATCATGTGGTCTCCTTCATTATGTAATCTTCAAATGTTTTGCTAGAAATTCTTGAAGAGATTGACGTGACTCTAAGAAAACCTCCAAATTGTATATAAACCATCATAAAACCTTAAATAAGACACTCTGAGTCCCTTTCTCATTTCTAAACCCCATACCAAGAAGCCTAAAGTTAGTTAAAAGAGAAGAATTTCTAGAATTCATTGCATTGGGTTTTTCTGATATGTATACATGATTTAAGGGTTTTCAGATAAACTGTATGTTAAGTAAGATTTTAATAGAGCACTTCATGATTGCATGTAGGAGAAAAAAACAAGTCATGGGTTTATTAAAAGAAAGATACAAGTTAATTGATTAGAAAAGTGTCACAACTCTAATCATGTTCTTAAAACTTTTATTATATAATTTCATTTAACATATTTAATGATTAAAGCTTGTGATAAGAATCAGCTTATGATGATCTCTAAGCTGAGACTGACCTATCCTGAGCCAACGTCGACTTGCAAGAAGTTGAAGCCGACCTATCTTAACTCGAGACCAAATTGTTCAAAGCCAAGGCCGAATAGCTTTTGCTAAGGTCGAGCTAATACCAGAAGACTTGGGTGAAGAAAAGGATCTACTCGGCCTCAAGTCTGTCGAGAAGCCAAGAAACCACACCGTCGAGCACTCGAAGCCAAAGAACAACTTGGTACAACATAGGAGAGTTCACATAAAGCAATCCACGAGTACAACAACTGTGGGCTGACCTTACTGGGAGCTTGGCCAAGCACAATAAAACTTCCAAACATCCTACCCCTGCTCGGGTCCATAGACAGCTCGGATGACTGCATGCTGACCACTCCGTTAAGTGCACAATTTTGTATACTTTATAAATATTTTCCTTATTTTGATTATGGGCCATTTTTTAAGGTTTAAGGCCTTATATATTATTTACAATTTTACCACTAAGGCTTTAAGACTTACTATACATAGTAACATTTGTAATTATTAAGGGAGATAGATAGTGAAGAATATTCATATGGTGAATTTACATTTGAACATTCCTTCTGGAAGTAAGGACATTCTTGAGCCCTTTGAGCTAACGTTTCGGATTATTGAGTGTACCATACTCCTTAATCTCACGTGTTCTTATCAATCTTGCCTTTAAGATTGTGGTGAACCCTTCATTTGAATGAGTTAGTGAGTTGCATCTAACCTCTCATTGGAAACCCGAGTGACACTTAGTATTCATGAGTTATATCAAACCCTATTTCAAGATCAATTCTTGATTGTGTTTATACCTTGGTGTGTGATATCCATACACATTCGCAGTCAAAACCCCATTCTCACTTCTTGTTCCTTGTTCCCACTTGAACCCATTAGTGTTCGAGACTGCTACGTGGATTATGCATCAACTTGTTAAACTAATTATTATGAGTTGATCAAGATATGACATATATCAAATTTTTATGGAATATTTAATGGAGTCAAATGAAAGGACATATTCCATCAATTTTAAAAAGTTTAAGGCTTCAAATAAAAAAGATGGAAAAGTTAGATAGATTTGTGATAAAACATTAAGGACTAATTTTATACATCATTTTAGGAAAAACGAAATCAAATTTAACTTTTCACTTTTACTTTCAAAAAAAAATTATAAAACTAATTCTTCATTGTTTTTTAACTTTTCTATTAGATTATTTCATGTTTCCAAAATAATTAAAAAGAGTCCCTCGACCATGTCCATTGACAATTCCTTTCAAAATTTTTAGACGTGGATATCTTTATTAACAAAATAGAACATTGCAGAAGCAACCTAACTATTATCAAAGAGGAGCAAGGTGACGTTTCCAAACCATTTTGTGAAAGTGGAGTTTCAAATAAGAAATTTAAAGGTAATTAACTCAAAGAAATAGGAAAAAAGTAATAAAAGTTTAGGAAAAATGAATCATTAACACAGAAAAATAATAAAAGATAGACAATCATGTTATATACTTTTTGTTGTAATTTATGCACAACGTGCTAAGACACTTAATATATTTATTAATATTATTTATAAAAGGTAAGTATTTATTGTATTTATATGCTTTTCTACTAATATATATTTTACAATAAAATCCTATGGATAATTAGAGTATATATAGAATTATAATAAAGGTGTATTATCAGTAAGATTTCATAATATCGTATTATTTAAAAGTTATCCTTTGTTGGATAAATATTTAAAGGGGATATAGATATTTAAACCAACGTGTTATATAATTAAGGTCATTTTCACTGGACTGAGAGAAAGATATCCTAGAGTTATACAAGTGAGTGCTTAAAGTTAAGTAGATACACTGGACACGACCCGCTAATAGGGGACACCACTTGTTTAAAGTCATTAGTATCTCCTCTATATGAAGGAACGTAAATAATCTCTAAACTTGAGACTTTCATATATCATTTATATGGAATATTATGCTTTGATATCGTTAAACGTAGTCCTTATTTGAATTGTAAATAATACAATTTTGTATACAATATAAAATATAGAGAATATAGTGATGAGTTAAGATAAAATTTATTATTCTCTTAGATTAGAGAGTCAATATCTAGGGCTGCTTAGTTACAATAATAGCGACTTATAAGACCATAGTTACGACAAGTTTTATTGAGTTTATTTTATCTTAAAAATCAAATAAAATAATTAAACATTGATGACACGACATGCAATGGTTTAATCAGGATATCATTTAATGAAGAGATTTAATTACACAACAATTGATTCACAGGGGTTTCTAGTTCACAACTTTTCTATTACGTTAGATAACCAAATAACTATTGCTAAGTGGTTATCTTGGTTTGTGTTTAATAGGCACTACCTTCATATGTAAAAACCTAGAGGGTTGCATACTATAGCACGTTTAAACAAGAACAAAGTATTTGACAAGAAATTTTAGTGGATACTAAGATTTGTCAATATATATTTCGGAGTTAGAATAAACTGATTTGAAATAATAAATAAGAAGCATTTTATTTTATCACATAGAATATATTTGTGGTTAATTACATAAAGGTTACGTATTTTATTATTGCCTTTTCATGTAAAAGTAGATAGAATTTATTAATTCCACGTTTAATTATTATTAAAAAGTTCATGACAATTGAAATTATATGAAATTTATTAAGTCCATATTCAATTGCAAATGAAAAGTTCATTAACATTGGAAGGTTATCTACTATTGATTCCATATTTAATTGTTATACAAATGAAAAGTCTCTTTCATTAATTTTAGTTAATGTAATATAAGTTTTAAAAAGAGACAAGGGTAAAAAAAAAAAGAGTTGTATGACTTCTATTCATATATATACAAACAAAAAGGCAATAGAAGGTGATATAACATTTCGCTTCCTAGATTTTCTAATTCTATGCAATATAGAAGATTAGAATTTGTTTTTATTAATGTGTGTGTAGATACCATTAAAAGGATTATGTTTGAAATCCTTATGATGAATACATTTGAAAATAACAAATTAGATTCAGATCGCAATTTAACTCTATTCTCAAGAGGAGACAATATTTTTCATCAGAAAAAAGGTAATTTTATAATCCTTTATTGACATATAAAATATTATTTTACCTGTTTCACTTGAATCCTAAGATATGTTTTATAGCAGTTTTATTTTTGCTGCATTCTTTCTAATTTATAAAACCTAATACTCTTCTCTCATTTTACCCAAAAGCTTGCCAAATGTAAATAAATCTAAATACTTAGATGGCAATAAATGGATATAATAGACATAAGAGAAAGAAAAACATTAGTTCTCCGATGTGGAAATATCACATTTGAATTATTTTAGGTAAAATTATAAATTCAATAATTGAGATTACAATAATATGTGATATCATAATGATATCTTTTTTTTTTCATTTATAATATCACAATTGATTCCATGTGACTATATCTTAAGCAATAAATTTAGAAAAGTAACTTCAAAGAATTTATATCCAATTGGCCTTCAATGTTGCTTGGAAAATCTACCTAAATGACAACTCTTTCCAAAAAGAAGCTTTGTTTTTTCGTTAAAATTCCTAACAAAACTTCATATACTTCACATACACACATACATATATGTATAAACATATACACATATACTCCAATCATTATTTACTATAATTATAAGGAAAGGGATTTGACCTAATTCATCTATTAAAAGATCAGTATTCACTTCACTAAACTATAATAATGTAGACATATGCTTTATATTATATTATATTATATTATATTATATATATATATATATATATATTTGCTAATAAGACACATGCTTTATCTTAATCACAAGTTTTTGGTCATCAAAGGACCTCGTTACATAATTTGAGTTTCGAATAAAACAACGATCAAAGTACCTAGCTTAGCTATATTGTAAATTCTCCAAATAGCGTGGCCTGATAATTATTGGAAATGTTTAATTGCTTAATTTATCGGGTTTATTTATTACAGAATAATAACTTTTATGATTTAATTATATTTTTTGAATGTATATTTATGTATATGTATATATTTTACTTGATAGCACATTAAACCTAAGTCGGTTATATGGGTACTTGATGGATGTACCAAAATAAAAGCTAAATAAGTATAAATTGGTCCTCTTCTTGCCCATTAGGGTGACATACACAATTTTCTATTTTTTAACTTTTGTAAATTAAGATAAAGAGGGCAAAGGAAGAGAAACCATTTTTACTAAAACAATTTTCATGATTTTCTATTGTGATCAAGAAATAGATTCAACCTTCGTTCCAGATTTGTTCTATTGTGGAAATTATTTTTTCAAGATCCTAATTTTATGTTTGCCAAATCTCATATTTATTTTACATGTGGTATTAAAGCTTAGAGTTTTTGAACAAATAATTTTCTAATTATAATTTGTTGTTTACAAATCTCCTCTATAAGGTGTTTTTAGTTGTGGATCTTATCTGGACTTCATAAAGGATTTCCCTTTGGTTTATGCTAATTTTGATTATTGAAATTAGATGTTGGCTTAATATTGTTATTAAGATCTTGTTATGTAATTGATAACCTATAAAATTATTGTAAATTAAGTTTAAAATTATAGCTTTATGCAAAAATAAATGCTTTTCAGTTATTGAATTTTCTTATCCTTATCCAATATCTTGAATCAACTTCACACTTTGAATTATATATAATGCATGCAAAATATCATTAATAACCTGTGTAGTTTTGTCATCTTTCTTGGAACATTAGTGTTCTTATGAGTGATCAATTGAATAATATTAAGAAGGAACATAATATAAAAAAATGACATGAAACTAAAGTTAATCGCATAAAGAGTTGTAATGCAAATTTCCTTAGTTGATGAAAAATAAATGTTATAATGTTATAATATAATTGATCAACCATTCTGTAAGTTGTAACTTATATCCCTTAAGAAGGAAATGTATAGAGGATCTAGTATTGATTGGGGGGAAGTTGATTGCTACTTATTTCGAAATAATGTTTTGATATATGTAATTATTTCTCCAATTTTATGGATTTAATTAGGCCATGATATTTTCTTTTTATTTTTATTACATCATCTATAAATATAATTATATTATTTTAATGTCTCTATGCATAAAAATTGTTTAAGAGAATATTAATGATGTTAAGGTTTGATTTAATAGATAAATAAGCCCTAATTTAATTATTACGAATTTTTAATTATTGAAATGTTGTGTAATAAAATATTGAATATTATAATTTATGATTGGGTGCATTTGTTTCATTAAATTTTAATATTATAATTATAGTCATGAAAGTTTGGCTTATATCTCATATAAAAGAAAACAATTGCTTACATTTATAAAATTTAAATTCTATTATATTATGGTCTTATTATTATAGATGTTTATTTATTGAAAGTTATTTAGTATATGTATGCATGATCTTATGTTGTATGTATAGTTTATTGTCACCAAAGTAGCCAAACTGTGATGATTATGAGTATACAGCATGTGTAAAATAGTAATTTATCCATAATATTAATGAAATGCTTATTATTGAAAATTAATAGATAAATTGATTTTTGCTAATCATTAGAACTTTGGGATTGCCCAAAGGTAAATTGTTATTATATGATTAGTGACCATAATGAAGGTGAATTAATATTTGGTTAGATATATCTGTATATCCAAAAATAACATATTTGTTTGGCTAATATATTTAATTACCCAATTAAGTTAATTATGACATTTACTTAATGATAGTATGTTATAGTTTCTAACTAAAGGAGAATTGTAACATACTCTAATAATTTATTTATCTGAGTCTATGAGCATTCATGTATTAATTGAAGCTGTTTCACTCCATTCATATGCTTCTTTCTTCCTATCTTAAATGGATCAAACTTTTTAGGTTGTATAAATGGGTTAGCTTTTATTTAGGTGTGTTGAATCTTGGCTTGGCAATCTTATAATGAGAAAATAACCTGTTACCATTACATATTTGAGTGGTTAGTAAGAAAAGTTATGCCATAAGGCATTGACATAATCTAACAAATTAAGTCTAATGTTTGTATGAATGACTATTACCAATAACATTAAAACTACTATTCCCCAAACAAAAGTTACTAAAAATATCTTAAGTTTATGTAAGAATGATTTTTATGAGTAGATAAGTCACTTACTAGTACTTTAATAAGTGGTAGAACTCACAACTATGAAGTTTATTAGGTTGTAAAGTATGTAACAATATGTCCTTGATAGGACAAATATTGCAGCAAGAATTAAAACCTTAGTATGATAATAGATGACTCATTTTGGTGCTAATTTATTTTAAACTCATTGCCTTTTGAGTATGGACCTTTTCAAGTTAACTAAAATACTATTGAGGAAAAGTGTGATATTAATAAATTATCTCATAAGTTTATTTAAGAGGCAACGTGGCTAAAAGCATAAGGAATCCATTTAATAAACCTAGTAGGTCAATAGCTAGTAAAGATCTCAAACCAAAATCCAATAAGTTTAAAGAGAAAGATGTGCTAAAGTTAATAGATCATTAATGGTGCTTATAATGGAAATAATATATATAATTGTTATTTCTATAAGGGAAAAAAATTAGTTTTTATGTTGAAACTTGATGATAATGGGTTTATCTTTAAGGATGGATATATATGTTTTAATTTATATAACAAAGATAATTCCATTATTGGTTTTGGAGTTCTCTACATCCCTAATGTCCTTTTATTATAATATCGGAATTAATTATAGTATGACAAATAAAAGATTTTACTTACTTATGGCGTAAATATTTTGTTTATATATTCAAAGAAAGATCAGAAAGATTAGCATAAAATGAGATTCTACCAAATCTAAACTTTAATAATTTTGGATTATGTGTAGATTATATTAAGGGAAAGCAAACCGAACATAATAGATATATATATATATATATATATCTTTTGATACTCCATCTCTCAATGGAAGAAAGTATTTTATCATATTTATAGATGATTTTTCACTTTATGAATATATTTATTTGTTTAATGAAAAATCTTTGGTTATAATTACCCTTGAGGTGTTTATGAAGGAGGTTAAGAGGCAAGTAGAATAAAATGTGAAAAATAATAAAGTCATATTGTGGAAAATATAATAAGTTTAGACAAAATTAAGTATAGTATATTTATAATTTTCCTTGAAAGACATGACATATGTGCATATCAGACATACCTTAACAAAATGGTGTGGTAGAAAGATGAAATACAACATTGATGAATATGCTTAGGAGTATAATGAGTAATTCATAATTACCCAAATTATTGTTAATGTATGTGCTTAAAATTAGAGTATATTTGCTAAACATAAATCCCAAGAAGATAGTTCCTAAAATTCTTTTTGAGTTTTTTATTAGAAGAAAACCTATTTAAGACACCTACATGTTTGGGCTATTAGGAAGAAGTATGAGTATATATAATTTACATGAAAAAAAATTTGATTCTCAGACTATTAATGATTATTTTATTGGTTACCCAAAGAAATTCAAGAGTATATTTTTTATTATTGAAATCATGGTTCTAAAATTGTTGAAATAAGCAATGTAAAATTCATTAAGAATGTAGTGTAAGTAGGAATACTAATAAGTAGATAGGGAATATAAATGAAACAAGGGGTAATATTCCATTACTTATAAATGATCCTACATCCATAATTAATATTGTTATAATATTGTAGGAATAAAAGAATGATGAACAATATTTAAAGCATTCCATGAAGAATCTAACTTACCAAAAATGAATCAAACTGAATAACCTTAAATAAACCTATAAGGATAAGAAGGCTAGCTATTTTAATATGATTTATTTACAAGATCTTATTTCATTTTTTTCAAGATAGTAAGAGTAATTATAATTTTAGTAGCTCATCATGATTTAGAATTACATTGAATGAATATGAATTTTTTTTTAATGGAGATCTTGATAAGGAAATTTATATGAATAAATTTGAGAGTTTCTTAGTTAAAGGAAAGGGTTACATGGTATGTAAACTTACGAAATCAATATATGGACTTAAGAAGTTCTTCGGTTAAGGCATACTATATTTAAGGATTATAACATCTTTCGGTTCTTAAGAGAACTATCTATTGACAAGTATTTTTTTATCACAAGATTAACTGGGGTAAGTTTATACTTTTTAATCTTATATATTGATAGTATTTTATTTACTGCTAATGATTTGGGCACATTATATAAAACTAAAAATATTCTCTCTAAGAATTTTGAAATGAAGGATATAAAAGAGTTATCCAACGTCACAAAAATATAAATATTTTATGATAGATTACAAAGATTATTAGGATTGTTTTAGAAAATACACACATATACGTATATAAGAATAAAAGGAATTATTTCAATCTAAAAAAAGACAAATTTAGTCTCATACAATGTCAAAAGTATAATAAAACGTATAGCAATGGAATATATTCCATATGCTCTGTTGGCGGAAATCTAATGTGAGTACAAACTTATATAAGGTAAGCATTAGTTTAGCCAATAGGATGTTAGAAAAAATATCAAAACAATCCTGGCATCGATTGTTAAAAGTTGCAGAGAAAGTATTGAGTTACCAATAAAAAATAAAGAATTATGTGCTCAAATATAAGAAATCTAATCAACTTGAAGTGATTAGATAGTCATATTCAAATTTTGATGGATGGCTTGATAGAATAAAATTCTCTTTTGATTATCTGTTTCCTTTATCTAAAGAAGTAGTTTTATTATAGAAATGTGCTAAATATTTGTTATTATTCAATCCATAATGGAAGTTTAATTTATAGCATGTTGTAATTTTTGCATTATGGCTGTAAAACTTTATTTTGGGACTTAAGGATATTGTTGTCAAGTCGCTGGAAATTTATTGTAGTATTGTACCAAATATATATATTAACGTATATTTTGTTCAGGAGAACATTCAGAAACAGACTGTCTATTCAGTATTATAGAACTGATCCGATGATAACAAATTTTTTAATGAAAGATTTATAACCAAAGATATTTAACAGCTATATAAAAGTATGAGCCTTGATTATAAAGATGAATATAGTGATCTTGACACTCTAAACTTAGTAATGTGTTTCTGATTTATATTCATATTTTCTCTAAACTCAGTAATGTGTTTCTGACTTATATTCATATTTTCCTATTAATTATGGTAATATACACATGATGTTTGTTTTAATATAATGGGGAAATATTTAAGGAAATTCATGTAAGCCATATCACTTATGTCACGTCCGAATAGGAGTTATAATAGTTATGCCGTGTAAGCTATCCTAAAGTAAAAGCTGACCTTATAGTTGCTATCGTAGATACAATTTACACGAGCATGAATAACTCAACTAGCTTAAAACGTCCATTTTGATACTTGTTAATAATTAAACCTATGGTAACTTTACAAAATACCTGTTCTATACAACCTGCTATCTCGTGCCTCAACAGTATTACATAAACGTTTCACATATAAAGTTAAAGTTTACAATCAGAGTTTATTAAAAAGCCATAGGTTTGCAGACTATTTATATAAGTTAGGAAATTAGTGAGCGTCTTACGGAATTCCCAATTAGTCTCCTTAAAATTCAACAGAAAGGTCAAAAGCCTAAGTTCAGTTAATTCTTCATTCTTCACTTTCTCAAACAGTAACACACTAACCTAGGAACGGTGGTATCGGAACATCTTAACCTCACTTAACACCTGCAAAAGAGTTTATAAGGATGTGAGCATAACTAGCTCAATAAGTGGGACGGAGTTAGAAGAGTACTATATAATCACAAGTAAAGTTATTAATGATGGTGAGATGTAAGGCAATCAATTAAATGAAACATTGCACAATGTTATCTAGTCCACTGTGAGGTTAGAAAAATTATATCTACTCCAACTTGGATTGAGGAGTTTCATTGTGACTCAAGTCAGACCAAACTCGGGCTTGTGCAATGGAGAATACTCTCCTCTTATAATCGGCTTCAAACTACAGCCTCCACCCTTGCCGCAACCTCTTTACTTGTCACTTAGTTTGACTAAGTATGGGGAAATGACCATTTCAACTATTCTTATTGAAGGAAATCGGTATTTAGCTTGATACTCTTAATTGTTTCCCTTAATGAGTGTTATGCATGCCCAGTTTCATTTTAGTCGAATAGATGTTAGTTTTAATCAGGAGTAGCCAAACAAGTTCATACAGTACATAAACAATGCAAACATGCAGAATAGTACACCAAGGAGTTCAACTCCTGTCACAACTAAGTATCATACACACACACGGCACGTGCACAATTAACTAACTACAAATACAACCAGAAGTACTCTTGGGTTTTTGGATACTTTAAAACAGTATCATAACAAGCGGTGAAGCTATAATCCCAATTCCTTGTTTAGATGCTTACTACTGCTAACTCAAGTCATCAATTGCCTTTTTACTTAAAAATCCTATTTACACAAAAGACTCAAATTCAGTTTTTGTAATAATTACAAAAAATTAGGATTTGATCTACAACGGTTATATATATATATATATATATATATATATATTATTTCCATAATTTATAGTCGTATTATTATTATATATTGAGTTAAGTTGTTAATTATCAGTAATATATGTAACTTGTACTATTTTGTATTATATATCGTTTCGATCATATCAAAATATACTTTTAATTTATTAAATCATATTTTAATTTCGATAGGGTTATCAAAATATGTACATTCTAGAATAAGATAAAGTTTTAGGTTATATTACCTAAGATTGTCCGATTTTAATAAATTTAGTGTCATTGGGTTCGTACAAACTTAACGACATGTTTTACGAGTCATGTTCCTAGAGATGACTTTTAACGGGTAATTTGAGTTTTTAATATATTTATACTTATCCATCTAAATTTTATTGTATTATATATAATTTATGTTATTAAATTGTATTTTACCTAATTTGTCTATATATCGTTACAATATGAGTATTATCTAACTCTAATATACTTAAAGTGTATCTCGATTAGAAAATATCCATAAATATAATAAAAATACTAATTTAATCCCAATTGATTAGCAATAATGCACATAGTTTTTATTTAACTATTTAATTTATTTTAACTTATTATTATTAAAAAATGCGCCTCGACTTGTAATTTAAGCCATTTTATTAGGTAAATTTGTAATAAATAGTCTGGGTTACCAAATAATTCCCTGAAAATTTATATAGACTCCTAAAAATATAGGGAATTTAGATATCACTTAGTTTTATGTTTCCAACTCATCGCTTATATATTCATATTTACAATTTTACCCCTAAATTATCATAAATTACTCAATTATGATTCTTTTTACACCAAATTAATTTTAATTTGACCCCACATTGTTATTATTCATCAAAGATCAATACATGTCCATTTCATTAATTAATTTTATAATTTCCTATTTAATTCATAATTTCAACCTATTTTCGAGTTATTTTTAGGCCAAAAAATGCAATAAATATTAAAAATATTCAAATCAAAATTTGGGCTACATAGAAATTATCTATATATCATATACATCCTACACAAAATTGTTCAGCTAGAAATAACATTATTTAGTACATTTATTTTACAATTCTAAATTTAGATGAATAGTAAATTTCTTAAGAAAGTATATTAAATATTACGAATTTTAAAAAATAAAAATATCACATAAAATAATGTTCAAAATAACCTAAGTATAATTTTTTTCATAATTTTTTGGGTATTTTTTACAAATTATAAAAAAACAGGGTAGAGAATCAACCTCCGTGTTCTTGGACACTTCGGTGGCCGACGACAGTTGGGGGTGTATCGAACAGCCTAGACTCGATGTGGACTGGTAGCGGTCGGTCGGGTTTGTCATCAGGTGGTTGTCTGGGTCTGGTACAACTAAGGTACGGTAGTTACTCTGTTTTTTCTATTTTCTTTCTAATTTCCTACGATTTTTTTCTAAATTTTTCTTCTAAGTGTTTTTTATTTGTAAAGTTGGGAAATGAGGTGAGGAGGCTTATTTAAGGTTGTGGGAGTCGGTTTCTATCCTTTGTTATTTTTTATATTTTTTCCCTTTGCTTGTACCTAATCAATTGAAGAAGGAGGTGGCAATTTCTTAATAGGTTAACTTTTGATTCAACAAAAATAACTGATTTGGTGATGCCACAGCAAGGTCCAACAATTCCAATCGATTCCAACAAGTATTCAATTGCATTAGGATAAGTTTTATTAAATATTTACTTAAATGTAGATATTATCCATTAAGACTTAGCTATTTATTTAGTATAAAAGTATATACCCTATATAAATATCACGTGTAATATATAACTTTACTCATATAATTAAGTTCCTAACATATATTTGATTTTTAGGATATGTTCTCTTAATTAATTTTATGAATTCAACATAATATATATATATATATATAATTACGTAATTTAGGGTTAATTTACAAGTATAATTATTATTTATATTAAGTATACTCTTAAAAATATGAGTATATTCATATAGTAAATTATGCTATATTATCTCATTTTGGAGCTTAATTAATTTATCTCTAAGTTTTCATCGCAATCCAAGCTCGATTTTAGAGATTCTGAACATTTTAGTGCTATATTAAATAATCCTAGTTCTAAAGGCAAAATTGGACTCAATCAGATAATTTTCCCTAAAAGTCTTAAATTTAGGCTTAATTATCTTAAACACAATTTTAGGGGCTTACAGCTTATAGACCTATTTTTAATAAATTGCAAATGTTGTAGTTTATGGAAGGGAATACCCTAATGAAATAGTGTATGGCTACCATAACTTGCATTTAACAAAGTATTAAAATGGGTAATTATGTTAAATGAACGGGGTAATTTTATTACACGTGCTTGTGATGGTGTTATTAAGTATTAATGTAGCATGATTATCATATTAGGCCAATTGAGAGAATGTTAGAAAATTTCCAAATAATGTAACTTGATAATGGAAAGGTATCTCTATTAATTATGGTTAGTTAATTAGCTACCTAATTTATAGGGTTGTTTGTTATGAAATAATAACTTTTACAATTTAATTATATCTTTTTAAATATGTATACATATATATTTATATATGTTACTTGAGAGCACATTAAATCTAAGCCATTTATTTAGTTACTTGATGGATGTACCAAATTAAAAGCTAAATAGATAAATTGGTCCTCTTCTTATCCATAAGGGTAATAGGACCAATTCTCCATCCTAAAACTTTTATATCGAAAGAGAAAAGGGGTAAAGGAAGAGAAACCGTTTATACCAAAGCAATTTCATTGTTTTCTATTACGATTAAGAAACAAATTCAACCTTTGTTCTAAAAATGTTTTATTGTGAAAATTATTTTTTCAAGATCCTAATTATGTTTGTCAAATCCTACATTTATTTTACATGCTATACGTTGAGAAAGCATAAAGATACCTTGCTATATAAACTCAAGTTATGTTTATTTTATTAAATTTTCTATTTTTAGAAAATGCAATAATAGTTAATATGGCACCAAGAGAATAATAAGCTCAAGCATAGGTTTCATAGTAATTCAACACTCAAACATCTCTTTTCAAGTGTATTTATTGCCCTTTAAACAGTTATTCTCGTTGTGCATACTAATTGCTAATCTCATGAACAAGAAAGGCAAGTTTGATTGGCCTCTTAGTATTGTTTTGATTACCTTTGATTATTTCGTTTCAATATCAAAATACTTACAAAATGAATGGTTTGCTTCATAGTTTGATTTACTGCATGATTTTCTATAGAATTTTTATTATAATAAAATAAAAATTTAGAATTTATTTATTTTACATTCGGTATGTAAAAGTCATCTAAATTGGAATACATTGGAAGAAAAATGACAAATATACTGCATACAATGTTTTGAAGATTCCCTTTGATTGATTTAGCTACATTTGAGAGTTATAGTGTGTAATATCAATATAACCGGATGTATTAAGATATAGATGAAGAACTGTGCCAGTTGTTTCATATGATTAGTTCAAAATTAAATGTATGGCTCGCTAATCATTACTCGAATCGGAATAAAATGAAACTATCACGGCCAGAATGATAAATCCATTTATGATTTTAATGTAACATATCCAAAGTGAAATGGAATGTACATATAGTGATATTTATAAGAAAAAAAAACTCTTGATTATTAGATGCTATAGTTAAGAAGGAAGTTGGATAAGTAGTGAAACACTCTAGTCAAAATAAAAATAATAATTTCATAATAAAATTGATTTAGGTCAGATCGTTATAAAACGTATAGCTAATAAGGAAAATTTTCAACTTATAAATCTTAGTATAATTTTATGCTTATTTAAGACTCTGTCATATAAATAATTAAATCAAGGATTATGGTAACATTTTTTTTTAAAAACTCTTATTATATGTAAGCATAAAATATGGTAGTTTTTTTATAAATAAAGTATATATATTTTATTATCTCTTTTTAATCTATTTTTTATTTTCTTTATGATTTTATTTTTCCCCAATTTTCTTCAATTCCTTACCCTAAATTCTAGAATATTCTACCCACTTTAAACCTTATCCTAAACTCTCCCTTCATCTCTCTCTCTTTCACCCCTTCCATCACCTTAACTCCCACCACCACCTATCCCCCAATCCCCCAACTTACTTAATCCTTCCTTTAATTCTCTCTCTCTCTCCCCTTTCCCCCCCTTTAGTTCTCTTTTCTCACTAACCCTACACAACCCTCTCCCCTAACCCTATCGTCTTCTCTTACTCAGACACCCTTACCCTTCATTTCTCTCCTTTCACCGACGCCACTCCAATTCACTCATCCTTTCCCTCAGTTCAACTCATTGGATAAACATACACATCAATGCCCTCACTCCCTTGACAACGACGAGCTCCAACCTTATTCCGGCCATCATTCCGAGCTATTCTGTAGGACTATTACTTGACGACGATTTCATGTTTATTGGATATTCCTTTTTTTAGCCATATTTCCAGCGATTCAACTCAATCACTTTCTCGGTATTATGTAGAATAATTACAATGTTAGTAATAAGTTCCTATTATAAATCATGTTATATATGGTATTGCATTATGTTACATAAAAGCTGTCTATTATAATTTATGTCAATATGTTGTATTGTATAATTAATAGTATATATAGAAGTTTTTATTATAAATTATGTTATATGTTGTATTGTATAATTATTATTAATTATAAAAGTAGAGTTGTTTTATTGTCTTTTGTTGGATATGGAATTTATGTTGATACTTGTATTATATATGTATTATTTTAATTGTTGATTTAGTTTATGGTGATTCAATTCTTTTATGTTATGCCTTAAAATTAATATTGACGTTATTATTATTAAATTATTTCTACTACGATTATTATTATTATTATGTAATACATAGTACTAATAGCGTAATATGTCCATTTCAGTCTCCATCTACTAATATGCTTTTCTTTTATGTATATATATTTTTTTTTTTTAATATTTTAGTGTTATTTAATAATATACGTATTCTTTTTGTTGTCACGCCCCGAAGCGATAGAGTCGTAACAGCCCCGCCGTGTAAACCACCCTGAGATAGAAGTTGGCCTCACAACCGCTATCCTAGACCTGATCTACACAAGGCGTCCACAACTAACCCGCTTTGAAGTAGAAAATTTGTAATTTAAATAAATCATTTACCTATAAAAGTGAGGAATTATATATATATGTTATCATTCAATTATTACAGTTAAAGTTTACAACATTTCTCTATAGTATATTCCCTAGTTGTTACATTATTCAAAATGGAAAGTAATTCTAGAATAAAAACTTAGACCTTAAAATATGTGTTTATTCTTCAATGTTTTTCCTCACTCCCCAGGATCCAGCAGTTGCTAGCTTCGGAGTAATTGGTTGCCGCTTCTTAGCCAGCACCTGCACGATGTCTATAGGGATGTGAGCAACCACAGCTCAGTAAGTAGGGACGGAGGACTTAAAACTATACCATACACACAACAAGGTTTTCAATCACTTATTAAATGCAATGCATGTGCAAGCAAATGCCATCGCACGACGTTGTCCGGCCCGTCGTGAGATTAGAGAAATTGCGCCCGCTCTAATCCGGGTTGAGGAGTTACCGTTAATGCAACAGCTCACGACCAAACCCAGGCTTGTGTAATGGAGACCTTGCTCCTCCCGCGACTACCTTCGAACCACTGTCTTCATCCCCGCCGCGACCTCCTCTCCTATCACTTAGTTCGACTGAGGATGAAGAAGGGACCATTTTGCAATCCTGCGCTATCCCTTCCGAAGGGGTCGGTATTTGGCCGGAGAGTCCTAAATCCCCTAACGGGTTGCCATGCATGTTCGATTATGATTACTGGTCGTACATTTGATTAAGTCCAATTTAGAGCGATAAATCATTACATACAATTCATACAATATGTGCTAAAGCAGCAAACATAATCATAGCATCACCCATAATCAAGCACATGCACGCATTCAACTATCTAACAAGCACAACCAAGCATAATCTTAAGCCTCCAAAATACAGCATCGTATTAATCCCAACTTACCTCGACTCCTTGCTCGCTCACTCGAGGTCCGATCTGCTCAGACCATCGCCAATTATCCCTATAACACGAACGTGGTTTCAGCTTTTCATATAACTGTTATAGGTTCGTTTTATCCTATAATGCTTATTGTTAGGTTTTGTTTACGGTTTAACATGCCTAATTATCTAGGTATTAAGTCTTTTATAATTATTCTAGGTTTAGGTTTAGGTTTGGGTTCGGTCTCGGTTTCCACATCAATTTCCAAATTAGGTTTTGGTTCGATTTTTAAATCCTAAACATGCTCGAATCCTAATGTGAAATTAATTACATTAAGCTCGAGTTTCCAAATATCCTATTGGGTCTTAATTTAGTATTCTAGCTATTTGGTACACGCTAGTCCTAATTAGGGTATCGGATTTATCCCCGATGTGAGAAAATCTTACTTTTTTTTATATAATTACCTAAAATTAAATCTTAATTCAGATTTAATATTATTCTGATTTTTACTCTAATATTATCTAAATAACCCTAATTTCTCCATATTTATTAATTTACAATTTCACATATTACTAATTTCTTATATTACTTACCTAATTTCCTTAATTAACTATACTTAGTACCTAAATGCTAGGATTAGGGTTCCACTGCAGAGTTTAACTTCCTTAAACATCTAATTAAGATCCAAATCAGTAATTAACATCTTAATCACCTAATTAACTCCAAATTACCCAATTTTTCCATCATTTTAGGGCTAAAAATTAACTTAAAAATTTCGAAAATTAATTTTTAAAAAAATTGCTTCATAGCACTGTTCTATGTCACATGAGCATTCTACAGAAAAATTTTGAGCCCCAAACTACATCCCTAAGCCTATTTAATTTCCGGTTTAATCATGCTCGGTTTTGAACAATTTGTTAAGGACTCTATATTTCCAGACATAATTAAACTAAATCAACATTTTTCCCTAAATCTACATACAATAAAACCTCATAATAACAAGTTTCATAATTTTCTGGGCAAAATAACTAATTTTACAAAATTATACAAGAATCGGGCTGGAATTTGGACTCACCGGTTCAGGTGGCTCCGGCCACCGCGGGCCGCCGTGGCCTTGTCGGTCGGCCTGGGCGCTGCCACCACCGTGTGGTGGTGGTGGCCGTCCACTCCCAGCTCCTCGTTTGGTGTGGGTTCCCTTTAAAACTTCTAACTGCACAGTTTTTCTTATTTTTTTTATTTTTCTGGATTTTCTCTCGAATTTTCGACTCTCTCTAATTTTCTCTAATTTGTATCTGTCCAAATGAGCTTTTGAATTTTTCTTGCTATTTATAGACGAATTTTGTAATTATTATGCATTAATTTGATGGGATTTTGCCCCATTTCCTTGATTTTAGGCTTTTAGTTTGTCAAATTCTTATTGGCCAATTTTTATTTTGCAGCTTTGGACCTGCCACGACCTTATCTTGCTTCAGTTATCCACTTCTGATTTTTTTTTTATTTTTCTATAATTATTTTGTATTTTTCTTTAATTATTTACTTAATTTTCAGCCTATTTCACTAATTACGCGTATTTTTATCTACACGTAAATACATGTGGGGTGCACGTGAATATTCCTAAATATTATTTTGGTCATTCTAAAATTTTTAGTATACATATAATTTATCTCTAATAATTTATTAGTTATTATATTACACTTTTTGCCTTTTTGGTAATTAGCAGTTATTATGCTTAAAATTTGAAAATTTTATAGTCTCCTATTTTACTACTTATTTTCTTAAATTTAAGTTTACAGGGTCATTTTTATTGGTATCTTGTTAAATAATTTATAATTTGGGTTTGATTGGATCTTTTAACCGATCGCCCTAAACCTTGAGTTCTAAGTTCAATCCTACGGTTACTTGGCTTAACTTTGAGGCTTAACTTTGGGGCTTACATTTGTTATATTGGTTAGTAAGTTACATATATTTTAATATTCTTGTTATATGTTTACATTATATTTCTTTTCCAGATACTATACCATACATATGAGTAAATAAATAGTATCATATATAAATATCTTAACTTTTACCCTATTGTATATATTATATTATTTCCAATTTCTATCTGGACCAACGAATCAGTTTGATTAATTTTTTTACTCGAACATTTGAATCGATAAGTTTATATATTAACAAATAACAGGTTAATAAAAGATTCTTGAGTAACATTTAGGTAAAACTTAGTAATTGATTATCTAAAAGTTAATGTATGTACTTGCTCTTAATTTCAAATAGATTTGTGCTGGATATTGAGTTTTCTCAATGGATGGGTGGTTAGAGGTAGTCGATATGAGACTTAAAGTTATGGGATTTTAGTTAACTATCGAGAAGCGATCCTAGATACGTGGTGCTTGTTTGTATAGTTGTGCTTATTAGGATAGAAAAGATCTAACTAAACTAATTTATATTCGGTCTAAATAAATGGTTTATTGATTGTACGTAATTCACTTGCTCTAGGAGCCTACAGTAGCAGTTTCCTAAAGGAGCAACTGCTGATTATGTACGAGATTTTCTTAGTGGACTTTTACATGGTATAATGTAACTAGAATTCTATGTTTTATGGTCTCCGAACTCTAGACTTTAGGCGTAAAGGATTTAAAGGAAAAACTTATATTTATATCTACCTATATAGATGGACCGAGATCATAATATGGTGAGCTCATGAGTACCCATTTGTCGATTGTTGGTCTAAATTAAAGATAATTAAATTATTGTTTACTTATATTTTGTTACGGTTGCTTTATATGTACGTGTATGTTTTAAGCTTGGCATTCGTATGTTTTTGTGTACTTATATTGGGCTTCAGCTCATTCTTCTATTTTTTTTTTAATAACTGCAAGTTAATTCAATAAATTTCAACCAATATGGAAATTGCTATTATCGGTTGGGAAAGAGAGACGGTTAGTTCTATATATTATAAAAGATCAAAATTTAGTTATTTAGTATATTTGTGATTAAAGTGACTTACCTATGAGTCACTCATATTGTTGTATTTAGAGAATTGCTATTTTGTACTTGATAAAGGGTTATTATAAGTGATTTGGAGAGTAGTTAATTTTAGAGCCTTAATGTGTTCCTGATTGGTACGAACACATGGTGAGCTGTGGTGCTCTTAGGTTTCGGGGCCCTTAAGTTTTGGGGTGTTACAAGTAATTTTAATGAATGAAAACGGAATAGAATCATAATTCTACCTCTTCAAAAGTGGAATTCAATTCTCCTTAAAGTTAGAATCGTTGATTCTAAAGAATGGTGATTTTGTCTTTTAAAAATACTTTCAAATATAGTGAATTGTTTGATCTAGTGAATGACTTAGGAAAATAAATATAAAACCCTTTTATCGATAGGTTATTTTGGGCCTAAGCTCTAAAGGCCTAGTTCCTATTGTAGGCACCTCGAACACTACATTAGGCTGAAGGGTTACCCCCCTTAACAGTCTGACTTGCTCGATCCCCTTTCGAGCTCACTCTAACCTAAATCAAGTAACTTGCTTGGATCCCTTAAGTACGACTTCTCAGGCCCCCACCTGATAGAGTATCATGTCCGGTCTACTTTGTTACGCTCTGAAGTCGCAAAGTTGCAACAGTCCCGCCGTGTAAACCATTCTATGATAGTAACTGGCCTCACAGTGCCTACCATAGAGATAATCTACACAAGGCGTCGACGACCCCTCGCTTTGAAGTAAACAGTTCGATTAATGATTATATAACAATTATGATAATTATCACAAAGTTCTATAAAACATAGATAATTATAAATAAGTCCACAGAGCTTCCCAGGAAAATTTACATAATCACCACAGTCTACTAATTTACAGAATAACTAACAGTCTTCAACCTTTAACTATAAGGTCAGTCTAGTTACACATTATGCTAAATAACTTGATCCTCACACCCCTAGCTTCAAAAGGACTAATCTCTGGATAATTGTAGGGCAGCATAGTACTTGAAGAGATTACAAATCAGAACCTGCAAAAGGATCTATAAGGTTATGAGCAACTACAGCTCAGTAAGTTGAATTGGAGACTCATGAATGCATATAAGCACAAACAAGGTTAACAAACAATTATTTTCATGCAATGCAACAATCAAGTGTCATCGCACAACGTAATCCGGTCCATTGTGAAATCAGAGAAATTTCACCCGCTCCAATCCGGGTTGAGGAGTTCCATGTTATGCAGCAGCTCACAACCAAACCCAGGCTTGTGCAATGGAGACCTCGCTCCTTCTGCGACTACCTTCGAACCATTGACTTCACCCCCGCCGCGACCTCCTCTCCTGTCACTTAGTTCGACTGAGGATGAAGAAGGGACCATTTTGCAATCCTGCGCTATCCCTTTCGAAGGGGTCGGTATTTGGTTGGATAGTCCTATGATCCTCTAATGGGTTGCAATGCATGACATTTTCGGTTATTAAGGTCGACTAAGATTAAATTCCGGTTAGGGTGTTCAACAAGTTCATACCAATTCAATCAGTCACAAAATCATTCACAGTACAAATTCTAGCACGAATTTAGATACATCAAGCACATGCGCAAACTATTTACAATCACAATCATATACAAGCCTAAGTCTCCGAGTACTACAAAACTAGTACTCTATTACAATAAGCAATAACTCAACTTACCTGAATTTGCTCAATCGCTCGATCCTCTAGTTGCGAGTTGATTTGTTTCTGGGTGTCCTATAATACAAATAGGTTCTTTTAGTACTTATATTTTATGGATTCTTATTCTAATTTATAATGTAACTCATTTTCCTCATGTATACCTACAACGTATTAATAATTCTTTGTATTCTATTTCGGGGTTCGGCTCCTAAACTAGATTCTAGTTTTAATTCCTAAATCGTAATTAGGCTCGAATCCCAATGTGACATTAATCACCTTATGCTCGGGTATTCAAATATCCTATTGGGTCGTAATTTTGGTATTCTAAACTATTCGGTACACGCTAACCCTAATTGAGGTATCGGATTTATTCCTGATGTGTAAAAATCTTACATTTTGAGATATTTACTTAAAATTAAATATTATTTCAGATTTATTATTTTTCTGATTTCAATTATAATATTATCTAAATAACTTTATTTTTTTAGATTTATTAATTTACATTTTCTCATATTCCTAATTTCTTATATTCTTTACCTAATTTCCCTAATTAACCATACTCAGTACCTAAAGGCTAGGATTAGGGTTCTACCGCAAAGATTAACTTCCTTAAACATCTAATTAAGATCCAAATCAGTAATTAACATCCTAATCACCTAATTAATCCTAAATCACCCAATTTTACCATCATTTTAGGGCTAAAAATTAACTTAAAATTTTTGAAAATTAATTTAAAAAAAATGGCTTCATAGCACTGTTCTACATCATATGAGAATCCTACAGAAAAATTTTGAGCCTCAAACTACATCCCTAAGCCTATTTAATTTCCGGTTTAATCATGCTCGGTTTTGAATAATTTGTTAGGGACCTTATATTTCCAGACATAATTAAACTAAATCAATATTTTTCCCTAAATCTACATGCAATAAAACCTCAGAATAACAAGTTTCATAATTTTCTGGGCAAAATAACTAATTTTATAAAATTATATAAAAATTGGGGTGAATAAATGACTAATCGGTTCGAAGTTTCTGGCCGTCCAAACCCGGTCCAAGGCTGTCGGCCGGTCCAGGCGCTGGTTCTAGTGTAGGGTGGTGGTGGTGGTTCGGTCTCAGGTGGTGGTGGGTGGTGGTTTTAGTTCACCTTGCTAATCTGCACAATTTTTTTTTTCTGGAATTTCTCTCGATTTTTTTTGTGTTTCGATTTTTCTTAGATCACAAACTAGCCAAATGACTTCTGAGAATTTTTTCCTTATTTATAGACAAATGTAGTAATTAATGTGCATTAATTTGATGGGATTTTGCCCTATTTCCTTGATTTTTGGCTTTTTGTTTGTCAAATTCTTATTAGTTATTTTTTTCTTTTCAGTCCACGACCTGATCTTGTTGTAGTTATCCTCTTCTGATTTTTTTCTGATTTTTTTATAATTATTTTGTATTTTTCTTTAATTATTTACTTAGTTTTCGGCCAATTTTAGTAATTACGCATATTTTTATCTACACGTAAATACATGTAGGGTACACGTGAACATTCCTAAATATTATTTTGGTCATTCTAAAATTTTTAGTATACATATAATCTATCTCTACTAATTTATTAGTTATTATATTATACTTTTTGCCTTTTCGGTAATTAGCAGTTATTATGCTTAAAATTTGAAAATTTTATAGTCTCCTATTTTACTACTTATTTTCTTAAATTTAAGTTTACAGGGTCATTTTTACTGGTATTTGGTTAAATAGTTTATAATTTGGGTTTGATCGGATCGTTTAGCCGATCGCTCTAAACCTTGGGTTTTAAGCTCAAACCTATGATTATTTGGCTTGGCTTGGCTTGGCTTTAGGGCTTACATACTTATAAGAAAAGCACAGCTTGCTTGAGACTACATCGAGCACTCGCCCACCTAACCTCCTCGAGTCCTTCGAAGACTCTATCCCAAGCACCTTATGAGCTTGACTCATTAGGCCCCAAGTGATAGGGATCGTGGACCAATCATTCACTCCCGAGCTTGAGGGTTGCCTATATGGTTTGCCGAGTTGTTCGAGGAGAGCTAAACTCTAAAGAACAACGCATTCTCCAACCCGACCTACCAAGTTACTCTATTCTCCATCTCATTGAAGAAGCCCCTAAGGTGCTTGACCTATTGCTGAGCTGATCTCTTTATAAAACACCAATCTAAGGCTAAGCATTGAACCCGCTTGCATGGTAGAGTTATTACAACTCTCTTATTTGGGGCGTAACAGTTTGCAGATGATAAGAATCATACAGGATATCAAGTGAGAAGGATAAATACTTTAGTGATTGGAACTGATCTAATGGAAGCTTAAGCTCAACCACAAGTTTCATTCCTGGTCACAAACATGAATAGCTACCTCAAGAGGAGACATAGTAAGTTTTCTTTTCATCTTTTTCGAAAAAGTTTTATCATGTAGAAAAATCTCTTTTCCTAATTATTGAAACAAAGCAAATGGCATGGTTTTTCTTAAAGTGGTGACTTAGTATTAGGGTTTTTCAAATTATAATCGAGTGAAATTATTTTCTTTCAAAAAATTTTAAATTGGATAGTCATATATATTTGGATCTTTTTCTCAAAATGTAAAATTGATTAATAAACTAAAGGTTTTCTAAAAATTTAAATTGAATTACGGCAATCCGATTTTGATTAGGGGATATGTAAATACCTTCCAAGTGACTATAAAATATACTAAAAAATATTTTCTCTCCGATCACTTTATTTTACTTGATTAAATTAGTTCTTTGTATTGTAAGAAACTTTTCTACATTTAAAATTTTGTTGATCTGGAATGTATGCTTTATCGAAGGAGGAAAAGGAAAAAAAAAAAAAGGGTTGAAGCATCAGCAAGAAAAAAAAGAAAAAAAGAAAAAAATATATGGAAAGAGAGAAAAAGAGAAAAAAATAAAAAAAAAAATGATTCAAAAGCTGTAAATTGGCCCGAACCGACTACTCACAGGCCAATTATGTTTCAATGTGTTATCGGCCTGTGAACCGATAATTCACGACCTGTTTGGCTCTTTGCTCGGGTGTGAGTGAGGGTGATGAGTTGTGACAACAATGAGCTAGTTAATGGTAACAATGCGAGCACCGGCAAATACTACTTTTACACCATATGGCCTATATGTATTTAAATTTAAAAAAAATTGGTAATAATGATTGGGCCGAAATCAATTTCGAAGTGAAGCCGTTACGTGGCGTCAAGTTTGCTCTAGGTAAAACAAATGTTGCTAGAACGGAAAACAAATCATCGATGTAAATGCAAACTTTATAATAATTTTCATAGGAAGTTTTCATAATGAAAATTATTTTCCTAACAAAAAATTGTTTTTATTAGCTATTCAAAACAACCTTAAATAGTATGAGTTATATGACGCCGGAATCCAATAACATGTATGAGACAATATGGACAATTATATAATGACTTAAAAGAAATACTGAATTAAAATGAAGTTCAATTTTTGTTTTGCAAATAAATGAAAAGAAAAAACACCCTATATCATTAGGAGTTAAAAAGTTATGGGATTACTCTCGATACTCCTACTCCTGATCCGTAAATAATATTCCAGGTTTGAAAATGAACTTTTTTTTTTTTTTTTTTATATGTAACCATCACTTAAAAATATCGATAGTAAAAAATCTCATAATAAGTGATCCATAAAGGTCAATTAGGCACAATTTCGACTTAGATGAGTAGATAAACGCATACATCACAAACTAATTAGTTTTTCAGTACAGCATTCAAGGAAATACAAAATCCCGGTTTAGTCGTTCCGTAGCAACTTTCATAATTCCAAGGTATGAGCTGATTTATCTCAATTTCTCAACCCACACTAGGCCCCCACAGTCGGTCCTCAACTACCCTAGTCCAAATGTTTATACTTAGTGACTTAGTACAAACGGTTATGAATTTTGGTGCCCAAATGGTAAGAGTCAAATCATCTTAATCCTTAAACTTGTAATATGGCTTTGAGAGACCGCTCAGTTACCCATTATTTCTGACCCTAACGACAACCACAATCAATGACACTGATTATCAATCATCGACTAAGAGCCAACTATAACATTAAATCACCAAGATAATTAATCTATACTTATTTAAAATGCTAATCACTAAATTGAGGGATTCAATCAATCAAACTGCAAGTCTAGTCCAGTAAGAGATGTTGTTCAGAAAGTTTGATGGGTGGAATCCTATGTTCTATCAATCAAACAACAGTTTGGTTAACTAAACGTAGGTTTGGATAACCTTTTCTCTCATTTAAATGTGGATTTATTCCAATTGGCTTTAATTTTTTGAAGTCAAAACACCATCTTTCACCCATAAACTTTCAAATGTAAACTTCTTTTCATCCAATCATCATACGATGATACTAGATTCATTTGATATAAAAAGCATTAACTAGATATGATTTTATCTCTTTAGTTTAAAATGGATTAGCATTAGCATGAGAAAGAAACCCCAAATTATTCTATACCTTTAGAACCTCCAATTCATATTTAAAATCTAGTTCTGTAGACTTTACCTTAATATTATTGGGCAGTAACCCTACACTTTCGGATCATTAAAATTAAACTTGTGATTCTCTAGGGAAACAAATGAACATGAAATATCATCATGATTGACAACAATCACATGACTCAATTCATTAATGGATATTCAGAAAAGCATATTCTTGGTCTTAGGTTATTTATTTATTTTAGGATTGCAGCATCAACTCGAGACATGTAGATTTTCTAATAAAAGACTTTCTTTCGATTTCTAACCTACCAATCATCCTCAGTATTCGTAGTAAAAAGAAATTAAACTCGAGAGCATGGGAATCTTCCATTTCATGTTAAGTTTTAAACACAACTCTGGCACACCATAAAACCTAATAAGACATAGTAACTTGTCACATGTCCTTAACGGTAGGTAAGAACACGAAAAGTTCCATAGCATCACAATTCACAAATATTATTTCCTTCTAGTTTTAATCTAAATTTTAATAATTAAAATGATCTAAAACATATTCTAGTAAAGTTAATTACGACGCCTAGTATCCAATCTCTATTCCACAATCACACTTACGCACAAAACAATCGATTACAACACCAAACAATTCAACATGTTCCAATTTATTATCATTCTATAGCAACCCAGTATCAAGAACATAAGCTAATTCATTATAATTTCTTGAGACACCGGTTTCTCAATTTTATGTTATTTTAATTTTATTCATTTAAGTAGGGAAAGCAATCCTTGCACGCATAGGCCATTAGCGTGTGCATACATAATCTAGTTCTTTTTTCTTTTTTTTTTTTGGATAATTAAATCTCTTCTTATATAATTGTTATGGATGTTGGTTGAATGGTTAAGTTATATGATAGTGATTAATTGCCACTTTAGCTATACATATGTATAACGACCTTTCTCATTGTCTTTCAAAATTCATTTTTACCTTGCAACTAGACTAGGGCAGAGGCCTTGTGTAGGCCGTGCTCGGCTTGGATCCGGCCAATCGTGTTCAAACTCGACCTCGTGAGGGTTGGTTTGGTCACAAGGCCTCCCCAATCCAACGGGCCTAATGTGAGGCCTAGTGGCCGCTAAACCCATCTCAAGCCCATGAGGCTCGCACATTTGCATACAAATATAGATATTATCAATTTAGACATTATTCATTACGAGGAAGCAAACTAACCTTAGCATGCATCCGTTTAGTGAAAAATATTTCTTGAACTCTGTTTTTTTTTTTTTTAATATTTGTTTCATCCAAAAGACTATAATTCTCAAGTAATATTGTAGTAATCTCACGAAATTACAGATATTAGTGAGATTTAGTGGTTAATGCATAATACACCGTATAATCTCACATAAATCATAAGAGAATATTAATAGTTCTTTAATATCTAAGATAACAAATATCAAATCAATACTAATTATATATTTTTGGCCCAGTGGTTGAGACATTATCAATGATATAAGAGCTGGCACTATACCAATAAGGAGAGAAGTTGGTAAGCCTAATTGTAGTTGTTTGAAAAACTAAGTATCACGTCTTGGACTGGGTTATTAATTAACGGAAAATGAGTATATATATGTCTATACAACCTCAGTTTGATTGCGAAAGCTGATGCCAGTACGTGAGTGCCGAAATTACCCTGTCCAAAGTCAACCCATCATGACTAGAAGAAAGGATAAAGAGCAGAAAAACGAAAACATTTTGTATATGTGATTATGTATTGCCTTATTGGGGCTAGATTTGGCTTTTGATTTGCCAATCTATTCATGATACGTTTCAATTATATATTATGTAATAGGTGTAAATGAACCTAGCTTTGGTTTGTAACCCACGGATAGAGGCCCAGCCCCTGAATGTAATAGGGTTCTATTTTACTGAAATATCTAAATCTCTTTTTTCTCTCCCGTTTGTTCTTGACTCTTCTGATTTACTATAAGCTCTCTCTCTCTCTCTCTCTCTCGTATCCATTTAGATCTGGGGTTTGGCCTCTTTGTGAGATCCAAACCAAATCTCCTCACTAATCTCTCGTGTTTACTTTCCATGAATTAATACTAACACCCCTTCTTTGTTGTTTTTGCGAGGTACACTGCAACAACCAATTCAAGTTGGCTAAACTTTGAGAAAGGAAAAGGAGGAAGAGACATCAATTTCATCAAAAGGGTGTAAAGTGTTCCCCCTTATTGATTCTTTTTATTTATACTATTCTTGTTTGGAATCGTATTCCATACACTTTATAGTAATTTCCTACCTATTTTGTATTACATCTTGTTGTATTGTTTGTAGTACAACTCAAATCTATATATTACATCACATATTTTGTTAGATTTATTGGTTTACAGTTTGTAAGCCTATATTTTGTTGATCTAGTTTAACTATGCCATGATATAATCCTTGTGCCATCTAGGTTCTCTTCATTATCTATCTCTTCTAACTGTAATAGTAAACTATTTGAATTCGGCTCGAATTCAACTCAATAATAGTAGACTCATGCTTGAGCTTGAGTTACTCACGTGTCAAATTGATCCAAACTTGAGTTTTAGAATATTAAATTGCTAAGCTTGCAAGCCAAATCGAGTTTGATATAATTTTTAATTTATTTTTATTTTTTTAAATATAAGTGAATCTTTTTTTTTAATATAAGTGAATTTGGGGGTTATTTAGGAAAAATTTATAAAAAAAGTTTGAATTTAATTGAGATAATTGAGTCGAACTTAAAATTACTAAATATATCTTTAATTCAACTTTGAAATCAAGATTTGAAGTTCAATCAGTCATACTTGGATTGAGCTTGAACTTTGAGTTTTTGAGTCAAGTTGAAGCTTAAACTTAATATTGTGTGTTGGTTTATGCCCCTAAACATGTATATATATCTTACTATAATGTTTGCCTAAAATACCATAAAGAAAAACATTTACGTGGGCGAAAGAACTATTGTATACATACTCAAACCGGAACCAAATGGTTAAATAGCTATATGTTAGAGTGAACCAATGATGAAACAGAATACTAATCCCTCCAATCAAAGTAAACGTAATATATAATAGTAACAAAAAAAAGTATACTAAACCTAAACCGCACAAGGTTAATGGAATAGAGTGACAGCTTTAATTTAATATATATATATATATATTATATCTCCTCTATGTGAAAGATTCTTAAAAGAAAATTTCATACTAGCTTAGCTAGCGAGGAACATAGGTACACGTACTCAATGAAAAGAAAATATGTGCCTCAAGATATTTGTCGTGAACATCCCTTTTTTTAATTTTTCCCTCAAATTTGATGCTCCCTTTCATCATGAAGATATATATATATATATATATATATATTTTAATTTATTAGGGAACTGCTCTAACATTCATAATTATGAAATTAAGGTAGGAAAAAACACACATTACTTATGTAGTAATTCCTACAAATTTTGTTACTTTAATTTTGATAAAGTGCTATAGATTCACCTGTTGACATATACTGAAAAGCAGCCACTACTTAGATCACGTGTTTTCACTTTTGCAATACCCCCGGCATTAACGGGCCGACGCTTTTACTACTTAACGCAGCCGTTGACAGAAAAACCCTGGATGAACACAATATCCCTGATGTATGCGTTTACAGATGAAAAATCAAAAGTAGTGTATCTTAAAAATGTAAATTATATATAATAAGAGTAAGAAAAATTTTGAATTTCATGTTATTCTCTTTACCTAATGTGAAGAAAGTAATACATAGAAAAGTAAAAATTATCAAATAAAAAAAGTTTATTGATTTACTAGGATTGTACTTCAACTCATTGTAAAATGGGAGGTCTACTTTTAATTTGAAGACTATTCGAAAGAAATCATAAGTTAATTTTTTTATAAATGATTTGCTAAAATTTAGTCTTCTTAGGTAATATGAACATATATATATATATATATATATATGGAAATGTAGTATTTTGCACCTTATCTTATAGGAGTAGATTCCAATATTTTGATGTTGGAACTTGTTGATAGAACACTTTGGACATGGGCTCCTCAGGCTTGACTGTATTTGACACGTCTTATGGCTTAGGACTCATGCTTATGGGCCTAAGCCCTAAATTTGTATTGATTAAGCCTAATAAGCCTTATAATTGTTAGAATGCACAAGATAAGAACGAAATAACTACGTTCTAAATAAGTGAGACACGTTGGGCATAACGATCCTGCTTTACTACACTTATGAGAGAAGATCTTTCCCATCAACTGACCTTTAACTGCCGGTTTCATTCTACTATAAATATTGGATCACTGCCCAACGGTAAATCTCTCTAAGTTTTGCACATCAAGCTTGCATACTTATCTACATTACTTCATACTCTCAAGCACCCCACTGCTAACTTAAGTATTGAAGTAGCCATATTGGATAACTTCCGGCATCCCCTCACTGTATATTGTTTTGCAGGCCTTATATGTACAGAGCCCTCTAATTTAGAAGCTGTTTTCTTTCACTCATATAACCATTGGATTTAGTTCATCGGCTTGAATGATGAATAAAAAATGAAGATATCTATTCAACTTATTTACTAAAAACCTACTAGTAAGAACTTAAAGACGAAATTTGGCGCCATCTATAGAAAATTGAATTCCTACACCTAAAACCTCAAACACATTAAAAACATACCTTACGAGCAATTCTTCTGACATTATGTCCCAATGTGACGAGTAGTAAAACCAACAGTTGATAAATAACCATCTTGGGGTCAATCAACCCCTCCTAAGAGTTATGTTAGAGGAGGGTTTAAAGCACATGGAACGTTTGGTTAAAAAGTATGTTACGTAGAATAGGTGGCTCCATGCTTGCTTAGACGAAGTGGAGCGATACAGTGCATAAAGTTACCTCTCCAAAGCTTTGGATGCCAGCACTGGGCAGAACAGTATCCAGTAGTAGCAACAAAATGGCAAGGATCGATAACTTGATCCACCCTTGCATCAGTAGCAGTAAGGTCTATAGCCATACGTGATCAAGCTCTGCTTGGCAACGAACAAGAAGCCGGCTTACAAGGAGTGCAGGCTCACTCAATAGCACAACGAGCTCACCTGGAAAATGATGTTGACTTAAATGAGCTTTGTGCCATGGTAAGGTAACTCTCTAAATAGTAGGGGAGCAAGGCTGTTGACGACGTCGGGTTGCTCGTCGGCAATAAGACCCCCTTCACCAAAGGTGTCTACGACGAAGTGCTGCCCTTTAACAGTAAACTTCTGTCCTTAGACCAGTATAATGGTAAGGGTGATCTTGATGACCATCTTCTCCACTTCCGTACCTTCATGAACCTTCATGGTCATGGGGATGTTATAATGTGCAAAGCCTTTACAAGTACTTTGAAGAAGGTAGTTTAGATGTGGTTTTGACCACCTCCCTGACAATTTCATTAGCTCTTTTGATGAGCTAGCATGGAGATTTAGTCTCCATTTTAGGGCTAGTAAACCCTCGTCCAAGGATACATCATCCTTGTACCTCGTAAGGCAAGGTGAAGGCAAGTCCCTGCACAACTACGTCACCCGGTCCAACAATGTCGTGGTTAAGATCCTTCAGCTAGATGAGAGAGTTATTGTCCATGCTGCCCAGCTCGACATTTGACCTTCAAGAGATTTCTTTTGATCACTTACAAAGAGCTTGCCGAAGACCTTGGTTGACTTTTAGAACAAATCCTAAAAGTATATCAATTAGGAAGATAACATTCGCGTTAGGCGTAATGCCGATTGAGAAAGGTTAGGCGGAAAGCAGGATAAGGAAAAATTTTGTGTGAAGGATTGCCTCGGTGGTCAGATGCTAAGTAGACCAGAGGGAGAGAGCTCTGGAAAGAAGAAGCGCTAAGCTACGCACAACTCGTTCTCCTTTCCCTTTTACACTTAGTACACACCCTTGAATAGACCCATTGCTTAGGTTTATTCCGAAGTGAAGCACCGAAATTTGCTCCAGTCATCGCAAAAAATGCGAGGGAATCCTAGTTATCAAAACTCTGATAAATACTATCAGTTCCATGAAGACCATGGCCACATAACCAACAAGTGCTTTCAGTTGAAAAAAACCCTCGAATATGCCATTCAACACGGTTTCTTCAATGAATATGTGACTCATCGGAGGAGCGATGACCGTTCTAATGATGATGGAGATAGGGTACCACGAAGGCGATGGACCAAGAATGCCCATGTCAAGCAGAATAATGACCACCACAATGATCGCAGCCCCAATGGTATCATAAACATAATCATGGAGCGGGGGGAGAGGGTATACCCTAGGAGCCGATCGAGCACTAACAGTTCAGTTAACACCCTGTCAAAGGTGCTGGCTGTAAGGGAGAAAATACAAAAGCTAGACACTTTCATCTCCTTCTCTGATGAAAACCTTGAAGAGGTCGATACACCTTATTAAGGCATCTTGGTGATAGCGGCGAAGATCTTAAAATTTGAGATCCTGAAGATTATGGTGGATGCTGGCAACACTACTGACATACCCTTCCCCTATACATACGAAAGGATAAAGAAGAAGCTATAAGTAAAAATGAAGCCATATTGCCATAATCTGATCGGCTTCAACAGAAGTACGGTTTAAGCCAAGGGTATCATTACATTGGATATGAAATTTGGCGATGATGACTACGTGGCATAATGACCCATAGGGTTTGTTGTGATTGATTGCCCCTCCCCTTATAATGCACTCTTAGGAAAACCAAGCCTAAACGCGTTTAGGGTGATCAGATCCTCCCTTCATTTGAAAGCCAAATTGGTGGGAGTATGCAGATGTGATCAAAAGCTCTCACAAGAGCTATACATTAAGGTGGCTAAAGGAGATGGCGTTTTCACCCTAGAAACAGGCTTGTAAGAGAGGCTGGGTAAGAGGGGTGAGCCCGAAGAGAAAACTATAGATGTTTAGAATGGAACCTCACTTGAGCAGACTATGAAAGTCGGGATTGAGACTCTAACTGAAGTGAAGGACGAAATCATCACTCTCCTATGGGCAAATTTGGATAGGTTCGCTTGGTTGACATCAGACATGCTCAAAATTTTCCCTGACTTAGCGACCTATAGCCTCAATATCAACAACATAGCGCGGCTTATTAAGCAAAAAAAGAGGCATTTCACTCTAGAAAGGCAGGTTGTAATCAAGGAGGAAGTGTAGAAGTTGCTTAAAGCTAGCTTTGTGAGGAAGGAAAAGTATCCAACATAGCTAGCGAACATGGTACTAGTAAAGAAGAAGAACGGGAAGTGGCACATGTGCATCAATTACATCGACCTCAACAAAGCTTGCCTTAAAGACTATTTTCCCCTTCTTAGGATTGATCAGCTTGTCGATTCTACATCAGGGCATGCCCTGTTGGGCTTTATGGACGTCTTCTTAGGATACAACCAAATCAAAATGGACCCAAAGAACAAAGTCCATACCTCCTTCATCACCGATTACGACATGTATTGCTACCATGATGCTGTTTAGACTAAAAAATGCCGGGGCAACATACTAGTAAATGGTAACAAAGCTGTTCAAGGCCTAGATTGAGCGTAACATAGAGGTATATATTAACAACATGATCATTAAGAGCCAGAAGCCGGTTGATCATGTCAAGGATCTTTAGGAAGCCTTCGACTGGATGCACATGTACGACATAAAGCTGAAACCCCAAAAGTGTGTCTTTGGTGTAGCATTTGGTAAGTTCCTCGGCTTCGTAGTAACATAGAGAGGTATCGAGGCTAACTCTGAGAAGATCATAACCATTAGGGGAATGGAGGCTCTAACCTTAGTCCGAGACGTATAGAAACTTACTAGCATGGTGGCTACCCTAAGTAAATTTATCTTAACAAGTGCTGATGATGCATTAAGTTCTTTAAAATCCTCAAAAATCCTAAGGGTTTTGAATGAACTCTCGAATGCGCCATTGTCTTTAAGTAGCTCCAGGACTTCCTTGCTCATCTATCAGTCCTCTTAAAGCTTGTCTAAGGGGAGGACCTGTTCTTGTACCTGGTTATAAGCGATCGGGCACTTTCCTTTGTATTGGTTAGAGTAGAGAGAAGAGAAAACAGACCAGTGTATTATGTTATCCATATATTGCATGGGCTTAAGGTTAGGTACACTTGGACAGAAAAATTCACCTTAGCCATCGTCATCATAGCCCAACGGCTGAGGCCTTACTTCTAAGCGCACTAGGTAATTGTACTCATAGATCAACCACTACGCATCATGCTGCAGAAACCTAACGAGTCTGGACGAATGATGTACACAATGGAATTGAGTGTGTATAGAATCCAATATCAGCCATGAACGGCTTATAAGGCACAGGTGCTGGCAAACTTCGTGGTAGAATATACAGAAGAGGAGGAAGCACTACTAGGTGATGATAAACTGGTGTGGACTCTCCATGTTAATGGATCATCCACTTCGAAGGGTAGAGGCACAAGTCTTATTCTAAGCAGCCTGCATAAGGTCACTATCTACTACAACCTTAAGTCTGAATTTGATTCCAATAATAATGAATCCGAATATGAGGCGCTTATCGCCAGTCTCAAGCTAGCCAAGGAGATTGGTGCTGAGTAGTTGCAGATCTTTGCGAACTCCATGCTTATCTCCAGTAAGTTCGAGGTGAATACGAGGCCAGAGACGATACTATGGCAAGGTATCTTGAAAAAGTGAAGAGCCTCCTAGAGGAATTCCCTTCATAGGACATCAGGAAGATCCCTTGACTAGAAAATTCCATGACAGACTAGCTATCTAAGCTTACCTCTACTAGTATACGGAAGCCTAAGGTAAAGGATAGTAAGATCTTCATAGAATATCTTTTGGAAAAAAGTGTAACTCCGGGCTCGATTGAAGTTTTGGAACTAACTACTGTAGCACTAGAGCTGAGCTGGATGGATCATATCCAGAATTATTTGGAGCAGGGTATGCTGCCAAAAGATAGGAGGGAGGCGAAGAAGCTTTGGTACCATACCACTAACTACACGTTGGTTGACAGTGTCTTGTTTGGTAGGGAAGTCAACCCCCCTTACTCTGTTGCCTCTAAGAAGGGGAAGGGCTGCATGTCATGGAAGAGCTGCATGCTAGAGTGTGCAACAATCACATTCAATCCCAAGCCTTTTACCTACGGGCCATATGGCTTGGGTATTACCGGTTCACTATGAGGCAGGATGCAAAGGCCGTAGCCCAGAAGTGCCTACAATGCTAAAAGCATGCTCCAATTAGTTATGCACCCAGCATCGCCCTCCAATCGTTGACTAGCCCATGGTTGTTTGTACGGTGGAGCATTGATATCCTCGGAGCCTTCCTGAAAGCTTCGAGAGGACGATAGTTCATAATTGTTACCGTTGATTACTTCATAAAGTGGGTGGAGACAGAGGTGGTGGCCAAGATTATGGAGAGAAGTGTCGAATCTTTCGTTAGAAGCAACATTCTCTCCCGCTTCGGGGTCCTCTATGCTCTCATCATGGACAACGACTGACAGTTTGACAACCCCAAGTTTAGGGAGTTCTACGTTAAGCACCACATCACCCTACACTTCACCTCGGTTGCCCACCCCTAATCAAATGAACATGTAGAGATAACCAATCAAATCATTTTGGATAGACTGAAGAAGCGTGTGGACTGATCTTAGGATGCTTAGGCTGACGAATTGCCTAATATCTTGTGGGGGTACAGGACTACCTATCGTACTTTTATCAGTGAGACCTCCTTTCGCCTTGCTTTCAGGTGGGAAGCAGTCCTCCCCATCGAACTTAAGCTTCCTAATATCCTGACTCAAAGTTTTAACACCGCCCTTAGCGACTTACTGCTGCAAGCAAGAGTTGAAACCATCAAAGAAATTCAAGACCTTGTTTTGCTCGGGTAACCGCATACCAACATTGGGCTACCTGGTACTATGATCAGAAGGTTAGACATAAGGAGTTCAAGGTTGGTGACCTAATGTGCCAAAAGTTAGAAGGCACAAGTTTGAGTGAAGGGCAAGGTAAGTTAGCCCTCAATTGGGAAAATCCAGTCAGAGTTAGGGAAAGATGGGCAATGAAGCATATAAACTAGAAAGATTGGATGGTGAGCTCATCCTGCGCACATGGAACGCCGATAATCTTCGGCTTTATTTTGTTTAGAATTCTATTGTGTACAATTTTTCTTTCTAGAGTGACAGAATAAAAATGTTGTTTCATAATTGATTGTCTACTTCTTTCCCTTTCTCCCCTTCTTTCTATTGCCATCTGAACCTTTAAAGAGGCATATAGATAGTCAATTAGGTAAGTCGGAATGCCACCGACCTGACTCCCTTGGGTAACCTTGGCAAGGGGAATTACCCCTTACATAAAGGAACTCCCCTCCATTTGGTAGGTCGAAGCGCCATTGACTTGACCCCCTTGGGTAACCTTGGCAAGAGAAATTACCCCTTGCACAGAAGAACTCCCCTCCTTTGGGTAGGTTGGAATGCCACCGACCTTACCCCCTCAAGTAACCTTGGTAAGGGGAAATACCCCTTGCACAGAGAAACTCCCTATACTGGGTAGGTTAAAATGCCACTGACCTAACCCCCTCTTTAGGTAACCTTGGTAAGGAGAAACACCCCTTATATAGAGGAACTCCCTTAATGATTAACCTTAGCAAGGGTAAACTCTCCTTGTGTAGAGGAATTCCTAAGCACGTATATTCAAAGGCAAAAAGAAAGCAAGTGTATAGAGAGGACGTTTTAAAATATTCATCTATTCATTCATTGATTGTTGAATTACACAATAAAGGTTGGCATCCTGGCCCGACTTACATATGTTTAAAAAAAAAAAAGAAATGCTCATCCTAACTCCTTGGATCAACTAACTCCGGTAATTCAGAAAAGTCTAATGCATTGATTTGTTCAGAGCGTTGATCCGTTGGTGCTTTAAGCAATAGGCCTTGACTTGGAGTAAGCCTTGAGGGATACGAACCAGGAGCAACTAGAGGATTGCCCATAGATGGATTGTCTTGAGGAACTACTTTAGGGGCGGCCTCTTATTGGGATGCTAAGGTAAAAGCTGATGTAGAAGTGCCTTGCCCGGCACTAGTAACAAAGGGAGCGCTTACATCATCAAAGGCCGCTTGGGTGGTCTCTTTTTCTCGTGCTAGGGCTTCCCTCTTCTCGTTGAAGGTTGAGGAATCTAGAAATTCAAGGAAAATTAAGTTTAGGTTCGGATAATGGGAGAGTACCTCTTTCATTGTGTAGCGTGCAAAGTCTATGGTCAGGTCTTCCAGTTCATCCATCCACTCTTCGGTCTTCCGATAGTCGGTAACTGCGTTTTTAGTGGCGGCATTGCTTAAGACCTCCACTGTCTCCATTTTAGAGATAATCTCTCTATCATTGAAACTTTCCTTCGTAGATCTTGGACTTACTACTCTAATCTAACCTTCAAACCGGCTAGCTCCAGTGAAGTAGCTTTAATACCTTTGCAATCAGACTCTTTCATCGCTAACTCGGTTTGCAACCTGGTTGCCAACACCTTTAGCTCAACATTCTCTTTTTTAAGTCGGGCCTTAGCTTTGCCCTCCCCGTTCAACCTCTAAGAGAGGCGAGCCTTCATCCTTTGCTCATCCTCTAGCAGAGCCTCTAAGTCGTAGGCCTTCTTGGCTGCCTTCTCAACATTCTCCCTCTTTCGGTCTACATCTTTGAGCCTCACCTTAAGCCTTGCCACTTACATATGAGAGAAATGCAAGTGCCTGTTAGCCTTAGAGAATTTTCTTAAATATTTATTAGTAGAAGTCTTTGCCTCTCGCAAGTACTTCTCATGCCGGCGTAACGCTTCCCTAAAGCGCTTCACCTCTTTCTGGGTAGCATTGAATCTGTTCAGTTAAAGCAACACCTGGCCGTGGTATTGTAAATCGAAAAAGAAGGTTACCATTAACACCATGACAAATAAAACATAATAAAAACATAACAATAAAAGAGTCAGAAAGACTTACCTACTGTATCAATGTGCTCAAGTGGCTTACTATCTCCAAGGGGTCATCCCCACCTTCTTTTGAGAGCCCCTCGAGGATAGCTCAGTCATCGATGGTGTAAGACCCTATGGAGGCTTGGTAGATGAGTGTTCGGTACCACAGCTTTAGATCATTGGCATAAACCTTCCACTTCGGCCTCAGGAGCTTTCCTCTGACTCTCTTCATCTCGAGAGGTGTATGGCACTTTTCGAAATGAGTTCAGCCCTATCCTCATTAGCCTCAAATTGTTCAAGACGTCAAAAAATTCGTGCCCCATGTCATCGACGCTCTAATAGGGATGAGTTGTTGGCAATTCATTCCATTTCCCTTTACATAAAGGTGCCTTAGCTAGGGGCCTCTACTTCTTCACTCTAAGACCTGGCTCCCCGGTTGTCTCGGGAGCCTTATGCTTCTAGCCAATCCCTTAAAGAAGGGCAGCTCCTTCGATAATCTCTTCCTCCCTTGCCCTTAGAGGGGAAAGCATTTAGACATCGGGCCCCTCTGTCTCAGCTCCTTCATCGTCCACGACAATGGGCTTAGTAGAAGGGGCGAGGTAGGAGTGGACAGAGTTAAATTGAAAGGCTCTACATCCATGAGCTCATCCTGAATGCCAATGGCAATCGCTTGAGGAACAGACCTTAGTCGTGCTTTGCTGGTCTCCCCAAGCTTGGGCTTCGACCTTACTGCCTAGCCCTTCGGCAGGTCTACTTTAGTTCGCGCCTGGTGTTAGCTTATCAGCTTGTCCACAAAGGGATGAGACATCCTTGGGACCAAATTTTTGCCTGCAAGAAATTCAATTGAAAGTTAGAAAAGGAAAACAAGATTAAACCAAAAGAAACTATAAATACTATTCACAAAATACCACCATGATTGGCACGACCAAGGAAGCCCTTCCATCCTACAGGCGCCAAACGAAGCACCTCAACACTAGCATAACTAGATCGGTTGCCGGAAATACTTATACTTTCGGCCTGTTTCTCCACTACAACTTTCTTCATACTGGGGAAGAACTCGGAGATCGGGTACCAAAAATACCTCTCTACGGTCTTCACAACATTAATCTCCTAGCCGTGTCTCAGTGCCATAAAGGCCAAGATCTCTTGGGTCGCCTTTGTGTCACTAGGACTAACCCCCTTCTCACCTCCGATTCAAACCATCCCAGTCCACTGCGTTTAGAAGTCTACCTCCTCGAGCAGCTTAGCTACTACCTATTTGTCCTGTTGACCCTTCACCGAATCTACAAGGCCACAAAATAACTTCTTCCCTTGGTGTGGCTGGAGGTAAGGCCATCTCCAAACGCTCTTCTACATGTAGAAGTAATTGAAGAGCTTAAGAGTAGCCCTTACCACTAGGTATTTATAGAGTGCTTGGAAAGCCTTCAATACCTTCCATCCATTAGGAGGGACCTACAATGAGCTGCACCAGTGGTAGTTGAAGAACTCTTTCTCGAAGTGACTTGGAGGGAGGCGCTACTTAAACTCCATACACTTCTCAAATACCGCGAAGCGCCTCCCTGACAGCAAGACCGCCCGTTTATCCCTGTGTGGCAACCTTATCTATCACCTAGGGATTACCTTGACAATGAAGTTGCTCATAATCCAACTGGATGTTTACTTCTGCTCACTCAGCTACTAGGCCCCTTACCTGTCTCGGGAACATTGAACAAATCCTTTGGAGGGCGTAGAGGAGCATACGCATATACATCCCTAGGGATAGCATTGATGATCTTAGCCCTGTCTAGTGCCTTTACGACCATCCTTATAGGTTTGTCAAGTTGTGCTAGCGACGAGACCTCTTCTTCTCGCGTTTAAGGGGGGTCACTCCTTGTAGAATCGAAGCTAGAAATATGTAGTGATGAAGACGAATCTGTCTCACCTCTATTAGTCAACATGGCCGTGATATTCGAAGAAGGAAGAAAAACCTTAGGAAACTTTTGAAGGAAGTATGAAGTTTTGAATGTGAACCTAGAATTTGTAATAACAAAACGAGAAAATTGCAAAAAAGTGGTCTCTTTTTGTGATCCTCTTATTTATAAGCAAACTTTCTGGAAAGTTGTACAGGCAATTATAGGGATCCGTATAAGCACGAATACTTTAGAATGCTACATAGCAGACACGTGGAAAGCATTTTGGTCAGATGGTCACCTTTAAAAGGCAAAGGGCATGTAACTACATGCTAGTCTACTACAATATGACACCTGTTATGTCGCATTTAATGCATGAAATACAGGCAGGTAAAAATCACATTTCAAAAAAGTTCCTTCAACAAAAGCTCCTTCAAGGTCCATCTGGCTCCTACTTAGTTAACATGATAAAGACATGGCATAGTTGTGTTTGCTTAGTCCTTGTCGAACACTATTTAGACAAGCTGGTTCGTAGCCTTGAAGCACCTGTTGAATAAGTGGCAAGGGTGTCCTACTTTGATACCTCAACCTAAGCTTTGCTTGGGTCTTCAGCACTTCGCTTTGGAACAACTGCTGACTACTCTTGTTCATCTTGCCTCACACATTTTCAACCCGGGTATTCGCCACTTCGAGCACCTTTACCTCGGTTAGCTTCCAATCCGGACCTATGCACTTACCATATCGGCCCCATAGCGCTAGGTCGGACTCCTTTGAGTCAGATTGGTCATGCCTAAGTAGCCCATATATCCCTCCTCCTTGCCTTCGCCTCGACAATGAGATTATAGGAGGGGCAAGTGTTGATAAGGCACTTTAGATGTAGGCCCCTCAGGCCCGACCGTATCCAATGCGTTTCGTGACCCAAGGCTCATGCCTGTAGGCCTAAGCCCTAAGCCCTAAACCTGTATTAACCAAGTCCAGTAAGCCCTGCAATGACTAGAATGTAGAAGATAAAGATAAAATAGTCACGTCTTAAATAAGTAGGATACATTGGGCATAACGACCCTACTTTTCTACACTTACGGAGGAAGATCTCTCCCACCAACTGACATCTAATTGTCGGGTCGGGTTAGCTCCGTTCGGCTATAAATACCAACGGTAAATCTCTTTAGATTTTGCACATCGAGCTTGCATAATTATCTACATTAATTCCTACTCTCAAGCATCTCATTACTAACTTAAGCATCAGAGTAGCAATATTGAATAACCTTCTAGCATCTCTTCACTGTATATTGTTTTCAAGCTCTATACGTGCAGAGCCCAATCATTTATTGGCAAAAACTTAAAAACAACATAACCTTTATTATAACTTTTACTTCCCACCTGAAATCTATTCACCATATAAAATAGAGTAGGCTTTAGATTCTTGTTATTTATTTATCATCCTTAATTAAACTGCTTAGTTCCTTTGGAAAATAATTGTTCCTCAAATATGTAATCACTTAATGAGAAGAGTCTCCTTTTATTTCAAGAATATTGTTGCATTGTTCCTCCTTTAATATTTGGTTTTGTGAAAAATTCTACGCGCAATTCTTCTTCTTCTCCTTTTTTTTTTCCCCTAAACTATTGTAACATTTATACATCTATATTGTCACAAATTATTTAAGCCAAAAATAAAATGAAAAATATGGAAAATATTTGCTCAATCTAGAGCCTTTTATAGATTAATGAGACCATCCTATTTAGGCTATGGTCGCGTCCATCTCAAGAATGAGTTTGGACACCATCAATGGAGCCATGGAAAATGAAAATCGAGGTATATTTCATTAACATAGCCACTTATTTTGAAATTCTGAAATCAGTTAAAATGAGAGAAAAAAGAAAAAAGCTGATGAATATTGACTAATCCCTAAATACACGATGTGATTCACTTAAATCCCTATTCCTTTGTATATTCATTTCATTGACAACCCAAGTAACGTGACCAGAAAACACGGACACATCATTTTCTTTACCTACCAACGTTGTCCACACGATGATTTAATTTTCCTGTCGCCATTCAAAACAAAATGATCTTAATACCATCACATAATCTTAAAAGGAATAATAAAAAGAAGAGCGATCCGCACACTTTTGTTGAGTTACATCGGCATTTTGAAACATTAGTGGAACTATCTCCAAGCCACTTTTTCACACCATAACATATTAGGAACCGGATGGAAATACACAATGGATATAAACGTATTCATCAAGTTGACTCGAAACCGCCGATTCACAAGTCAACAACGGAGTGATTTAGACTTGGTTCTTAAGTGGCCGAGCTGGATCGGTTCGCTTGAACCGACAGTTCAAGAGTTGGTTCAGTGCTCCTTGAAACATAGGTTTTTTATTTTTTCAAACTTTCCTTAATTATTATAAATAATTTATAAATTATTCATTCTTTTATTTTTCAACTAAATCTAAAACTTTATGTTATTACTCATAAATAAAAAAAAATTATTTTTGATTCATTTTTTTCGATCTCAAAATAATTCATTTAGATTATGGAAGTGTGAATGCATGATGTTATATTATATACAGTATATTATATATCGCATAATATATAGTATATGTGTATTGTAGTATATATATGTATATATAGTATATTAATCATTATATATTATATACTTGTTTGCATTATATATATATAGAGTATTATATATTATATATTCTATATATATAGTCCATTAAAAAATAGTATATATATAGTATCTTTCTATTATATATATAGTATATTATATATTATATATATATATTTTTTAAATTTTGGGGTTGGTTCAGCCCTGAACTCAATAGGGCCAAACCGCTAGTTCAAGAGTAGTTTGATGACTTGCCGATTTGGTACATTACGATGGTTGAACTGCTTAGCTCCTTAGAACCGAGCGGTTTAACAACTAGTTTATAGTTTAGAATCGAACCTTGCATAGGTTTAAATGGATTTGCACTTCATTGTAATGTTTAGATACTTAGTGAGGTTATTTTTGAAAATTTCAAGATATATATTTTGAAATTATATGAAATGTAAATTTTTATACAACTAAATATATGCCATAAATTTTTTAACTTTTGTGTAGTATCTTAAGGTTCTTTTGTCCACTAACTTTGGCCAATATTAAACAGTTGATTGGATAATAGTTTACATTCAAAATGATACTTTCTATAGCATTATTAATAGAACAATCTTGCAAAGACACTATAAAAAGAAATTGTAAAATGCTTATATTTATGTCATGTTGCTTATTTTCGCTCTACTTTCAATTTCCAATTCAAAATTTTTTAGTATATTTTTATTAAAAAATTGAGATTTATTAGTACAAGTTTTATGTATTAATAAACTAAATCCAACTTGATTTATAATATTAGTAATGTGGGAGAAAACTTAGAGACTATAAAGAAGTTTAAAAAATAAAAGCTAATCTTATAACATTAAGAATGAGATTTTTCTTTGGATAGAAGTGTATATTTACCAAACTATATATGCTATTAAAGTATATTTAGTTTTTATGTTCATAATAACAATACATTCAATGCTATAAACAAGAAATAATTTATTCATATTTACATGAAATTGGTTTAAAATTTCAAAGTTATTTAATTATTTAATTCTATTTATTGTTTCATTCAACCTTTTTTTTGTCCTTTTTTCTTTTTTCTATTTTTCATTTATTTATTTATTTATTTATTTTTAATATCAATGGTCAAGACTGCTAGTTCAAGGATCTTACTTGTTGCCCTAACTTAGACTCATCATTAAGCAGATCCTATGCATAGATTTAACTCATGCTACCGGGTTGGTTTGGACCCGATTAAGCGATTTTGGGGTGGTCTATGTTTGGACTAAGCTCGCTCTCATGTGTAGATCATCCTAAGAGAGAAAGCCAATTTAGAAGGGGCAACGATGATGGTTAAGTCACTAAGGTTTTTATTTTTGTAGCTTTTTGATAATTACTTTTATTATTTTTTTTTCTTTACTTTATTTGGTTTTGAAGATCAAAGCTTTAAATAACACTAAAAATTCAAAAACCCTTTATCTAAATAGTAGTGTAATTACTCTTTTCAAAAGTAGGAGGATTGATACATATTCATGGCACATTTGATTGACTTAATGAGAGCAAAAGGAATGACTATTCATCAATTATAGACCTATTCCTCTACTGGGTTAGCAGAATGACTATTCAATGGAATTTTTATTGTTGAAAAATGAGGAATTATAAGACTAAGGAATAGTTATCTTTTATTTTTTATGGTATATTCTCATATTTATTTTGTATTTAATTATATATTTTTTATTTTATATATTTAAACTCATGAATAAACTCGAGATCGACTTGCTTTAGGCTTAACTCTGTTTGAACTTGATTAGTAAACAAGCAAAACTTGAATTCAAGACAAAGTTCGTTTATCCAAATGGACTAAACTTAAGTCTCAATTGCTAGCTTGATAAAAAGCTTGGTTCAAACTCGAGCTCGATAATTTTCAAACGAGCCAAGCTTGAACCTTGAGAAGCTCGACTTGGATTAACTTGTTTACAATCTTAAGAGAGAGAAAGAGAGTATATTAAAGGTTAAAAAGGAAAAACAAAAAAAGAAATGAAAAGAGAGAGAATAATATGGGATTCGAAGTCGAGGGAGCTAACAAACCGCAGTTATGCCTTCTACACTTCCTATATCTTCGTGAAGCGATAATCTTTTGTGAATTGATGTAAGTCAAACCCTTGATAAGCTGCCTTTTACTTAAGGGAAAGAAACATTTGCTTTTGTTCTAATTTACATATTTCTTTGCCTTTCATCTTATTATTATTATTATTATTATTGTTATTCATGATCAGATCTCCTATGGAATAATTAAGAAACAGGATTGCTGAGTTGCAATTGAGTGATTAATTAAATATGTGTTTGGTTGAGATCTTGCTTGCATTGGTCCCTATAATATAGTTGAACTAATAAGATTATATTATATAATAATTTCTGTCATTCTTTAGTTCTTATCGGTAGTTAATTAAGGTATGCATGTACTGGGCTTGCAAGATAATGCATAGTAAAGGGATGTTGGGGAGTTGTCTAGCGTGGCCACTCCGATACTTAAGTCAGTAATAAGCTTTTTGTAGAATAGAATACTAAGTGTGCAGGCTTAGAATGCAGAGTTTGTAGAGAGGGTTATTGTTGGATAGATGTTTAATATTTATAGCAGAGGGGAGCCGGCCGTTAGAGATTAGTTGGAGGGAGAGATCTTTTTTGGCAAGTGTGGGAGAGTGGAGTTGTTGTATCTGACGTGTCTCTAATATTTAGGATGTAACTGTTTCATCCTTATCTTGTAGTTTATGGCCATTACAGTTTTTCATAGGCTTGGGCCACTAAGGGCTAGGCATAAGGCTTATAGAGGAGAGCCTAGGGAGATAAGGCTTAGCGGATCTGGTCAGGCCTGAAAGGTTTCAGCCCAAAGTACTCTATTAACACTTGCCTAGTCAACACTTGCCCTCCCGTAGTCTCATTATCGAGGAAGAGGTAAGGAGAAGGAATGCATGGGTTGCTCAAATGTGATCAATCCGACTCTAGGAAGTTTAATTTGATGCCATGATGCCGACATGATGAGGTTGTAGATTCAAAGTGATGGATGATCCGAGGTAAGAAGGCTTGAAGTAGTGAGTCATCCTAGGTACTGGTCTGTCGGTTTGAAAGTCTCTGAGGCTTAGTGGGTAGGGGTGCTAAGGTGTTCTAATACTACGGACCGGTCTACTTGAACAGGGCTCGATAGGGACCAAGTTGACATAGGTACGTCATGTCTTCGTAACGTTGACTAGGTGCAGATTGGATGGGCCCCAAAGAAGCTTCTTGTTAAAGGGACTTTTAAAATGCAACTTTTGCCCGCTTGTATTCCGTGCATTAAATGTGACGTGATAGGAGTTGTGTTGTAGCAGACTAGCGTGCAATTACATGCTTTCTGCCCTTTTAAAGGTGGCTGTCCAATTGAGATACTTTCCACGTGTCTACTAGGTAGTATTCTAAGGGATTAATGTTTATACGTATCCCCATAACTGCTTATACGGCTTCCTAAGCGGTTTTCCTATAAATAGGAGGATTACAAAAAGAGAACACTTTTCTACAATTTTTTCGCTCAGTTGTCATAATTTCTACTTTTACGTTTGTACCCTCAAACCTTCTTCAGAAACTTCAATTTTTCTTTTCAAGAATCACAATCGTGTCTACCAATAGGGGTGAAGCTAATTCTTCTTCACTAGAACTTACCTCCAATTCAGATTCTAGAAGGCGTAGGAGGGTAAAGTGTTATCTGATAGGAATCAGCCTCCAATCATATCCAAGTCGGGGCCTATCAATGCTTGCAGAGGCCGAGTTGTAACTAGAACGTCGAGGGGAAGGAAAATAAACACTCAGCATCAACTTTGTCATTAGCCAAGGTGCTGAGAAACCATAAGGCCAAGTACCTGAGATCAAAGAACCACTTGGTACGATCCCGAGAGACTAGCATCAACTAATTTCAGAACTCGGTAATTATGGGCCGACTTCTCTGGTGTCTCAGCTAAGCTACGCGAGATGTCGGGAACCCCTTCCCAAACCCGTACATCTAACTGCCGACTCCGTCCGGTTTGGATACTACTCTTCCCAAGATATGCCAAGTGACTGCATGCCGAGTTTTATAAAACATATAGTTTTGTATTCTTATACATGTTTTACCTTTATTTTATTTATGGGCTTGATTCTTTAGGGTTTAAGGTCTTGTACATTATTTACAGTTTTGCTACTAGGGTTTAGGACTTGCTATAGATAGCAACATTTATACTTAGATATAGATAGATACTCAGACAGATAGGTATATAGAGATATATGTAGAGAGTAAAACTTTCCTCTTGTCGAGCAAGGCTATACTTGAGTTAGCAGTTATCGGATTATCAAGTGTTGATCATACTATTTAATCGTCTTCGCGTTCTTATCAATCTTGTCCTTGGATTATGATGAACCTCTTCATTTGAACCGATTAGTGAGTTGCATCTAACTTTCATTTGAAACCCTGAACAACATTTAGTGTTCGTGAGTTGTATCGAACTCTATTTCAACCTCAAGCCCCTAATCATGTTTGTGTCTTGGTGAGTTATATCCATTCACATTCAACATTAAAACCCTTCCTGTTCTTCGTACCCATCTTCCTTTTGAATACTCATTCCTGTTCTTTCGTTCCAGATTTGCTGCCATTTCTTTCTTATCTCGATCCTGTATTAGTCGTCATTAGCACAACTCGACAAACCTACGAGGATGGCCGTAGAAGTGTTGGATAGGGCTAGAATCATCAATGCCATCCCTAGAGATGTGTATGCGGATATTCCTTTGCCCTTCGCTAAGGATTTATTTGACACTCTTAGTACGAGGAAAGGGCCTAATGGCTATATAAGAAAAGGAAAGTGTTCTACCCCTAGTTAGGTCATCAACAACTTCCTTATGGGGGCGATACCCGAGTGGCATATTAGGTTGTCACATAGGGACGAACGGGTAGCCTTACTATTCGGGAAGCACTTCGCGATTTTCGAGAAGTGCTTGGAGTTTGGGTAGCACCTCCCCCCAAGTCATTTTGAGAGAGAGTTTTTCAATTACCACTACTGTAGCCCATTGCAGATTCCTCCGAATGGGTAGAGGGTGTTGAAGTCGTTCCAAGCGCTCTGTGAATACCTGGTGATAAAGGCTACTCCCGAGCTCTTTTGCCACTTCTACATGTGGAAGAGCATTAGGGGGTGGCCTTACCTTTAGCTACGCCCGGGCAAGAAACTATTCTACAGCCTTGTCAACTTAGTTAAAGGTTGGTAGGACGAATACGTGGTGGTGGAGTTGCTCTAAGAGGCCGCCTTTTAGATCCGGTGGACTGGAATGGTTTGTATTAGAGGTGAGAAGAGGCTTGGTTCGAGTGACGCCGAAGCTGTCGAAGAGATCTTTGCCTTCATGGAGCTAAGAGGTGGTTAAGAGATCAATGCTGCGGAGATCGTAGAAAGGTATTTCCGGCGCCCAATCTCCGAGCTTTTCCTCAGCATGAAAAAAGTTATGGTAAAGAAGTAGGTTAAAGGTACTAGTTCATTCCTACGCACCTATTTGTTGTGCTAGTGTCAAGGTGCTTCGTTTGACGCCTGTAGGATGGGTAGACTTCCTTGGTCATGTCGGTCATAGTGGTGTTTTACAAACGATAATGGTAGTTTCCTTTGATTTGTCCTTGTTTTCTTTTTCTAACCTTTAGATCGATCTTCTTGTAGGCAAGAGCTTAGCTTCGAGGGTGTGTTGTCTGTTTGTGGACGATCTGATGAGCTGATGCCAGGTGCGATCAAAGGTAGGTCAGTCGACAGGGAAGGCAGCAAGGTCGAAGCTGAGGCCCAGAGAGACCAGTAAGCCACGGCTGAAGTCTGTGCCTCAAGGGATTCCACTTGTCATTTGAGACAAGCTGACGATCATGGCACCTTTGAGCATGGCTTTGTCCGTTCCTACTATCCACTTGTTTGAACCCATCCTCGTGGGCGACGAAGGTATCGACACAGAAGGGCCTGACGTATAGGTGGTTTCCTCTCCGAGAGCAGCTGAGGAAGGAATTGGGGAGATAGCTGCCCCACCTGCAACCGCAGGCGACAAGCACAAGGCTCTTGAAGTACTCGGGGAGCCAAGTCCAAGGACGAAGAGGCAAAAGCCTCTGGTAAGTGACCTTTTGGCGAAGGAGAAATGGAATGAGTGGCCCCTGGTTCATCCTTTCTAAAGTGTGGATGACGTTGGGGATGAGTTTTTAGATGTCCTCAACAACTTCTGAAAGGTGGGGCTGAGGCCAGACTCATTCACAGAAGCACCATACACTTCCTTAGATGAGCCGCTGAAGAAGGGTGGCCCTTGAGATGGAGAAGAAGAGGGCCCAAGGAAAGATCCTGTGGTCGAAGTAGGAGGTTTATACTGGCAACTTGATGTTGTGGTACCGGATCGTCAGTTACCAGGCTTCAATGGGGTATTACACCCCTAGTAACTGGGCTGTGATGGAAAGGATCTCCTAAGAGGGTACGAGTGACCCAATATAAACTACTAGACACTTGAGTACCCTAATGTGGCAGGCAAATCTTTTATGCTGTTGTGGTGTTGTATTTTGGTGTCTGGTACTAACTTGTGCATTCTATTTTCATCTTACAGTACCACAACCCAGTACTCCTCAAGCTAAGCAAGTCTCATGCCACCCAAAAAGAGATAACTAAGTTATGGGAGGAGTTGCATCGGTAGAAGAAGTGCTTACTAGAGGCAGAGACTTCTAGCAGGAGGTACTTGAGAAAATTTGCTCAAGTTAACAAACGCCTCCGCCGCTCTCTTGTATAGGTGGCAAGGCTTCGGGTGAAGCTCAAGCATGTGAAGAAGGAGAGGGACAAAGTAGAGAGGGATGCCTGGAAGGTTACGGAACTAAAGGCTTAGTTGGAGAATGAGTAGAAGATGAAAGCTCATCTCTCGCAACGACTGGAGGAGGAGGGCACAGCTATGGCCCGAATCGAACAAGGAAATGTTAAGCTAAAGGCTTCCATGGCTAAGCTAAAAGCCAAACTGGTGATGAAGGCATCCGAATGTGAGGGCGTTAGGGCTACGTCGCTCGAGCTGGCCGACTCGAAGGCCATTCTAGAGAAACAAGTTGGGGAGCTGAAGGGTAGGGTTTTAGAGATGGAAGAGATCACCTCCAAGATGGAGAGTGGGGAGGTCCTTAGCGATGTTGCTACGAGGAAGGCAGTTGCTGACTATAGGGCCACTAAGGAGTGGCTAGAGGAGTTAGAGGACCTATCTACTGATTCCACTCGCTTCACCAGGAGAGAAATCTTCTCCCATTATCTAGATTTGGACATGAGCTTCCTTGATTTTCTAGACTCCCCCATGTTCATTGAGAAGAAGGAAGCCTTGGCTAAAGGGGAGGGCGCTTCTACATTTGGCCTCACTTTGGCAACTCAATAAGAGGATGCCTTAGAAGTTGTCCTTGGGGAAGATCCGCTTTTGGGGGGTCCAGCCGCTCCTGATTCGTGTGTCTCTTGCTCCCCTGTAGCTCAAAGCCTACTGGCTGAAGTGCTTATGGATCAGTGCTCGGAGCAGATTGATACCTTGGATTTTTTAGAGTTACTCGAGCTAGCTGATCTTAAGTAGTAGCGGGGTTTTGTAATTTTTTTTTATATGTAGTTAGGGCTGGGATGCCGGCCTTTGCTTTATAAATAAAAGTGTGCAATAAATAAATGAAGTTTTTCGAAAGTCTTTCGCTATTCTCTATAAATTTTGTAGACCCTTGGTTAAGGTTTTGTTAGGGGAGTTCCTCTGTGCAAGGGGTGTTTCCCCTTGCCGAGGTTACCCTAAGAGGGTCGAGTCAATGGCATTTCAACCTTCCTGATACATGGGAGTTCCTTTGTGCAAGGGGTGTTTCCCCTTGCTGAGGTTACCTTAAGGGGGTTAGGTCAGTAGCGTTTCGACTTGCTCGGTTCGTGGAAGTTCCTTTGTATAAGGGGTGTTTCCCCTTGCCGAGGTTACCTTAAGGGGATCAGGTCGGTAGTGTTTCGACTTGCCTGGTTCGTGGGAGTTCCTCTATGCAAGAGGTGTTTCCCCTTACTGAGGTTACCTTAAGGGGGTCAGGTAGTTGACGTTCCAACCAGCCTAAGTAACTATTCGTGTGCCTTTTGGAAAGGTTGGTAAGGTGACTAAAACAAAAGGAGAGAGAGAGAAGTACACAATCAATTGAGAGCTTTTTATTTCAACTTAAATTGAAAATAAAACTGTACATGATGAAATTTCAATCAAAGTAGAGGCATAGATTGTCGGTGTTCCATGTGTATGGGATAAGCTCACCATGCAATCTTTCTAACATGTATGCTCCATTGCTTAGTTTCTCCCTGACTCTGACTGGGTCTTCCCAATTGGGGGCCAGCTTGCCCTAGCCTTCTTGTAAACCAATTGTAATGTCCTAAAACGGCAGAGTCGAAACAGCCTCGCTATGTAAACTATTTTAAGATAGAAGTTGGCCTTACAACTGCTATCTTAGACTTGATCTATATAAGGCGTCTACAACTAACCTGCTTTAAAGTAAACAGTTCGTAATTTAAATAAATCATTTACCTAAGAAAGTAAGAATATATATATATACACTAGAATTCAGTTATTACAATTAATGTTTACAATGTTTCACTGTAATCTATTTCCTAGTTAATACATTATTCAGAAATGAAAAATTCTAAGATAAGAGCTTAGACCTTAAAAATATATATTTGTTTTTCAAATGTTTTTCCTCACTCCCCAGAATCCAGCAGTTGTTGGCTTTAAAGTAGTTGTAAGCTGCTTCTTGGCCAGTACTGACAACGACATCTATAGGAATGTGAGCAAACACAGCTTAGTAAGTTAGGATGGAGGACTTAAAACCATACTACAAACACAGAAAAGGTCATCAACCAACTTATTAGGTGTAATGCATGTTCAAGCAAATGCCATCGCATAATGTTGTCCGGCCAGTCGTAAGATTAAAGAGATTGCGTTTGCACTAATCCAAGTTGAGGAGTTACCGTTAATGTAACAGCTCATGACTAAACCCAAGCTTGTGTAATGGAGACATCACTCCTCCCCTACGACTACCTTCGAACCATTGACTTTGCTCTTACTGCAACCTCTTCACCTATCACTTAGTTCGATTAAGGATGAAGAAGGGACCCATTATACTATCAAGCGCTATCTCTTTCGAAGGGGTCGGTATTTGCCCAAAGAATCTTAGGTTTCTTGTAATGAGTTGCCATGTAGGTCCGTTTATGATTACAGGTCGTATATTTGATCAGGTCTAATTTAGGGTGATTAATCATTTAATACAAATCATACAATACAAGCCAAGCAATAAATAAAAAATCATATCATCAGCTCAGAACAAATACAATCAAGTATAATTTCAAGCCTCTAAAATATAACACTATATTAATCCTAACTTACCTCAACTCCTCGCTTGCTTACTCAAGGTAGGACTCGTTCAGTTCATCGCCAATAATCCCTATAATACCAACGTTGTCTCAGTTTTCATATAACTGTTATAGATTAGTTTTTATCCTATAACGCTTATTGTTATCTTTAGCTTAAGGTTTAATATGTCAAATTATCTAGGTTCTCAAATCTTTTACAATTATTTTGAGTTTGGGGTTAGGTTCGAGTTCAGTTTCTGTATCAATTTCTAAATTAGATTCCGGTTTTAGTTCTAATTCTAGTTCTAATTCTAGTTTAATTTCTAAATACTGTTTTATACCTGAACCCTAGAAACTCGTTTCAACTCATAATGTGAAATTAATCACATTACTTCCAGATATCTTAAATACCATAATTACCCTAGTCAGTATTTTATTTTACTTGGTACACTTAAATCCTTATTAGTGTATTGAATTTACTCTTAATATGAGAAATTTTTACATTTTTCATATAATTACATAAATTTAAGATTTCTATCATATTTATTATATATCTCTATTATTTATACAATATCAATTTTTATCCTAATATCTTCTATTTATTATATTTCCAATAATTACATATTATGTATTATCACCTATTATGTACATAATACACATATAATATTTCTATTACTCTAATTACCATCTCTAACATCAATTATCATTTCAAAATATCTAAATTCATCCTAAATAAGATTTTACACCTAATTATCCTAATTTATAAAATTAACTCAAAATTAACTATTTTTCCGTATTACTTATTTACTACATAATTAGCCTAATAATTACATCTAACACTCTAAATACTACAAGTATCATACTTCATTAGATTTCAACATCCTAAAACATATAATTATTCACTAAATCAATAATTAACCATTTAATTACTCAATTAACTCTAAATTACTCATTTTATGCCTCATTTTAAGGCCTAAAAATTATCTAAAAATTTCAAAAATTAATTTTTGAAAACGGGCTTCATAACACTGCTCTATATTATCTAAGTAGTCTACACAAAAATTTTGGGCTTAAAACTACACTCTTAAGGTCATTTATTTCTAAATCGAAATATGCTCGGTTTTACATGATTTCTTAAGGATTATATATCATGGGACATATTTTCATCAAAATAATTTAAAAACTAGATACTAAAATATTCCAGAATGATAAAATTCATATTTTTATAAGAATATTTACTATTTTTATAAAATTACACAAAATCAGGTTGGAAATTGAACTTACTGGTTTAAGTGGCTCCAACCATCGTTGGTGGCCATGGGTATGTGGGCCCACCTAAGTGCTGCCACCACTGTGTGGTGGTGATGGCCGTCTACTTTCAGTTGCTTATTGGGTCTAGGTTCTCCTTAGAAGCCCTAATTGTATAGTTTTTTAATGATTTTTTCTAAAACCTTAATTTACTCTCAATTTCATCTCTCTCCAATTTTCTAAACTTCCTGACATCCAAATAAGCTTCTGAAAAATTTGGGGTATTTATAGACGTCTTGGGGATTTATTGTGCATTAATTTGATTAGAAAATTACCTTATTTTTATCCAATTTGTGTTTTGTGTTATTCTAATTTAATTGACTGAATTTTTTCTTATTTTCCCCCGGCTGCCGCGACCCAAATCTGGATCATTCCTTATTTTTTTATTTTTCTTTATTTTTCCTTAATTAATTATGAATTTTCTTTAATTATTAAGTATTATTTTAGCACATTCACATATTTTAAGTAATTATACGTATTTTTACTTACATGTAAATTCATATATAGTACAAATAAATATTCGTAAATATTATTTAGGTTATTTTATATTTTTTTATTTTATTACTTATTTTCTTAAATTCGAACTTATAGGATCATTTTTATTAATATTTCTAACTTTATTTGATAATTTAGGCTCGATTGAATCCTTTAACCAATCGCCCTAAATTTTATGAGTTAAAATTTGGGTAGCTAATTGTGGGTCTTACACCAATGGTCTCCAATTTTCGACACACTGGGTCGCTGACCTCGAATTCCTTATATCGGACCTTTTGATCATAATACCGAGCAGCTTGATGTTGGAATGCAGTAACTGTCACACCCCAAAGCGGCAGAGTCGTAACAGTCCCGTCGTGTAAATCATCCTAAGATAGAAGTTGGCCTTACAACCGCTATCTTAGACCTGATCTACACAAGGCGTCCACGACTAACCCGCTTTAAAGTAAGCAGTTTGTAATTTAAATAGATTATTTACCTAAGAAAGTGAGGAAATATGTATTTACACTATGTAGTTAAAATTTACAATATTTCTCTGTAATATATTTTCTAGTTATTACATTATTCAGAAATGAAAAATAATTCTAAAATAAAAACTTAGACCTTAAAATATGTGTTTATTCTTCAATATTTTTCCTCACTCCCTAGGATCCAGCAGTTGCTAGCTTCAGAGTAATTGTTTGCCGCTTCTTAGCCAGCATCTACACAACGTCTATAGGGATGTGAGCAACCACAGCTCAGTAAGTTAGGACGGAAGACTTAAAACTATACCATACATACAACAAGGTTTTCAATCACTTATTAGGTGCAATGCATGTGTAAGCAAATGCCATTGCACGATGTTGTCTGACCCGTCATGAGATGAAAGAAATTGCGCCCGCTTTAATCTGGATTGAGGAGTTGCCATTAATGCAACAGCTTACGACCAAACCCAGGCTTGTGCAATGGAGACCTTGCTCCTCCCACGACTACCTTCGAACCACTGACTTCACCCTTGCCGCAATCTCCTCTCCTGTCACTTAGTTCGACTAAGGATGAAGAAGGGACTATTTTGCAATCCTGCATTATCCCTTTCGAAGGGGTCGGTATTTGGCTGGAGAATCCTAAGTTCTCCTAACTAGTTGCCATGTATGTCCGATTATGATTACTGGTCGTATATTTGATTAAGTCCAGTTTAGGGTGATCAATCATTTCATACAAATCATACAATACATGCCAGAGCATTAAACAAAATCATAACATCACCCATAATCAAGCACATGCACATATCCAACTATCTATCAAGCACAACTAAATATAATCTTAAGCCTCTAAAATACAGTATCGTATAAATCCCAACTTATCTCGACTCATCGCTCACTCACTCGAGGTTCGACTTGCTCAGGCCATCGCCGATCATCCCTATAACATAAACGTGGTTTTAGTTTTTATATAATGATTATAGGTTCATTTTCTCTTATAAAGCTCATTATTATGTTTTATTACAATTATTCTAGGTTTAAGGTTAGGTTTAGGTTCGGTTTTCGTATTAATTTTTAAATTAGGTTCTAATTTGATTTCTAAGTAGTGCTTTATATTTCAATCCAAGAAATTCGTTTCAACCCATAATGTGAAATTAATCACATTACTTCTCGATCTCTTAAATATCATCATTACCCCTAGTTAGTATTTATTTTACCCGGTACACTTAAATCCGTATTAGTGTATCGAATTAACTCCTAATGTGAGAAATTTTTACATTTTTCATATAATTATATAAATTCAAGTTTCCTATCAGACTTATTGTACATTTTTATTATTATCAAAATATCAATTTTTATTATAATATTTTCTATTTATTATATTTCTAATAATTACATATTATGTATTATTACCTTTTATGTATATAATACACTTCTAATTTTTCTCTCACTCTAATTACTATCTCCCAACATTAATTATCATTTCAAAATGCCTAAATTCATCCTAAATCAGATTTTACTCCTAATTACCCTAATTTACAAAATTAACTTAAAATTTACTATTTTTTCCTATTAATCATTTACTACATAATTAACCTAATAATTACATCTAACAACCTAAATGCTACAAGTATCATACTCCATCAGATTTCAACATCCAAAAACATGTACTTATTTACTAAATCAGTAATTAACCATCTAATTACTTTATTAACCCTAAATTACTCATTTTATGCCTTATTTTAAGGCCTAAAAATTATCTAAAAATTTTAAAAGTTAATTTTTAAAAACAGGCTTCATAGCACTATTCTATATCATCTAAGTAATCTATACAAAAATTTTGGACTCGAAACTACACGCTTAAGGTCATTTATTTCTAAACCGAAACATGTTCGATTTTGCACGATTTCTTAAGGACCCTATATCATGAGACATATTTTCATCAAAATAATATTTTTCCTACAAACTACATATAAAAATATTCTAGAATAAAAAAATTCATAATTTTCTAATAATATTTACTATTTTTACAAAATTACACAAGAATCGGGCTGGAAATCGGACTCACCGATCTGGGTGGCTCCGGCCACCGTTGGCTGCCATGGCCTTGTCGACCGGCCTGGGCGCTGCTACCAACATGTGGTGGCCGTGGTAGCCATCCACTTCCAGCTGCTCGTCTGGTGGGAGTTCCCTTTAAAGGCTTTAATTGCACAGTTTTTTTTAATTTTTTTCTAACCTGAATTTTTCTCTCAATTTTCACCTCTCTCTATTTTTCTCACTTTCCAAACTGCCCAAATGAGCTTTGTGATTTTTCTTGCTATTTATAGAGCTTTAGGAGATTTATTGTGCATTAAATTGGACAAGACAATTGCTTTATCCCTTAATTTTTGGCTTTTGTGTTGTCTTAATTTAATCGGCCGAATTTTTTCTTATTTTTCCCAGCTGACACGACCCAATTCTGGATCCTTCCTTATTTTTTTTTTTATTTTTCCTTAATTAATTATGAATTTTCTTTAAGTATTTAGTATTATTTTAGTACATTTCGCGTATTTTAAGTAATTACGCATATTTATACCTACATGTAAATTCATATATAGTATAAATAAATATTCCTAAATATTATTTAGGTGATTCTATTATTTTTAGTATACATATAATTTATCTCTAGCGATTCGTTAATTATCGAAATGTATTTTAAGCATTTTCGATAAATAACAAGTTATATATTTAAAATTTGGAATTTTTATAGTCTTTTATTTTATTGCTTATTTTCTTAAATTCAAACTTACGGGATCATTTTTACTAATATTTCTAGCTTTACCTTAAGTTTGATTAGATTTTTCAGTCGATCGAAACCTTAAGTGACTAGTTGTGGGGCTTATAGTAACCCGAGCAGTAGTGAGGTCTCTGATTTCCTCGATTGTGTTGACGCTTGCCTACAGCCATGAGTCATTTAGGGTGGTGTCGAAACTTCGAGTTCGGATATTGGGGAGTTTAAGTTTGATAGAGAGGACAACTTCTAACTCGAAAGCCAGATAGAAGGGGGCTTCACTTGTTGAAGTGTGATGCGTGGTCTTGTAACCTCACAAGATATTAGGTAGCTTATTGACCCAAGCGCCATAAGATCAGTCCATGTGCTTCTTAAGGCTGTCTAAAATGACTTGATTGGTCTCCTCCACTTGTCCATTCGATTGGAGGTAGGCAACCAAGGTGAAGTGCACGACGATGTGGTGCTTGGTGCAAAATTCCCTAAACTTGGGGTTATCAAATTATCAACCGTTGTCCATGATCAGTGCATAGTGGACTCTAAATTGAGAGAGAATGTTGTTTTCAACAAATGTCTTTATACTCTTCTCCGTGATTTTAGCCATAGCTTCGACCTCTACCCATTTCGTGAAGTAGTCCATAGCGGCAATTATGAACCACTGTCCTCCTGATGCTTTCGAGAAGGCACCGAGGATATCGATCCCCTATTGGGAAAATGGCCATGGGCTTGTCAGGGGTTGGAGTGCATTGTTGTGTGTGCAATTGATTGGGCCGTCCTTCTAGCATTGTGAGTCCTTCTAACATTGTGAGCACTTCTAGGCTACGGCCTTTGCGTCTTGCCTTATGGTAGGTTACTAATATTTGAGTCGTAGTGCCCGAAGGTACAGGGCTTGGGACTGGATATGATTACTGCACACTCCAGCATATAGCTCTTCCATGATACGCAGTCCTTTCCTTTCTTAAAGACACCGAAGTAGGGGGAGACTGATTCCCTTGCGGTATAAGACACTATCAATTAGTGTATAATTAGTAGTATGGTACCGAAGCTTCTTCGACTGCCTCCTGTCCTCTAGCAACGCTCCCTCCTCCAAGTAGCTTTGGATGGGATCTATCCAGCTTGGCTCTATTGCCGCTGTGGTCAGTTCCAGAATTTCAACCAAGCTTGGAGCTATGCATTTTTCCGATAAATACTCTATGAAGATCTTATTGTCCTTCATCTTGGGCTTCTGTATACCAGTGGAGGCTAGCATGGACAGCCAATCAGCCATTGAATTTTTCGTTTGAGGGATTTTCTCGATGTCCCAAGAGGGAAAGTCTGTTAGGAGCCCTTTCGCCTTCTTGAGGTACCTAGCTATAGTGCTGTCTTTGGCCTCATATTCACCCCAAGCCTACTGTACAACGAGCATGGAGTTCGAGAATATCCGTAGCTACTCGGCCCTGATCTCCTTGGAGAGCTTCGAGCTGGCGATAAGCGCTTTGTATTCAAATTCATTATTGCTGGTATCGAACCCGAACTTAAAGGCGTAACAAATAGCGAACTTATGCAGGCCAGTCAGCACAAAGCCCGCACCTCCACCTCCAATGGTGGATGATCCATCGACGTAGAGAGTCCAGACCAGTTTGTCGTCATCTAGCAGTATTTCTTCTCCAGTATATTCTACTATAAAGTCGGCCGGGACTTATACCTTATATGTCATTTGTGGCTGGTACTGGATTCTGTATATGCTCAATTCCATTATGTACTTCATCATCTATCCGGATGCATCAGGTTTCTACTGTATGGTGCGCAGTGGTTGGTTTATGAGTACAATCACCTGGTGTGCCTAGAAGTAGGGCCTTAGCCGTTGTGCTGTAATAATGATGGTTAGGGTGAATTTTTCTGCCCGAATGTACCTGATCTCAAGCCCGTGCAGTATATGGCTAACATGATAGACTGGCTTGTACTCTCTTCCGTCTGCTTTAACCAGCACAAAGGAGAGAGCCCAATCACTAACAGCTAGGTACAAAAATAGATCCTCCCCTTGGACAGGCTTGGAAAGGACCGGTAGATGAGTGAGGAAGTCTTGGAGCTACTTAAAGGTAGCGGTACACTCTGAAGTCTATTTAAAATCCTTAGGATTTTTTAAGATTTTGAAGAACTCAACACATTTGTCAATGCTCTTCGAAATGAATCTGCTTAGGGCAGCCAACATGTTAGTCAGCTTTTGTACGTCTTGGATTGAAGTTGGGGTCTTCATTCCCCTTATGGCTGTAATCTTCTAGAGGTTAGCCTCAATACCTCTCTAGGTGACCAGAAATTTGAGGAACTTGCTAGAGTCGATGCTAAAGACGCACTTCTGGGGGTTCAGCTTCATGTCATGCGTGTACATTTGGTCGAAGGTTTCCTGGAGATCCTTGACATGATCAATCAGCTTTTGGCTCTTGACAATCATGTCATTAATGTACACCTCCATATTGTGCCTACTTTGGGGCTTAAACAATTTCATCACCATCCGTTAGTATGTGGCCCAGGCGTTTTTCAATTCGAATGGTATTACAATGTAGCAGTTTATGCCGTAGTCGGTGACAAAGGAGGTATGGACCTCATCCTTTAGGTCCATTTTTATCTGGTTGTATCTTAAGAAGGCATCCATAAAGCTTAGAAGGGCGTATCCTAACATAGAATCGACAAGCTAGTCGATTCTAAGGAGGAGGAAACAATCTTTGGGGCAGGCTTTATTGAGGTCGGTATAATCGACACATATGCGCCACTTCCCATTCTTCTTTTTCATTAATACCACATTTGCTAGCTACGTCGAGTATTTTTCCTCCCTTACAAAGTTGGCTTTCAGTAGTTGCTGCACTTCTTCCTTAATAACGGCCTATCGTTTTGGGGCAAAATGCCTCTTTTTTTATTTGATGGGCCATGCTGTGGTGTTGTTGTTGAGGCTGTGGGTTGTTAGGTTAAGAAAAATTGTAGGCATGTCAGACACTAACTATACAAACCTATCGGAATTTTCCCGCAAGAGGGCGATGATTTCATCCTTCACTTCGATTGGGGTCTAAATCCCGACTTTGGTTGTTTGGTCGGGAGAGTCATTGATTTGGACATCTTTGGTTTTTTATCCAGGCTTGCCCCTCTCAGCCAATCTCTCTTGTAGGCCCATCTCTAAGGCGAAGATGCCATCGCCTTTGGCCGCCCTAACATATAACATTCACGAAAGCTTTTAATCATACCTGCATACTCCCACTCCCATGGGCATCGGGAATTTGACCTTCAGATGCAGGGAGGATGTGATCATCCTAAATGCGTTTAGGCTTGGTCTTCTCAAGAGTGCATTATAAGGAGAAGGACAATTAATCACAACGAACTCCACGGGTCGTTATGTTACGTGATTGTCATCGCTAAGTTTCATGTCTAGCATGGCGATGCCCTTGACTCGGACCGTACTGCTGTTAAAGTCGATTAGGTTGTGGTGATACGGCTTTATCTTTATTGGCAACTTCTTCCTCATCTTGTCATATGTGTGGAGGAAGAGTATATCGGTGGAGCTGCCAGTATTCACCATGATTTTCAAGACCTCAAATTTTGAGATCCTCGCCCTAATCACTAGGGAATCTTGGTGGGGAGTGTCGAACCCTTCAAGGTCAGCGTTGGAGAAGGAGATGGAAGTATTTAACTTCTGTCTCTTCTCCTTAACTGCCAGCAACTCTGATTGGGCATTAATTGAGCTACTAGTGCTCGACTAGTTCCTAGGGCACAGGCCCCCTATAATTACATTTATGACACCACTAGGGGCGCGATCATTGCAGCAGTCGTTATTCTACTCCACTTAGGTGTCCTCGATCCGTCGCCTCCGAGGTGCCTTGTCAATGTCATCGTCGGAATGATCGTCGTTATGGCTGTCATACCCCGAAGCGGCAGAGTCGTAACAGCCCCGCCGTATAAACCATCCTAAGATAGAAGTTGGCCTTATAACCGCTATCTTAGACTTGATCTACACAAAGCGTCCACGACTAACCCACTTTGAAGTAAACAGTTTGTAATTTAAATAAATCGTTTATCTAAGAAAGTGAGGAAATATATATATATGCTATAATTCAGCTATTGTAATTAAAGTTTACAATATTTCTCTGTAATATATTTCCTAATTATTACAGTTTTTGGAAATGAAAAATTCTAACGTAAAAGCTTAAACCTTAAAAATATATGTTTATTCTTCACATGTTTTTCCTCACTCCCCAGGATCCAGCAGTTGCTAGCTTTAGAGTAGTTGTTGCCGCTTCTTAGCCACCACCTGCACGACATCTATAGGGATGTGAGCAACCACAGCTCAATAAGTTAGGACAGAGGACTTAAAACCATACAAAAAACACAACAAGGTTTTCAATCACTTATTAGGTGTAATGCATATGCAAGTGTTACGGACCTCCGAAATGGGCCATTCTTAGGAGGTTCCTAAAGCCCAAAGATGAAAGCCCAAGCCCATTAAAAGCTTATAGATGATGAAAAACTCTAGAAGGTTCCAGAGGAGTCCAGAATCTTGTATAGTAGTAGGTGGGGGTAGGTGAAGGTAGTAGTTGGGAATCCACTGTAACCATTAGATCGAATTGATCTTAACTATTAGATTGCAAAGGCTTTCTATATATATAGGGGTATTCCCTTTAGATGTAACATACAAGTTATTTGAGTGAATACAGTATACTATCAGAGTTTCTCTCTCTACTTTCTCTCTCTAACATTGTGAGTGGGTTACAGGCTGACTTAGCTTTCCTTAGTGAAGTCAGGAACGCTAAGTGCCGCACGGGGTCGAGGGACGGAATCCGCCCGTGACAAGTGGTATCAGAGCCTGAAAAAGAAGCTGCTTGTGGAGAAAATGTCATTCGGAGGAGACAACAACACTTCAATGGTCGATGAGTTGGCTGACCATGATGATCGCCGTATTATCAGGCAAAGGACTAGGTCTTGGGACTTACTGAACTCCCTCCTTAATAGGATGGATAGAGCGGAGTTGAGCATTGCTGAAGCGAAGGAACAATTCGATGAATCACAAGGCAACCTTGAAGAGATGGAGGAAGAACTTCAAGGCAAGTTGCAAGGAGCATTGAATTAAGCCATTGATGAGCTGTGAATTAAGCCATTGATGAGCTGAAGCAACGTGATGAGACAATTGAGGGGAAGAACGAAGTACTCCAAGCTCGAGTCATTGCTTTGGAAACTAAGGAGGAAGGTTATGAAGCCAAGATGGATGCTATAATGGCGGCCATGCGCCAGGAGATTGAAGAACTTAAGAACCAACTAGCAGCATGTCGGGCGGTAATGGTAAGTGGAGTGACCATCCAGTTTGCTCATAGGATCGATGTCCCCAAGCCCAAACCTTTCATTGGGATACGATCCGCCCGGGAGGTAGACAACTTCCTTTGGGGAATAGAACAATATTTCAATGCTGTAAGAATCTTGGATGACCTCAAAAAGGTACGTACTGCTGCTATGTATTTGAAAGATTCTGCTATGGTATGGTGGCGTAGGAGGGCAAACGAAATCAATACTTGGGCTAGCTTTGTACATGAGATCAAGGGGCAGTTCCCTCCCTAAAATGCTGCTAAAGAAGCGAAGGTGAAGTTGCGTCACCTAACTCATAAGGGTGACATCAAGCAATATGTGAAGGAATTCTCAGAATTAATGTTGGAGATCCCAGACCTTAACCAGGATGACACTCTAGTGATGTTTTTAGATGGTCTGGAACCTTAGGCAAAGTTAGAGCTAGATCAAAAGGGAATAGAAGACATCTCTAAGGCCATAGCAGTTGCTGAAGGCCTAACGGAGTTTAAGAAGATAGAACATAAGATCCCAATAGGAAGGTGGAAGGGGGGAGTTGAGAAGGAAAGGAATGGGAGTTCCTTAAGAGGGAAGCCTAAGATGGAAGAGAGGAATAATGATCGAGGAAGGACTCGTGAAGGAAAAGATGGGGAACGATGGAAGCCTCGAGAATTGAAGTGCTATTTTTGCAATGGGCCGCATTATGCTAGGGAATGCCCAAAGAAAGATCGGTTGGCAGCAATTATGGCAGATGAAAGCTCCAGCGAAGAGGATGAGGCCAAATTGGGTTCGGTACGACTACTTAGTGCTATGAAAATGCAAGAGAAGCGAAAGGGGTTGATGTACACTGAGGTAATAGTTGCTGGCAAGAAGTTAAATGCCCTTATTGATATAGGGGCATCTCATCTGTTCATCTTCGATGTAGCAGAAAGTAAGATTGGAGTAGAGGTAGAGAAAACCAAGACATGGCTTAAGATGGTAAACTCAAAGGAAGTCCTTACTACTGGAGTCGCCAGGGAGATAGAGCTCCATATGGGAGGGTGGAAAGGGAAAGAAATCATTGAAGTAGTACCTATGGATGACTTCGAATTTGTGATTGGGATGGAATTCTTAGATCGTATAGATGCACTTATTGTTCCTCGTGCAGACTGTATATGTATTCTCAAGACCAACTCTCAATGTGTAGTGCCCATTACAAGGAAAGCTGGTCAAGCCACAAAATTCCTTTCCGCTATGCAACTAGCGAAGGGCTTAAAGAAGAATGAAGTTACATACCTAACTACATTAAAGGGGGAAGAAGAGACAGGGGATCAAGAGGTAATTCCACATCGAGTAGGGGAGTTGCTAGAAGAATTCAAAGACATCATGCCTAAAGAGTTGCCAAAGAAGCTATCACAAAGAAGGGAAGTGGATCATGCGATTGAGCTAAAACCAGGTACAAAGGCCCTTGCTACTGTTCCTTATCGCATGCCCCCAAAAGAATTAGAAGAATTGAGGTGGCAATTGAAGGAGTTGTTGGAAGCTGGATTCATCCAACCGTCAAAAGCACCTTTTAGAGTTTCAGTTCTCTTTCGGAAGAAACACGATAAGCCCCTCCAGGTGTGTATTGACTATAGGGCCTTAGATAAGGTCACTAAGAAGAATAAGTACCCTATTCCTTTGGTATCAGACTTATTCGATCGAAGGGGAGAGGCAAGATACTTTTCAAAATTGGAGCTACGACTGAGATATGGAGATGAGTCCAAAAACACTTGCGTTACAAGGTATGGTGCATTTAAGGTTCTTGTTATACCATTGGGGCTCATAAACGCCCCAGCTACTTTTTGTAGTCTTATGAATAGGGTATTAGCACCATTCTTGGATCATTTTGTTGTGGTTTACTTGGATGACAACATGAATTATAGCAAGCCCATGGAAAAGCACCTAGAGCATCTTCATACAAATTGCTTAGCCTTAAGGGAAAACGAGTCATATGTAAAGCTGGAGAAATATGCCTTTGCAAAGAAAGAAGTGACCCTTTTAGGGTATGTAATAGGAAAGGGGAAGATCAAAATGGACGAAGAGAAGATACAGGCCATTCGAGAATGGAAAGAACCTACTAAGCCCATCGAATTAAAGTCATTTCTTGGCTTAGTAAGTTATTACAAAAATTTCATATGTAGATACTCTCGAATGGCTACCTCCTTAACGGATTTACTCAAGAAAGATGTCTTATGGGTATGGAAGGAAGATCGACAGAAGGCATTTGATACCCTGAAGGAAGTAGTCATTAAAGAACAAGTTCTTACGCCCTCTAATTTTGGTGAAGTATTTGAAGTATGCATGGATGATGGTGATTATGCCATTGGTGAGGTTTTGATGCAGGAAAACCATCCAATAGCCTTTGAGAACCGAACGTTGAACGATACAGAGAGGCGATACCTAGGAGATGAGAAGGAAAAGATAGCTGTAGTACATCGCCTTCAAGTTTGGAGGCACCTTGTAAGTACAAGTCAGTAGGGCTGGTCTAAGTTATTGGATGTCATACAACTCTCTTTCAATCTACAGAAGAATGAGTCCATCGGACAGAGTCCTTTCGAGATCATCCTAGGAAGGCAACCCTTAACTACTCATACAGTGGCAATAGGATATACGGGGTCCAGCCCTCCCGCATATAAATTTGCAAGGGAATGGCGGGAAAATCACGACTTAGCTCGGACATACTTAGGCCGAGCTATCAAGAGAACGAAGAAGATGGCAAACAAGAAGGGGAGGCCAATGGAATATCAGGTAGGTGACCAAGTGCTTGTTAAGTTACGTTTGATACAATGTACGAAGGGACAACTACATAAACGTCTAATGAGTCGCTACGAGGGTCTATTCTCAGTTGTGAAATGAATGGGGAGAGTATCTTACAAGTTGGAACTTCCATCCAAACTGAAATTCCACCCGGTTTTCCACATGAGCATGCTAAAACCATTCCACAAAGATGAGAAAGACCCTATAAGAGCTATATCACAAAGGGCCCCAATAGGAGTACGGGATTTAATTGATAAGGAAGTGGAAGGGATCATAGCTGATAGGCATGTGAAGAGACGTGGACAAACTTTCAGACATGAGTATATGGTAAGATAGAAGGGAAGACCAAAGAGTGAGGCCAGTTGGGCACCAACCGAAACACTGTGGCAATTTAAAAACAAGATTCGACAATTCCACGATGAAGGAGTGACGAGGGCGTCACCGGATTGAGCGGGGGAGAATGTTACGGACCTCCCGAAATGGGCCATTCTTAGGAGGTTCCTAAAACCCAAAGACGAAAGCCCAAGCCCAAGCCCATTAAAAGCTTATAGATGATGAAAAACTCTAAAAGGTTCCAGAGGAGTCCAGAATCTTGTATAGTAGTAGGTGGGGGCAGGTGAAGGTAGTAGTTGGGAATCCATTATAACCATTAGATCGAATTGATCTTAACCATTAGATTGTAAAGGCTTTCTGTATATATAGGGGTATTCCCCTCAGATGTAACATACAAGTTATTTGAGTGAATACAGTATATTATCAGAGTTTCTCTCTTTACTTTCTCTCTCTAAAATTGTGAGTGGGTTACAGGCTGACTTAGCCTTCCTTAGTGAGGTCAGGAACGCTAAGTGCCGCACAGGGTCGAGCGACGGAATCTACCCGTGACACAAGCAAATGCCATCACACGACGTTGTCCGGCCCGTTGTGAGATTAGAGAAATTGCGCCCTCTCTAATCCGGGTTGAGGAGTTGCCGTTAATGCAACAGCTCACGACTAAACCCAGGCTTGTGTAATGGAGACCTTGCTCCTCCCGTGACTACCTTCGAACCACTGTCTTCACCCTCGCCGCGACCTCCTCTCCTATCACTTAGTTCGATTAAGGATGAAGAAGGGATCATTTTGCAATCTTGTGCTATCCCTTTCGAAGGGGTCGGTATTTGGCTGGAGAGTCCTAAGTTCCCCTAACGGGGTTGCCATGTATGTCCGATTATGATTACTGGTTGTATATTTGATTAAGTCCAATTTAGGATGATCAATCATCACGTACAAATCATACAATATATATGCCAGAACAACAAATAGAATCATAGCATCACCTATAATCAAGCACATGCACACATTCAACTATCTAACAAGCACAACCAAGCATAATCTTAAGCCTCCAAAATACAGCATCGTATTAATCCCAACTTACCTCAACTCCTCGCTCACTAACTCGAGGTCCGACTTGCTCAGGCTATCGCCGATCATCCCTATAATACAAACGTAGTTTCAGCTTTTCATATAACTATTATAGGTTCATTTTATCCTATAACGCTTATTGTTATGTTTTGTTTAGGGTTTAATATACCTAATTATCTAGGTCTTAAGTCTTTTATAATTATTCTAGGTTTAGGGTTAGGTTCGGGTTCGGTTTCCGCATCAATTTCTAAATTAGGTTTTAGTTCGATTTCTAAGTCCTAAACATGCTCGAATCCTAATTAGGACTAACGTGTACCGAATAGCTTAGAATACTAAATTAAGACCCAATAGGATATTTGAATACTCAAGCTAGTCCTAATTAGGATATCGGATTTATCCCCGATATGAGAAAATCTTACTTTTTTATATAATTACCTAAAATTCAATCTTAATTCAAATTTAATATTATTCTGATTTTTACTCTAATATTATCTAAATAACCCTAATTCTTTTAAATTTATTAATTTACAATTTCACATATTACTAATTTCTTATATTAATTACCTAATTTCCTAAATTAACCATACTTAATATTCCAAAGGTTAGGATTAGGGTTCCACATCAGAGATTAACATCCCTAAACATCTAATTACTATCTAAATCAGTAATTAATATCTTAATCACCTAATTAACTCCAAATTACCCAATTTTTCCATCATTTTAGGGCTAAAAATTAACTTAAAAATTTCGAAAATTAATTTAAAAAAAAAATGGATTCATAGTACTGTTCTATATCACATGATCATCCTACAGAAAAAAATTGAGCTCCAAACTACACTCTTAAGCCTATTTATTTTCCGTTCTAATTATGCTCGGTTTTGCACAATTTCTTAAGGACCATATATTTTTAGATGTGATTAAACTAAATCACTATTTTTCCCTAAATCTACATACAATAAAACCTCAGAATAACAAGTTTCATAATTTTTTAAAACTATTTACTATTTTTACAAAATTATACAAGAATCGGGCTGGAAATCGGACTCACCGATCTGGGTGGCTCCTGCCACCGCTGGCCGCCGTGGCCTTGTCGGCTGGCTTGGGTGCTACCACTACCGTGTGGTGGTGGTGGCCGTCCACTCCCAATTGCTCGTCTAGTGTGGGTTCCCTTTGAAAGCCCTAATTGCATAGCTTTTTCTAATTTTTTTCTAAACCAAATTTTTCTCTCAATTTTTGCCTCTCCCTAATTTTCTTTGATTTGTATTTGTCCAAATGAGCTTCTGAATTTTTCTTGCTATTTATAGGGCTTTAGGGGATTTATTGTGCATTAAATGGGACAAGACAATTGCCTTATCCTTTAATTTTTGGCTTTTGTGTTGTTCTAATTTAATTGGTTGATTTTTCTTTTTCAGACTCTGACTTGCCACGATCAAATTTGCATCATTCCACACTCTTCTGATTTTTTTCTGATTTTTCCACAATTAATTTATAATTTTCTTTAATTATTTACTAAGTTTTTGGCCAATTTAGGTAATTTCGCGTATTTTTATCTACACGTAAATACATGTGGGGTACATGTGAACATTCTTAATTATTATTTTGGTCATTCTAAAATTTTTAGTATACATATAATCTATCTCTAGTAATTTATTAGTTATTAGATTATACTTTTTGCCTTTTCAGTAATTAGCAATTATTATGCTTAAAATTTGAAAATTTTATTGTTTCCTATTTTATTACTTATTTTCTTAAATTCAAATTTACGGGGTCATTTTTACTAATATTTCTCTTAATAGTTTATAATTTGGGGTTTGATCGGATTTTTTTAATCGATCGCCCAAAACCTTATGTCCTAAGTGCAATCCTACGGTCAATTGGCTTAGCTTTGGGGCTTACAATGGCAATGTGCCAAGTATTCATTGAAGAAGCCGCATTAGATGGCGTACTCAATGGCATTCTTCAACTGGAAGCACTCTTTAGTTGTATGGCCATGATCATTGTGGAACTGATAGTATTTGTTGAAGTTCCGGCGACTGGGGTTTCCTCGCATTTTTTAAGGCTTCTGCAGCAAGTTTCATTGCTTCATTTTGGAATAAACCTAGGCTATGGGTCTATTTAGAAGCGTGTCTTGGCTGTAAATGGGAGCGGGGAGAGGGTTGTGCTCTGCTCGGTGTTTCTTCTTCCCAGAGCTTTCCCCCTCTTGCCTGCTTGGCATCTTTCCATTAAGGCGATCTTTAATGAACAATTTCTCCTTATCCTACTTTCTGCCCAACCTTTCTCAGTCAGCATCATGCCTAGTACGAATATTATCTTCCTGGTTGATGTACTTCTGGGTTTTGTTCCAGAAGTCAATTAGGGTCTTTGCCTTGCTCTTTGCAAGCGATTGGAAGAAATCTTCCGAGGGTTTGATGCCGAACTATGTGGCATGGACAACGACTTTTTCGTCTAATTGAGGGATCTTGACTACAGCATTATTGAATTGGGCTACGTAGTCACGCAGGGACTTACCTTCACCCTACCTTACTAGGTACAAGGACGATGCGTCTTTGGATAGGGACTTACTAGCTTTAAAATGGAGGCTGAACTTCCTAGCCAGCTCATTGAAGGAGTTGATCGAATTGTTGGAGAGGTGAATAAACTACGTTTGTATTGCCTTCCTTATTGTGCCCGGGAAGGCTTTGCATAGAATGGCATCTCCATGACCGTAAAGGTTCATGAGGGTACATAAGTAGAGGAGATGGTCATTAGGGTTGCCCGTACCATCATATTGGTCTAGGGATAGAAGTTTGCCATTGAGGGGTAGTGCTTTGTCTTGGACACCCCTGGTGAAGGGGGTCTTATTGCTGGCAACCGGCCCGGTGTTGCTAGTAGGCTTACTCTTCTGCTATTCGGAGAGTTGCTTTACCATCGCACGGAGCTCATTTAAGTCGGTGTCGTTCGCTAGGTGAGTTTGTTGTGCAGCTGAATGAGCTTGAACTCCTTGTGAGTCGGCTTCCTGCTCATTGCCAGCTAAAGCTTGGTTGCGGGTAACTACAGACATTGTTAGCTACTGTCACAGTGGTGGATCATGTTGCTGATTCCTTCCATTCTGTAGTTGTTACTGGATGTTATCATGCCCAATGCGGGCATCAGAAGCTTCAAGGTGGTGAGTTTGTTCGCTGTGGCGCTCTACTTCATCTAAGCAAGCTCGGAGCTCCCTGTTCTACTCAGCATACTACTCAACCAAGTTCTCTGCGTACTCCAGGTGTTCTTCCAACACAGCTCTTGGGAGGGGTTGGTTGCCCCTAAGTTGGTTGTTCAACAACTGTTGATTTCCTTGCTTGTCGTGCTGAGACATAATGTAGAAAGGCTTGATGTGGGTTATGTGTTTGGTGTGTTTAGGGTTTCGGGTGTAAGAATTCTCTTCCTACAGACGGTGCCAAATGTCGTTCCTTAGTTCTTGCCGATAGTTTATTAAGGTTTGCACGTACTAAGCCTGCAACACAATGCATAGTAAAGGGATGCCGGAGGGTTGTTTGGTGTGACCACTCCGATGCTTAAGTCAGCAATAAGCTTTTTGTGAAATAAAATACTAAGTACACAAGCTTAGAATGCAGAGTTTATAGAGAGGGTTACCATTTGATAGATGTCTGGTATTTATAATAGAGTGGAGCCGGCCATTGGAAATTAGTTAGTGGGAGAGATCTTCTCTAGTAAGCATGGGAGAATGGAGTTGTTGTGTCCGATATATCCCTGATATTTAGGACATGGCTGTTTTATCCTTATCTTGTAGTTTATGGTTGTTACAGTTCTTCATGGGCTTGAGTCACTAAGAGTTAGACTCGAGGCCTACAGAGGTGAGCTTAGAGAGGTAAGGCTTGGTGAACTTGGTCGGACTTAAGAGGTCCCTCCTCAAAGTATCTTGTCAACAATTTCATTTGGTTTTGTTTGGTTGAATTTGTGGTAAGTTGCTATGCACGTGTGCTCGCTGCCTCAGAAGACGGTGATAAACGTGATTTTTGACTCAATTTTCGTCTTCTTAGTTTAAAATGATTCTAATGATAAACCCAATGCCCACTTTGGAAAAAATATGCATGCTTTACTTTTCTTAAGGTTTGATTCTAAGATTTTATTTTATTTTATTTTTCTAAATCATATTTATGGGAATGATTCCCTAAAGAAAATAAGGAAAAAAAAAAGACAAAAATATTCATCCGTATATCTCTTAAAATTATATACAAATACAAATAAGATAAGTTAACGATGAATATGTTAGGTTAAATAGACATTACAGTGCATTAGAGTTGCAGTTTCTTTAGACTTATATAATTAAAACCTAAAATTATCAAATATGATTATCTTAAACTCGAAAATGAAGATTGTCTTCTTTATAAAGAATCTTATTACTATTTTAAATGACTATGGAACATTACCATTAAAGGTTGATTGAATACTACAATGTTGATAATTGAAAATCTTCAATTATAGTAATTGCTTGAATAAAGTACGTACATGATGATGCAATTTCCATTTGTGTACTCAAAGTTATCAACAACTATTATATACATGGAAAATTTAATATGTAGAAAATACAACCAGAAACACCAAACTATTTCAGTTCAAGAGAGAGGGATCTGGATCGCGACGAGAAGTTACTAGGCTAGGCCTTTAAGAAATTTTCAGTGGTTAAAAGGCCTTGTGATTTCATAATAGAGGGGTTAGGCCTAAAAATACTAATTCTTGAGCTTGTGTTATAATATAGTTACTATCATTATGATTGGTTGGCTTTATACATTTGTGTAGAAAATGTTACATTATTTAGAAGAGTTACAACTCTTTAGAGATACCTAAAGCTATATAAATTTTATATTAAATTTTATTTCTTGATTACATATGAATTACCAAAAGATACCAATGAAGAAAAGGTGAAAATGATAAAAGTTAATGACTATAAATAAGTCAAAAGGAGTTACAAAAAGGTATCATTAATAAAGAAATGGTACAACTAATAAGAAGTTTATTATCGAGTATATCAAATAAAAAAACCCCTTTCTTATGTCAGTGAACACAAAGTTACTACTAAGAACCATTTAATCTAGTTGAGGTTCTAGAAAGAAATATCTAAATGTAAATTTGAAAATAAGAAACCAATCCATTGAAATGAAAAGAACTTAAATCTTTTATCAAATCTAAACATTGTAGAGTAAGTTCTATTATCGGTAATATAAGAGCTACATTAGGTCATCCCCAACACATAGGAACTCTACTGAGTTGTTATATTGTCACATCCGCACCTTAAGAAACTTTTCATCTTAAAGAACTTTCCACTTTATTCATAAGTTCATTCTAGACAATTCCTTCATATTTTTTAAAATTTTTTGTTGGGTTTAACACTATAATTATTTTCAATTACATATCTAAACAAAAATTACAATGAGAATATTCAAAAGAAAAAATAAGAAGAAATTTTTATAGTACTATTTAAATTTATAATTAAGAAAAATTGAATTTATTAATTAATTAACATAAAAAGAAAAATTATGAAGAAATTTTTATTTTAAATTGAGGTACATAATTAGAAATCGAAAAAAAAAAGAGATAAAAATGTAAAGCTCAAATAAGTCACTATTTTTTTCCCCATTTTTCCTATTTTAATATTTATCTTTTCCTCCCTCTTTTCCCATTTCTCAGCTCGTACCATTTTCCCCTTATCCCCCCTCCCCTCCTTCCTTTGTCCTTTTTCATGTATTAAATAGCAAAAGAAAAAAAGGAAAACAGAGCTTCGCAGCTTTATAAAGGCAGATCCCTAAGAGACCTTCGCCTAACGCGATGCATCCTCACATGGGATGCTTAGGCCTTGAAAAACGTGCCAAACATCTTACGTTAGGGATGCTGTTAGAGGAAGTGAATGTTACGGAGAAGCCTTGTGCAAGGATATGAAAAACTCAAGGTCTTCGGCTCAATTCAACTTGGAAAGGAAAACCAACTAATTTTCGGTACAAATAATCAAGTTATTCATACAAGACTCGTGTGTGCTACTGAACAACAAAAAAGATAAAAAATTAGCATTTAGAAATAGTTAAAATTTTAACTTTTAATAAGTATACGCTTATCTATGTAAATCTATGAACATTGTTGCAGATTGCATGTGCTATTCAAAACACACTTATTATTCCTTTGGTGTGTTTGTCTTGATACTCTTTTTGTGCACTAAAAGCTATAATGAATATTTGAGTTGACAATAGTTGTCCAAGATGTCTCATTCCAAATGAAGATATATCTCAAGCTCTACTCACATCTCCCGAATACAATAATTCCTGTTTTCACAAGGTTTTATGGTGGACGATAAAGTAAATATTGTTAATTGGATGCAAAATCATTTGTGTTATAATAGACGTGCAATATATAATCCCCAGCCACCAAAAGGTGTTCTTGTCTCCTTTTTCTATCGTTTTTTTTAGAAAGATTGAAATGGCATTGTACTTAAAAGATCAAACTTCCATAGAATTATATACACTATAGATCGAGGCAAGAAGGCTTGCACATGAACTCTAGGCATTGACAATATACAATAAGAAGGAAAATATATTCAATTACTTATCGAAACTGGTCATGGATGCCACCACAAGAAAATTGGGTCAGGTGTAATACTAATACCTCTTGCCTTGCACATATTGGTTATGCGACTACAGGGGGAGTGTTGAGGGATGACTTATGTCAATGGATTATCGGTTTTACTTGCAAACTAGGGAAATTTGATATTTTGTATGGAGAACTTTGGGTTAATTTTATACCTTATAACTTTGTGGAAGATAAATGATTCCCCTCTTAGAGGTTAATAAATGGACTCTTATACGATAAAACAACACAAGTTGTGCTTCTAGTGTGGTATGAGCATTGCAGGGAAAAGTTTAAAGAGTTCAAGCAAGATTGTTTTTAGTGCCTAGAGAGACGAACATGGTCGTAGATTCCATGGAAAATGCAGCAAGAAGTATGGAAGAAGATGAAATAGTCATGTTTGTACCTCCAGCAAGTGTTTTTAATGTACTATTGTATGACCCTATAAAGTCATGTTAAAGAAGATCAAAAGTCAAAACTCTAAACAATGTATGTAAGAACTACGTATTCGATACTCTTGTGTATTTTGACTCAGGGGGAAAAAAATACTCCATCGTAGAAGACTTTTGTACCGGCATTTTGTATTATATATATAAAAAAAATTCCTTTCTCCCACCACCCAAAAAAAAAAAAAATCCATGGGGTTTTTAAGCAAAGACATTCCAGATTATATTACTTGGATAGTATTGTAGAATATTGTTGTCTATGAAATTTGAATTTCTCGGAATGTTAGAAGGATCATCTCAAAGTTTACTTAAAATATTTCCAGGACTAATAATTCTTTAACTATGAGAAGAAACATCAGAGAAAGAATATAGCTAAAGGAAGTGAAAATAACATTTTCGGCTTGTTTGTTTTATATGTTATCTTATTCAATACATTTTATCTGTATCAAAGTTATTATATATACCTAATATCACGATATGTGTCTAATTTATGTATCTGTCATTATATATATACACCGATATATTTTTCGACTATGTGCTCGGTTTTGAACAGGGAACACAGATTCATATCCCTAAAAGAAATAATAAGCCAAATAGCTTCAAACAAATTTATAGAAAAGAAAAGATGGATTTTAAAACAGTATTAAAGAAGGAATGATGCATATTATAACTTCAAAAGTTGGTAACTTTTGATTTAATGCACATTTAATATCTTAGAGGTGAATGAGGGAGGGTTTACACTGTATGTGACAAAACTCTTGTGAACACTCATCCAATATTCTACTTCTTGTTTGATTCACTTCAAAACTAAATAAAGCTTTTCTAAATAATAATATATGAAAATACACAAACATATAGATTCATAAAATCTATCTTATTTCTTATCTTTCACTTTTAGATTTGGTCATTTCTATTCCATTTATATAGGTTTTTCCTTTCCCCCCACCCCACCACCCCCCTTTGTTGGAATCAATTAAATCAAGCAATACTATATTTTTAGTAATTGCTTAGGTATTATATTTTTATTGATCATTAAAGTATTTATAGTATATCATATTACGTGTCATTATTTCTCTATTTTAATCTAGTTATATAAAATTTTATTTTAGGATATGAATGTTAAGAGAGATAATTTAAAAGAAAAACAACTGAGAAACCGTAAATGTTATAAGCTTAGCTTTTTTTTTTTTTTGAATAATAGATTTATTTGATTGAGTAAATTTTTATTTCTACAATCGGTATCAGATCCATATTATACGATATCGTTGAAGCTTCAAGAATTTAAAAAAATAAAAATAAAAATCGATCAACGAGCAAAATACTCATAAACGGAAGTCGAAGAAAGTGAAGGCCTAGGAGAACCTTTCTTCAATCCACCGAACTAGTATTCGTCAACGGAAATGGAAGGAATCGAAGGCATGCAATATTTTTTTTCTTTTTAATCCACCATAATATCTTCAGCCAAAGAAACATCCAATGAAAAAAAAAGAAAAAGAAAAAGGAAAACATCCAGCGACAATTTATTCGGAGGAAGAATGGCCTACATGTGATATTGAATTTAGTTGTGCCAAATGTGTTGATTAAATCAATATTTCTTGTTGTGGAAATACTGATTAGGATGGCTACAAATACACATCATGTGCAATTGCTGTTATTGAAATTTGATGGAAAAAATAATTTTCATGAGTGAAAAGTCTAGATGCAATTTTTCTTAAGGAGTGTTAGTGTTTGGGATGCCGTAAAGAATGGTTTCAACAAATTGGAAAATCTCGAGATATTCTCAGATGCACAAAGACGAGATTTATCACGTAATTGACTCAAAGATTATCAGACCACTCATTATATTTTTCAATGTGTAGAAGTTTTAATGTTTCAAAAGATTATTAATTCTATGTTTTCAAAAGAAGCATGGGACACTTTAAATCAATCCTATCAAGGAGTGGAACAAGTTAAGAGGACTTGATTGTAGAGATTGAGAAAGAAGTATGAATTGTTTTAACAAGAAAAGAATGAGAAGATTTCTAATTATTTCTTGCACACACAGAAACTTGTTAACGATATGAAAGCAAACGGTGATACTATCACAGATATTTAAGTTATGGAGAAAATCCTCCGTACCTTGATAGAGAGATTTGATGCTGTAGTTATAGTTAAAGAAAAGACTAATCTTAATACTAGAACCATTGATGACTTGTAAGGATCTTTAGAGGCTTAAGAATTGTGATTGGATGAAATGGTTAAAGAAAAAATTGAGCATACCTTGAAAGCTTGAGTAAATATTAAGAATAACAAAGATGAGTGAATGAATCAGCGTAGTGGTTTTAATCAGATGAGAGGTAAAGGTGGCAGGAATTTTCAGTCTAATTAATGGCAAAGAGGCAAAGGTAAGTCTAATCAAAATCATGATAACTCATCTATTCAATGTTATAAGTGCAAAAAATATTGGCCATAGACAAGCTGAGTGTAAGGCACATATTCAGTGTCATAACTGTAATTGATACGGTCACATTAACAAAGATTGTCGTGCCAAGCTAAGGAATGATAAGAAATTTTATGCAAAGGTTGTAGAAAATGATGCAAATAATGCAGAAACCTTGTTGATTGCCAGTAATGATAATATTGTGGATGATAGCCAGTGGTTGTTAGATATAAGATGCAGTAATCATCTTAGTAGTAGAAAGGACCTATTTATTAATTTTGATGATACTTTTCATACTTTAGTAAGACTTGGTGATGACTGCAGCATTCCGGTATGTGGGAAAGGTAAAATTGGCATTAGGTTGAAAGATGGGTCCTTAAATTATATTTCAGGAGTATTTCAATCCCTTGATGTCAGTAAGAATGTTCTTAGTGTGGGACATCTAGTACAAAAAAATTATGACATGCAGTTTAGCAAACATGGTTGTATTATTCTTGATGTTGATAAACAAGTCATAGCAAAAGTAAACATGTCTAAAAATCGCTTGTTTCCTTTGAGGCTTAATTATGATACATCTTATTGTCATGCTTCTACGATTGTTGATGATAATTGGTTATGGCACATGAGACTTGCGTACTTGAATTTTAGTAGCATCAGCTTTCTTTCTCATAAACAGTGAGTTTTTGGCCTACCTTATTTTAGTGTGCCTAATAATGTAAAAGTATGTGAGTCTTGCAATTTGGGTAAGAAGCATCAGCATGTCTTTCCTAAGGAGAAAGCTTGGAGAGCTAGTAGGCCACTTGAGCTTATTTATTTAGATTTATGCTCTATAGAGGTTCCTTCCATTGGTGGTAGTAGGTATTTCATTACTTTCATTAATGATTTTAGTAGGACGGCGTAGGTTTATTTTTTGAAGCATAAGTCTGAAGCATGCGATACGTTGAAATCATTCGTAACTTATGTTGAAAGGTAGAGTGGATATCAAGTTAAAATTTTGAGAACTGATAGAGGTATAGAATATAGTATGTGTGATGAATTTCTTAAAAAGTATCATATTTAGCATCAATTAACTGCTTGATACACTCCTCAACAAAATGGTATGGTTGAGAGGTAGAATAGAACCACTATGGATATGGTGAGGTGCATGTTGCATGGTAAACATTTGCCTAAGTAGTTTTAGGTAGAAGTAGTTGTATGCGCTATTTATGTTTTAAATAAGTGTCCTACTAGGAGTGTTTGTGATAAGACTTCACAAAAAGCTTGGAATGGTAGGAAACCTAACATTGAGCATCTTAAGGTGTTTGCTTGTGTAGCTTATGCTCATGTGCTTGATTAGTTGAGAAAGAAGCTTAACAATAAAGAAGAAAAATGTATCTTTATTGGGTACAGTCATGAGACAATGGGTTACAAGTTGTATAATTCAAAAACTAAAAAGGTGATTATCAGTAGGGATGTCACTTTTGAAGAAGATGGTATTTGGGATTGGTCTAGTGAAAAGAAAATTTCACAACTAACTCCTATTATCAATGTTAGAAATAATGTTGATGTAGATGTTAATGTACAACTTATGCTTGGAGAATCTTCTAGTCGACCATAGAGATAGCGCAAGATGCCTTCTTATTTGGAGGATTATGTGGTTGGTAATGTTAGCAGTTCTTTTAATGATGGTATTATTGATACAATGCATTATGCCTTGTTTGTAGATTGTGATCCTATGTCTTTTGAGGAAACTGCTAGTAATGATTGCTGGTTAAAAGCAATGAATAATGAAATTCATTCTATTGAAAATAATGGAACTTGGGAGCTTACTACACTTCCTAAGGATAAGAAACCAATTAGTGTTAAATGGGTCTACAAGACCAAGTACAAGTCTAATGGAGAGGTGGATCATTTCAAAGCATGTTTAGTTGCAAAATGTTATAAGCAAAAGATAGGTATTGACTATTTTACGCTTTTTGCTCCTATTGTTAGACTTAATACTATCAGAATGCTCATTTTGCTTGCTGCTTAGAATAGTTAGAAAATTTTTCAAATGGATGTTAAGTCTGCATTTTTAAATGGTGTACTTGAGAAGGAGTTATATGTTAAACAACCTCCAAGCTATGTGAAGAAGGGGGAGGAAGACAAAGTTTACATATTGAGAAAGGTCTTGTATGGCTTAAAGTAAGCACCTAAAGCTTGGTACACTAAAATTAATTCTTACTTTGTTGATCATGGTTTTTAGAGATGTCCATATGAGTATACTTTGTATGTTAAGTCAAACTCACAAAGTGATATTATCATTGTGTGCTTATTGTTGATGATTTAATTTTTATGGGTGATAACTCTAATATGTTAGTGAAGTTTAGGGAGGTTATGATTGCTGAGTTTGAAATGACAGATATGGGCTTAATGTCTTATTTCCTTGGTATTGAAGTAAAACAAACAAATTCAAGGATCTTTATTTCTCAGAATAAGTATGCCAGTGATGTATTGAAGAGGTTTAGGATGGATTCATGTAAACTGATCTTGACTCCAATTGAAGAGAGATTAAAACTAGTCAAAGATAGCAGTGGTGACTTAGTTAATGCAACTAATTACAAAAGGTTGGTTAGAAGCTTAAGAATTTTGATAGCTACCAAACCAAATATTACGTTTAGTATTGGTATTGTTAGCAAATTTATGGAGACTCCACGTCAATCTCATTGGCAAGCCACTAAACGTATCTTGAGATACATTAAAGGTACACTTAGTGATGGAATTTTTTATTCTTACACCTATAATGTGGAACTCATTGGCTATATAGATGGTGATTGGGCTAGTGATGCTAACATGAGAAAAAGTACTTCTAGTTTTGTCTTTTATCTTGGGACGGGAGTTTTTTCTTGGTCATTTAAGAAGCAACAAGTGGTAGCTCTCTCAACAGTAGAGGTAGAATATATAGCTACAAGAAGATGTGCTACACAAGCGATTTGATTGAGAAGAATGCTAAGCGAGTTACAGCATTAATAAGCTATGCTTACTAAAATCTTTTGTGATAACAAATCAACAATTGCTCTGACAAAGAATCCAGTGTTTCATGGTCGCAACAAGTATATTGACATCAAGTACCATTACATTCGTGACTTGGTGAAGGACAATGACATTGTGATTGAATTTTGTCTCTCTGAAGAGTAAGTTGTAGATATCTTTATAAAGCCACTTAAAGCAAATGTATCCTTGAAGCTAAAGAAGATGCTTGGCATGATGAAGTTTGAAATTTTGGTTTAAGGGATGCAATATTAGAATTAGTTATACCAAGTAATATTATATTTTTAATAATTGCTTAGATGTCATATTTTTATTGGTTATTAAAGTATTTATGATATACCATATCACATGTTATTATTTCTCTATTTTAACTTAGCTATATAAAATCTTATTTTAGGATATGGATGTCAAGAGAGATAATCGAAAAGAGAGACAATTGAGAAACCCCAAATGCCATAAGCATGACTTTCTTCTTTTGAATAATAGATTTGTTTGATAGAGTGAATTTTTATTCCTATATACTGGAGCTCATATATGTATATATTGATATTTATTTTCTTAAAAAGAAATGTTAGCCATTTGCTGATGATATGTATTTGTCATATATTAACAACTTAAAGAACGTTTTTTTTTTTTTCACACTCTTGAGCATACCCCATTTTTAATACATCAGATCCTGATATTCGAGCATATGGAATAAAATGGGTCACAAAATGTTGAGAAAGACATTGCATAGGATTATTAAAGAATCAAGGTTCAATTGCATATTGACTCTCTTAACTTTGTCTTATGTACACTTTGCTACCTTAACTTTGAAAACATAAATTCACTCTACTTAACTTTTGAAATCGAGTAATTATATAATATTTTGTCATTGTTACCCTCAAAAAATCTACAAGGAAACAAAGATATCCTAAAACATAACAAATATCCTAGACAAAGTTTCATCATTCTTACTGGCATCAACAAGTTGATTGAAATACCATATCTATTATTTTTAATTTCTCAAACATCCACTAGCTTTTTTTTTTTTTTGTCCTTTTCTTAATACATTCAAATTCTATTAGATCTCTTATCATTTTTTCCCCTTACACAGACAATTATATATATATATATATATATATATATATATCATTTGCCCTCTTTGTAGCTAGATAGCGATAAAAATCTTCGAATATGTTCATCATTGCTTTGAGTACTCCTTTTTGGCCTCATTATCGCAAGTGTATATCTCTCTGAATTTTCCTAATTTCTACAATATAATGTGTAGCTCTTTAACCTTCACTTTATTTTGCACTCTTCTTTTCACTTTTTAATCTTCTTATTAGTTGTCTTTGTATATAAAGGCATATTCTCCAAGTAATATTAGAGTGATACTCTAGATCCTTACTAATTTTGTCTAACATAACGTTCTCAAAAGCACTAAGTTCAACCATTTTAGAGCATGTGCATCTCGCATGTGTTTGCGCATATCCAAAGGCATATTAAGGAACTATGTGCTGTTCCTTCTTCATTGCCTTACACGTTTCTTCCCCCAAGAAATGTTCCTATGCAGAGGAGCGAACATTGACATGTGATTTTCTCTTTCTTTCTTTTCTTTTCTTTTTCAAAATTTTGATAGGTGGAATAATTTTATGGGTAAATTGCATAAACTATCCTTAAAAGCTTCAGAAATTGAATAGACCTCCAGGTTTTTAAAAATTCAACACTTTACTCCTTAAAAGTTGATATGACAGTTTATGTGGAAGTTTTAGTTAATGTAGCATTACATAGGTATTGAAATGGTGTTTCTTAAATATATTTAATTAATTAATTTAAAGAAAAAGTAACAAAAATACAAAAACTCAAAAAATATAGAAAATAAATAAAATCAAATACGATTGGGGATTACCTCCTCTATTTTGCTATTTTAACATGATAATATTTTATTAGTCTTATATTACATTAGTGTACATTTCACTTACTAAAAATTAATCAACCTTTTTTCTTCTTTTGATCTTTTGATCTTCTATTATAAAAATTGTGATATGATCATCTTTATCTAATAATTTTATTATTTACCACCATTGCTCATGTATATGTTAGGAACTCTATAAAGTATGTTTATGTGCCTTTTTTGCTCTTTTTTTTTTTTTTTTTATCAAAGATATCCAAAACTTAAGCATAACATTGCATATTTAACATAACCAAACAAAACTTATCTATCTTATTGTTTGCAAAATTCAAGGACACACTTATTTATTGATTTAATTTGCACTTATACCAATAGCTTAATATTATAGTAACAAAATAATAGTATTATAATGGATTCTACAAAATATAGGAGATAATTTTTTTCTTTTTTGTCAAATAGAGGAGGTATTAATTATCATTTTTGCTTGAAACTTATGTATAAATTAGATTTACGAAGATTTTATGCCTTTTTGTTTTCTATATTTTTATTAAAATGCTAAAATTAATTAATTAAATATATTAAGAGGAATACAATGTCAACATTCATGAATTGTCTCGTCAACTAAAATTTCCACCTATGTCATCATGCTGGCTTTTTCAGGGGTAAGTGTCAACTTTTTAAACAATCGGGGATCAATGAAATTTCAAAAGTTTTTAAAGGTGATCCACGTAGTTTACCCTATTTTTATTGAAACCCATGAAAACTTATAAGAATATTTTAAGGAATTTTGTGACAAATAACTTAAGGATAAAATGATAAGTTTCTTGAAAAAAGAATTTTTTTATTATACTGATTTAGCACATAGGAATATGAAATGGGTTTCTTAAGGATCCACATTATCTTAAACTCCAATATTGTATATATTTTTCTCAATTTTGTATGCTCAATAAATACGGAAAAAAGTTAAAGAAGTATTAAATAATGCTGTGTAATTTGGACTTTCCGCAAATATTGCTCTATGGTTCTTATTGGTCTTGCCATTCCAAATGGAGATCAAGGCCCAAAATGTGACAACAAAATATTTAAGCTCAACCTAGAGGTTCAAAGGGCAACAAATTGGTCATATGAAGGAATCCCGAAGATGATGGAGCATAGGTCAAGGGAGGATGGTCCATTGGCCAGCGGTCGACTAGGAACTCAAGCCAGCCGATTCTTTGATTTAGTTATTTAGTTGGACCAGCTTTATTAATGTGTTATTTTTTTTGTTTTATAGGTAGACCTAACACTTTATTTAGCTATATTTATTTTATTTGTTTATCCTTTGACTAGTTTTATTATTAATAGTATTTCTCCTTCAATACCCAATAAGGATTTTATTTTGGTTGCTTATATAAAGGCTTTTAGTTGTAACAAACAAATCAACTAGAGCTTTCATTGTATTGAATCAATTCTTTTATTTGAAATTTTCTCGTACTTTTATTCTTATTAATCACCATAGCGATTATGGCGAATCTAGATTTTTGAATTGTTGTGTATCATCTGAGAAGCCTATATATCCTTTTGAAATCCTTTGATCATGAATAATTTCAATTTTAAAATTAATCAACTTGGATCAATTTCATAATTGGTGAGTGATATTTAGTTATCAAATCCTCCATATCCTTTAATTTTAATTGTTACACAAACATCATCACCCTAAAAGATTTCTTTTTAATATTTCTTTTTACCATTGAATACATGGAAAATCTCCAAAACACCTCTTTCAATGTTGACACACATACATAAACCCTAAGGATTCAATTAAAATTTCAACATTAATCCAAATTTGAATGGAGTCATGTTTTATCTATATCAATTCCTTTTTTGCCAAAATAAAAACAAGAGAGTAAATTTATAATCTATTATGCTCACTTTTGAAAGACAGATTATAAGCACTCATCTCTCCCTTTTTTAAAAAAAAAAAGTATATGTGATATTGTGAAGTTTAAAATAAATTTTCATTTTTTATTTTTATTTTCAAAACCAAATCTTGAGTATATCTTTATTATTCCCACATGTTGATTTGTATCTCCTCCATGAAAGATTTTTCATTTTGAGGAACTTTTTTATCATACGGAACTTACTCATCAATATGCCTCCAAAGCCTTACTTATAATGGTCATGTCTAATTGATCCCAAATGTGATGTACAGTAATCAAACCGAGGACAATGAAAACCCTTGCCCAATTAATATAATGCATCGAAGTTCTCAAGTAATGCAGTAATCCTAGGCAGCATTCCATATTTTCTGTCTTTGTTCTCAAGTACTCTATCTAATTACTTCAAATAAGATACGTAGGAAATGGGGATGTTTCATACACCCAATTATAAATAATGAAGAAACTAATAAATTTAAATAGAAAGTCATATAGAATAAACCAAATTCGATATTTGAATATACTTCTTTTTATAACTTGATATTAATTGTTCCTCTGCTTCTGGTAAATCAAAATGTAATCTCTCACTTTCTACTAGAGAAGAAATTAGAAAAATGATACACCCTCTATATATATATATATATATATATATATTTTAAACCAATGGGCAGGAGAGATTCGAACATTAATCTTGATTCACTAGACTAAAATAGTTTTAACGATAAACCCTATAGATTGATTCCACAAAATCCACTCCCAAAATGTGTTATTAATTGCATATAAATTATAACCTATTAGATAACGATAGCCTTTGATAATTCTTTAATTTCTATCACTACCATAGAACCATATATATACATATACATATACATATATAATCTCGTATAGCTCCATCAGTCATCAATAAATCCAAGAACCAGTTTGACATTTTTCATGTTGATATGTTTGTTATATAAAAGTATATAAATAAAAATTATAAGCGACATACTTTTAAGGAACAATCCAATCCATGAGATCTCTTGCATATTTAATGCTCCCTTCGAGTTCTCAAGGAAATACAACAATTCTATCTTCATATCATTAGATAATGTTTCACCTTGACTATCAACATAAAGCAATTGTGCTTTAAAACACTCCAAGCAAAATAATGAATAAACTAAGCCAACAAACACATGAGTTTATTAATAATTTGAGTCAAAAATTGTAATCTTGTGTTAACAAGATATTTACTATTATAACTTTATAAATTAATACCACGACTTATGTAGAACACTTAACTATGAGTATCGCATTTTCATTTATCCTAATTGAAATATCGATTGGTTACTCATGTGGAGTAGTAGAAAAGCATATTCATATATACATACATATAACAAGGTAAATCATAAAATTTTGCTCATAAACATTCAAGATCAATTAAATATATACTTCTTCAAATCTTGAACATGCACGTACTATCTTATCGAGTGGGCTTCTGGCATAGTTCAGTGTTCATAAGAATGTCATGATACTGGGTTTGTGTTTATATATGTAGGTGTATATACACACAGGTAATAAATATATATATATATGTATATATTAAATAAATTTCATCAAGAAAGAGAAATGAACTAATAATAATTAATCGGACTCATAATATATATACATAATGCTTCTGGTGCATCGCTTAGCTAGATTTTGAAACAATATTTGAATTACATATTATCTATATATATATATATATATATATATATACCACCTCCAATTACCTCAAGATTCATAATCTTTTAATCATCTGATCAACGTAAAGCACGAAATAATGAATTCTCTCAACAACATTCGCATAATCAAAAACAAAAAATTTTCTGTGCTCCATATATCGGTTTCTTTTTTAACATATAGGAATGCCTCACTTTTTGGAGGCCTCAAATATCTAACGATATACTCTAAATCCTCCAGCACATGATGCATCAAAATCTAGTTAAATTTTTCCTTGTAAGAACAACAACGATTCTCCATATACATTAACATCTGTATCCTGGAAAAGCTATAAATCTTCCAAGGTATATATATATATATATATATATAAAATAGATTGTCGATTATGACGAAGAGGTGTCCCTTTGTACCCAATAAGTCAAACATGACAATTTTTTTAATTTTAATTACTATTGTCTTGTAAAATTTTTTATTGATATGCAATTCCATATGATCATTGTTAGTACGGTTAAGAAAACATCATCTTCTTGTATAATGCGACTCTATGAATTAATCACACAAACAATGATACAGTTTTTCCTTTTAAACATATAAAGAATATATACAATTACTTATGCAGGAAATGCTACATGCCATACCTGGAAGGACGATGACTTCGAAAAATATATAGCACCTATTTATACATGAACCCAACACTTGGTTCTTGCCAGAGAACCGTTGATAACTTGTGTATATTTGTATTGATATTGCTATTACGGTATTAAGCGAAAGTAGTTAGAGGGCAACTCTCCTTTGGCAACAAACAATATCAAAATACACAATCATAATGTAAATGCACATGAAATTGCACCAAAATATAGGTTGGAATATGATATGATATTAGTTGCTAAAGGAGAGAAGCCCTATAACAACCTTGCTTAGACACGTCAGTTTGTACTACTATTTTTTTTATAATTTTTCTTTGATATATTTTAATTGAATCGATTTTGAGTTTTGAATTGATGGACATTTACTAGAGTTGAGATAGATATATATATATATATATATACACACACGCAGATGTCGCTGTGGCACATAAATGATATAGAGAGTGGCATATGCCATAGAATATCCCTACATCCAAAATTTGGTGCCTGCTTTTATACGCATTTCGTGCTATGCTGTTGGGGCAGCCAAACGTCCTTTAATGTGAAAAAGATAAGAAATAAAGCTAAGCTTCTTTTCTCGTAAATGTTTTTCAGATTCTACTTGCCATGATTTAGACTTTTCTGTGTACGTTTATGTGTGTGTGTTTGTGCAAATTGAGGTGAAGAAAGAAAAGTAAGTGTTTAGATAGGAGATGCTTCCTTTTGCTCAAGAATCAAGATAACAAGGGCCTTCGAGGTATATCCTTTGTCATATTCTTCTCATTATTATTTCTTTCTTGTTTTTATTTTTATTTTTAGGCTCTTATTTTTATTGGTTATTTATTTATTTATTTTTACGTACATATAACCAAAAAGAGATCTACTGAGAATTGATATATATGTCAAGTGAAGTGTTTAGTAAATAATTAATTTTATAAATTTTACACATATAGCCAGCTTGAGAGAAAACACAAGATAAGTTAGACTACTAATCGTAAAAGGTTACTTCATTTAGAATTTATTAGTCTTCATAAATTTGAGTATTTAGATAAGAAAAGGAGCCGTACCTTTTAAACAAATTATTACATGTATTTCTTCACTGCATACAGAAGTCATACTTTTACAAATTGTCTAATTTATTGATTTGCATTGCATTTTCCGATTTGCTCATAAAATTACTTTTTTTTTTTTAAAACGTTTCATTTTATTCGTGAAAATACGGGTGAGAGAAAGAAGCAACATGAAATTACAATTGTTTAAAAATTATGAATACGTAACAAAATGCACATCACTTATGAGAAACCTGTTATTCCTGTTATTTTTATATATTTACACTCACTGAAATTCCTTTTTCATGATCATGATTATGTGAGTATATATGCTGCGGAAAATGGTGTAAAAAATAAAATATTTGTCAAAGAAGCTTTGCAATCTATAATAATATAAGTGAATAATACGTCCTACATTTACCAACATCTTATTTAAATGGAGAAGTCGTACACGATAATATTAAGCAATAACCAATGAGCCCTTATTAGTAGCTACCATTGGCGTCACGATAACAATTAAATCCCCTAAAAGGAATCTCTCTTCCACTATAATTGCAAAGATTTGACGGCATAATAATACTAGTGTTTGAGAGGAAATTTTGGGAGAAGCAATTACATAGCGTAATTTTAAACTAATACATGCAAATAATAAAATCCTATACAGCTATGAAGCTCACTCTCTCTCGATGATTTTTTTTTTTTTTTTTTTTATGAATTTTGCAATTTTGATTTGACATTGTTGACATGGCACTTTGAACATAAACCTTTTAGATTCAATCAATCGGACCTGACGCATCTCGTAGTTTAGGGCACACCCTTGTGTACCTAAACCTTAGGTCCGTATCGATCAAGCCTAGTAAGCCTTGTAATGGCTAGAATACACAATATAAGGATCAGTTAATGTGAAATAATCACGTTCAGAATAAGTAGGACATGTTAAACATAACAACCCCACTCTCTAATACTTATAGGAAAAGATTTCTCCCACCAATTGACCTCCAAATATTGGCTCGGCTCAACTTAGCTCCACTATAAATAATAAGTCACTACTCAACGATAAATCTCTCTAGACTCTATACATTGAGCTTGCATAATATTCTAAATCACTTCTTATTCTCAAAAGCCCCATTGTTAACTTAAGCATTGAAGTGGTTACATTGGAAACCCCCCAACGTCTCCTCATAATGTGTTATTTTGCAGGTCTTTCACGTGCAGAGCCCTAACACCTATCGATAAGAACTCAGAAACGACATTTAGCGCCATCTGTGAGAAATTGAATTCCTACACCTAAATCCTCAAACACATTAAACACATACTCTACAAATAATTCCTTTAACATTATATCTCAACACGACAAGCAAGAGAACCAACAGTTGGTAAATAATTAACCTAGGGGCAATCAACCCCTCCCAAAGGCTGTGCTAGAGGAGCGCCTAGGGCGCATGGAACATCTGTTTGAAGAGTATGTTATGTAGAACAGGTTACTCTGCGCTTGCCTAGAAGAAGCGGAGTGATACAACGCACAAACCCACCCTCTGAAGCTTCGAATGCCCATGTCGGGTATAACAACATCTAGTAGCAATAGTAGAATGGCAGGGATTAGCAACTTGATCTACCCTTGCATCAACAACTAGCAAGGTCCGTGGCCACTCGCGATTGAACTTTGGCTTGCAACGAACAAGAAGTTGACTTATAGGGAGTGTAGGCTCACTCAACAGCACGATGAACTCACTCGGCAAATGATGCCAATCTAAACAAGCTTCATGCTATGGTAAGGTGACTCTTTGAACAGCAAGAGAGTAAGGCTACTGGTGATGTCAAGCTGGTCGCCAGTAATTAGACCCCCTTTACTAGGGGTGTCTAAGATGAAGTGTTGCCCCTTAACGGTAAACTTCCATCCTTAGACTAGTATGATGGCACAAATAATCCTAATGACCATCTTCTCTACTTCTGCACCCTCATGAACTGTCATGATCATGGGGATGCTTTAATGTGTAAAGCCTTCCTAAGTACGCTAAGGAGGCAACTCAGACATGGTTTAACCACCTCCTCAACAATTCCATTAGCTCCTTTGACGAGCTAGCTCAAAGATTCAGTCCCCACTGTAAGGCTAGAAAGCCTCCATCTAAGGACACATTGTCCTTATACCTCATAAGGCAGGGTAAAGGCAAGTCCTTGCACGACCATGTGTTTCAGTTCAACAATGCTGTGGTTGAGATCCCTTAACTGGACGAAGGAGTTGCTATTTATGCTGTCCAGCTCGGCATCTGACCTTTGGGAGATTTCTTTCAATCACTTGCGAAAAGCAAGCCAAAGACCTTAGCCAACTTCTGGAACAAAGCCTAAAAGTACATCGACCAGGAAGACAACATTCGTATTAGGCACGACGCCGACCAAGAAAGGTCAGGCGGAAAGTAGAATAAAGAAAAATTATCCATGAAGGATCGTCTTGGTGGTAAGATGCCGAGCAGACTATAAGGGGAGAGCTCTGGGAAGAAGAAGTGTCGAGCTGAGCGCAGCCTACTCTCCCCTTCTATTTACACCCAGTGCACTTGATTGAATAGACCTATTACTTAAGTTTATTTCAAAGTGAAGCATCGAAATTTGCTTTAGCCCTCGCAGAAAATGCAGGAGAACCCTAGTCGACAGAACTTTTATAAATACTATCAGTTCCACGAAGACCATGGCCATACCACCGATGAGTACTTTAAGTTGAAGAACGCCCTCGAATATGCCGTTCAGTGTGGTATCTTCAACGAATATGTAGCCCATTGGAGGAACGATGACCGTTTTGATGATGATAGAGATAGGGCACCTTAGAGGAGACAGACGAGAAAGTCCACATCGAACAAAATAATGACCGCCACAATTATTGCACCCCCAATGGTGTCATAAATGTAATTATAGGGATGCCGTACCCTGGGAGTCAACCGAGCACTAGCAACTCAATTAATACCCCATCAGAGATACTACCTGTAAGAGAGAAGAGACAGAAGTTGGACACTTTCATTTCCTTCTTTGACGAAGACCTTGAAGGGGTCAATACACCCCATTAAGATGCCTTGGTGATAGGGGTGAGGATCTTAAAATTTGAGATCCTAAAGATTATGGTGGACATTGACAGCTCTACCAATATACTCTTCCTCCATACAAATGAGAGGATGAGCAATAAGCTACTAGTAAAAATGAAGCCGTACCATCATAATCTGATCAACTTCAATGAAAGTACAGTCTGAGCCAAAGGTATCATTACGTTAGACATGAAACTTAGTGATGACGACCACATGGCACAACAACCTGTAAAGTTCGTTGTGATCGATTGCCTCTCCCCTTACAAGGTGCTCTTGGGAAGACTAAGCCTGAATGCGTTTGAGGTGATCACCTCCTCCCTTCATCTAAAGACCAAATTTCCAACCCCAACTAGGGTAGGAGTATACAAATGTTGATCAAAAGCTCTTACGAAAGCTATACGTTAGGGTAGCCAAGGGAGATGGCGTCTTCGCCTTGGAAATAGGCCGGCAGGAGAGGCTAGCTGAGAGGGGTGAGCCTGGGGAGAAAAAAGAAGATGTCTAGATTGGAACCTTGCCCAAGTAGATCATGAAAGTTGGGATCGAGACTTTAACCGAGGTGAAGGATGAAATCATCACCCTCTTGTAAGCAAATTTAGATAGGTTTGCCTGGTCGGCATTAGACATGCTTAGAATTTCTCCCGACCTGGCGACCTATGGCCTTAACATTGACACCACAGCGTGGCTTATTAAATAAAAGAAGAGGCATTTCACTCTAGAAAGGCAAGCCACAATCGAAGAGGAAATGCAGAATTGCTTAAGGCCGGCTTCGTGAGGGAGGAAAAGAACTTGACATGGCTAGCCAATGTAGTATTAGTAAAGAAGAAGAATGGGAAGTGGCGAATGTGCGTCAATTACACTAACCTCAATAAAGCTTGCCCTAAAAACCGTTTCCCCCTCTCGAGGATCAATTAGCTCATTGATTCTACATCAGGATACGCCCTACTGAGCTTTATGGATGCTTCTCAGGGTGTAACTAGATTAAAATGGACTCGAAGGATAAAGTTTATACCTCTTTCGTCACCGATTACGGCATGTATTACTGTACTGTGATGCTATTTAGACTGAAAAACACCGGCGCAATGTACCAATGAATGGTAATAAAACTATTTAAGCCCAAAATCGAGCGTAATATGAAGGTATATGTCGACGACATGATAGTTAAGAGCCAAAAGCCGGTAGATCATGTCAAGGATCTCCAGGAAGCCTTCGACCAAATACGTATGTATGACATGAAGTTGAACCCCCAAAAGTATGTATTTGGCATTAGATCTAGTAAGTCCTTCAGATTTCTAGTTATACAGAGAGGTATTAAGGCTAACCCCGAGAAGATCACTACTATCAGGGCAATGAAGCCTCCAACCTCTTTCCAAGACATACAAAAGGTCACTAGTATGGTAACTGCTTTAAGCAGATTTATCTCGAAAAGTATTGACAGATGCGCTGAGTTCTTTAAAATCTTGAAAAACCTAAAGGGTTTTGAATGGACTCCAAAGTGCGCCGCTACCTTTTAGTTGCTCCAGAACTTCTTTGTACACCTACTAGTCCTCTCTAAGCCTGTCCATGGGGAAGACCTCTTTTTGTACCTGACTGTAAGTGATCGGGTGCTCTTCTTTGTGCTAGTCATTGCAAAAGGAAGAGAGTACAGGCTAGTCTATCACATCAGCCATATAGTATATGGGCCTAAGATCAGGTATACCCATGCAGAAAAATTCACCTTAGCCATCGTTATCACAACACGACAGCTAAGGCCCTACTTCCAAGTGCACTAAGTAATCGTATTCACTGATCAACCATTGTGCACCATGCTGTAGAAACTTGGCATGTCTGGACGGATGATGAAGTACACAATGGAATTGAGTGCATACGAAATCTAGTATCAGCCACGAACGGCCTATAAGGTACAGGTATTGGCCAACTCCACAGTAGAATATATAGGAGATGAGAAAGCACCACTAGATGCTGACAAACCGGTGTAAACTCTCTACATCAATGGATCATCCACCTTGGGTAGTGGAGGCGCGGGCCTTATTCTGATTGGCCTGGATAAGGTCACCATCTGTTATGCCCTCAAGTTCAGGTTCAATTCCAACAACAATGAATTCGAATACAAGGCACTCATCATCAGTCTTAAGTTAGCCAAGGAGATTGGTATCAAATATTTGCGTATCTTCTCAGACTTCATGCTTGTCGTCTAATAAGTTCGAGATGAATATGAGTCTAGGGACGACACTATGGCTAGGTACCTTAAAAAAGTGAAGAGCCTCTTAATGAAATTCCCTTTGTGGGACATTAGAAAGATATCCCAACTAGAGAATTCAGCGGCAAATTAGCTATCCAAGCTCGCCTCCACTGGCATACAGAAGCTCGAGGTGAAGCATAGCAAAATCTTCATAGAGTACCTACCACAAAAAAAGTATAACTCCGGACTTGGTGGAAGTTTTTGAGCTGACCATAGCAACACCAGAGCTAAGCTGGATGGATCTTATCCAAAGTTACTTGGAGTAGGGTACGCTCTTAGAAGATAGGAGGGAGGTAAAGAAGCTCTAATATTATGCTATCAACTATACATTGATCAACGGCGTCTTATATCTCAAGGGAGTTAGCCTCCCCCTGCTTTGATGCCTCCAAGAAGGGGAAAGGCTACGTGTCATGGAGGAGCTATATGCTAGAGTGTGTAATAATCACATTTAGTTCTAAGCCCTCTAACTCCGGGCGTTACAGCTCAAGTAGTACTGCCCACTATGAGGTAGGATGCAAAAGCCGTAGCCTAAAAGTGCTCGTAGTGCCAGAAGCATGCCTCAGTCAATGACGCGCCTTGCACCACCCTCCAACCCCTAACGAACCCATGGTTGTTCTTGCAATGGGGATTGATATCCTTGGCGCCTTCCTGAAAGTTTCGAAAGGACGGTAATTCATAATTGTTGCAGTTGATTACTTCACGAAATGGGTGGAGGTCGAAGCGATGGCCAAGATTATGGAAAGAAGTGTTGAATCTTTTGTTAGAAACAACATTCTCTCCCAGTTCGAGGTCTCCTATGTTCTTATCATGGACAACAATTGATAGTTTAATAATCCTAAGTTCAGGGAGTTTTACGCCAAGCACTACATCACCTCGCACTTTACCTTGGTTGCTTACCCCGAATCAAATGGATAGGTAGAGGTAACCGATCAAATCATTTTGGATAGCTTGAAGAAGCACGTGGATCGATCTTAAGGCTCTTGGGCTGACGAACTACCCATTATCTTACGTAGGTATAGGACCACCCATCGTACTTCTACAGGCGAGACCCCCTTTCGCTTTGCTTTTACATTGGAAGCAGTCCTCCCTATCAAACTTGAACTTTCTAATATCCGGACTCGAAGTTTCAACGCCGCCCTTAATGAGCCACTATTATAAGCTAGCGTCGACACCATCAGGGAAATAAGAGACTTGCTGTTGTCAAGTAATCGCATACCAACAATGGGCCTCCCGGTATTACGATAAGAAGGTTAGACATAAGGAGTTCAAGGTCAACAACCTAGTGTGCCAAAAACTAGACGCCACAAGTTTGCGTAAAGGGCAGGGTAAGCTATCCCTTAATTGGGAAGACCCGGTCAGAGTTAGGGAAAGATTGGGCAATAGAGCGTATAGACTAGAAAGATTGGATAGTGATCTCATCCTGCGTACATGGAACATCAATAATCTTCGGCTTTATTTTGATTTGCATTTTGTTATGTACATTTTTTCCAAAATGATGAAATAAAAAAGTTGTTTTATAATTGATTGTCTACTTCTCTCTCTTGCTTGCCTTTTTCTGTTGCCATTTGAGCATTCGAATAGGTATATGGATCGTCTAGTGTGCTTAGGAGCTTAGTTATCACTAGCACTTACCAAGACGGAATTGAACTGAATGGGTCATTCAAGATATTGAAGAAAATTAGAGAGAAAGGGTCTACAATTGAACAAGAGTAGCTGACGTAAAGCTCCTCGAAGGATGTAACTCACCAATAAATACAACACGACTTGACACCACACTTGATATAACGCACAAGTTGATGTCAAGGTTCACACGCCACTAATCCTGAACAACTTGGCAAGATTAGATAAGAATGTAGAAAATATGGACTTAGAGAGGGTTGTCTCATAAGAATAGAATATTTAGTGTAAAAATGTTGGTTATACCTGCAGCTTACAAGAGAAAAGGACTATTTATAGTAAGTCCTTAGAGCAGCATTACAAATAATGAAAAGATAAGAAAATATATACATAAAGGAAATTCCCAATATATACCAAAAAGGATAAAAAGGACAAAAGACCAAAACGGAAAAGTACTACAATTTCAGACGAGGTGAACAGGTGGCAGTGCAACATTGGTCACATACGAATATTCTTTGAGCACAGCAAGCGAGAAGGGTTAAAATGTTATGACNACCCCTTGGCAACCGATAACACATCTTATACAAAGGAACTCCCTTCCATCAGATAGGTCGAAACACCACTAACTTGAATCCCCCTTAGGTAACCTCACCAAGGGGAAACTCCTTTTGCACAAAGGAACTTCCCTCTACTGAGCAGGTCGAAACATCACTGACTTAACCCCCAACAGTTAACCTCAACAAGAGTAAACTTCCCTTGCATAGAGGAATTCTTATGCAAATATATTAAAAGGCAAAGAGAAAGCAGGTGTATAAAGAGGAAGTTTCAAAAAATTGATCCATTTATTCATTAATCATTGAATTACATAATGAAGGCTAGTATATCGGCCCAACTTACATATGTTTTTTTTTTTTAAAAAAAGAAGAGATACATATGTTAACTTCTTGGATAAGCTAACTTCAGTAACTTAGAAAAGTCTAAGGCCTCAATCTGTTCGGAGCACCGATCTGTTGCTACTTCGGGCGGCTGGCCTTGACTTGGAGCGGGGCTTGAGGGATGTGAACCGGGAGCAATAGGAAGATTGCCTGGAGATTAATGGTCTTGAGAAACTGCTTCGAGGGCGGCCTCTTACTGGGTTACTAAGGCAGAAGTGGATGTGGAAGTGCTTTGCCTGGCCCTAGCAGTAGAAGGAGCGCCTGGATCATCGAAGGCCGCTTGGGCAGCCTCTCTCTTGTGTGCTAAGGCTTCCTTCTTCTTGTTGAAGGTCGAAGAATCTAGAAAGTTGAGGAAGCTTAGATCAAGGTCTAGATAATAGGAGAGACCCTCCTTCTTCGTTTAGTATGCAGAGTTTGTAGGTAGGTCATCCAGCTCGTCCAACCACTCCTCGGTCTTTCAATAGTCGGCAACCGCCTTCTTAGCGGCAACATTGCTGAGGACCTCCCCACTCTCTATTTTGGAGATGAACTCCTCCATCTTCGAAACTTTCTCTCATAGTTCCTAGACCTACTGCTTTAATTTGACCTTCAAACCGACCAACTCCAACGAAGTGGCTTTAATACTTTCGCACTCAGACTCTTTCATCGCTAGCTTAGTTTGCAACCTTGCCACCAACAGCCTCAGCTCGGCATTCTCTTTTTCAAGTTGAGCCCTAACTTTGCCTTCCTCATCCAATTTCTAAGAAAGGCAAGCCTTCATCCTTTGCTCGTTCTCCAACTGAGCCTTCAGGCCATCAACCTTCTTGGCTACTTTCTCAACATTTTCTCACTCTTACTTTCGCTCCGCATCCTTGAGCCTCGCCTAAAGCCCTGCTACCTGCACATGAGAGCAACACAAGTGCCTATTAGTCTTAGAGAATTTTTAAGTACTTATTAATAGAAATCTCTACCTTCTACAAGTACTTCTCATGCTAGCGCAATGATTCCCTAAAGCCCTTTACCTCTTTCTAAGCGGCATCAAATCTGTTCAATTAAAGCAACACCTAGTTGTGGTACTACAAATTGAAAAAAGGCCACCATTAATGCCATGACGAGTAAAACACATCAACACAGGAGTAACAAAAACTTACCTACCACATCAGCATGCTCAAATGGCCCGCTATCTCCAAGGGGTCGTCCTTACCTTCCTTTGAGAGCCTCTCTAGGATAGCCCAATCACCAGGGGTATTAAACCTCAGGAAAGCCTAGTAGCTGAGTATCTAATGCCACAGTATTAGATTGTTGGTGCAGACCTCCCACTTAGACCTTAAGAGCTTCCCTATGGCCCTTTTCATCTCCATCTCGGGGGCTTTCCTAAAAAATTCTTCATCTTGAGAGACGTACAACATTTCCTAAAATGAGTCTGACCTTATTCCCATCAGCCTAAAATTGTTTAGGACTTCAAAAAATTTATCCCCCATGTCATCAACACTTTGATAGGGATGAGTTGCCGACCACTCATTCCATTTCCCTTAGCAAAGGTGCCTTTGAGCTAGGGGCTTCTGCTTCTTGGTTTCAAGACTTAGCTCTCTGGCCGTCTTGGGAGCCTTGCACTTTTGGCTAGCTACTTGAGGAAGGGTAGCCCTATTGACCATTTCTTCCTCCCTCGCCCTAAGAGGAGAAAGCATCTAGACATCAGGCCTTTCTGCATTTACACTTTCATTGCCTATGACAATAGGTTCGGTAGAAGGGACAAGAGTAGGAGCGAGCAGAGCTACACCCAAAGGCTCTACATCCACAGGTTCATCCCGAATGCCAATGAGAATCCCCTGAGGAATAGACCTCGGTTGTACCCTGTTGGTCTCCCTAAGCTCTAGCTTCAGCCGTACTGCCTTGACCTTTGGTGGTTTTGCCTTGGTTCTCGCTTGGCATCGGCTCATCAGCTTGTACATGGAGGGACGAAGCATCCTTGCAGCCAAAGTTTTGCCTGCAAAAAATTCAATTGAAAGTTAGAGAAGGAAAAGAAGAAGATACCAAAAGGAACTACTATTATTACCATTCATAAAACATCGCTGTGACCGTTATGGTAAAAGAGCCCCTCTCATCCTACAAGCGCTGGACGAAGCACCTCAACACTAACATAACAGATAGGCATGTAAAACAAACCTGTACCTTCACCTATTTCTTTACCACAGCTTTCTTTGTGCTAGGGAAGAGCTTAGAGATCAGATACCGGAAATACCTCTCTGTGGTCTTTACAGCATTAATTTCTTGGTTGTATCTTAGTGCCATGAAGGCAATGATCTCCTGGGCAGCCTTAGTGTCATTAGGACCAAGCCCCTTCTCACCCCTGGTTTGCACCATCTCAGTCCACCGCATCCAGAAGTTTGCTTCCTCGAGTAGCTTAATTACCACGTACTCATCCTACTAGCCCTTCATTGAATCCACAGGGCCGTAGAACAGTTTATTTCTTAGGTACAACTGGAGGTAAGACCACCTCCCAACGCTTTTCCACATGTAGAAGTGATTGAAAAGCTCAAGAGTAGCCCTTACCACTAGATACTCACAGAGCGCCCGGAAATCCTTTGGCACCCTCCACCCATTGGGAAGGACCTGCAACGGACTATAACGGTGATAGTTGAAGAATTCTTTTTCGAAGTGGCTCAGAGGGAGGCACTGCCTAAACTCTAGGCACTTCTCAAACACTACGAAGTGCCTCCCTAACAACAAGGTCACCCGTTCGTCCCTACTTGGCAACCTTATTTGCCACCCCGGGATTGCCTTGACAACGAAGTTGCTCATAATCTAACTAGAGGCAAATTGTTTACTTTTGCTCACTTGGTCATTAGGCCCCTTGCCCATCTCGAGAGTATAAAACAAATCCTTGGAATGGGGCGAAGGAGCGTATGCTTATACACCCTTAGGGATGGCATTGATGATCTCGGCCCTATCCAATGCCTCCATGGCCATCCTAGTAGGCTCGTCAAGTTATGCTAGTGATGAGATCTCATCTTCCTATGCTTAAGGGGGGTCACTCCTTATAGATTCGAAGCTAGCGATATGCATTGATGAATATGAATCTATCTCACCTCTGTTAGTCAACATGGCTGCAATATTTGAAGAAGGAAGAAAGACTGAGAAACTTTTGAAAAAAGTTTGAAAGTTTGATGCGAATGTCGAATTTGTAATGACAAAACAAGGAGATTGCAAAGAAGTGGTCTCTCACTGTAATCCTGCTATTTATAGGAAAACCATTTGAGAAGTTGTAAAAGCGGTTATAGAGATTCGTATAAGTACGAATCCCTTTTAATGCTACATAGCAAATACGTGGAAAGCATTTTGATCAGACGATCACCTTTAAAAGACAAAGCTTATGTAGCTATACGTTAATTTGCTAGAATATGACACCTATCATGTTGCATTTAATGTATAAAATACAGGCAGACAAAGATCACATTTTGAAAAGGTTCATTCGATAAGAAGCTTCTTTAAGGCCCATTTGGCTTCCACTTGGTCGGCATGAGAAAGACATGGTGTAGTCACGCTTACTTAGTCCATAGCGAGTACTGTTCAGACAAACTGATTCATAGTCTTGAAGCGCTTGCCTAATGAATTGTAAGGTTGTCTTGCTTCGATACCCCAACTAAGGCTCAGCCTTGTCCAAGTCTTCAGCACTCCGCTTTGGAGCAACTACTAACCACTTCGGTCCATTCTACCTTGAATATTTTCGACTTGAGTATCCACTGCCTCAAACATCTCTACCTCAACTAGCTTCCAGCCCGGACCAACACTTTCATCATGTTGGTATTGGAGATAGTCGAACTCCTTTATATTAGATGAGTCACACCTAAGTAGCCCATATATCCCTCTTCCTTACCTTCGCCTTGGTAATGAGACTACGAGTGGAGGGTAAGTATTGATATGACACTTTAGACATGGGCCCCTTAGGCTCGACTGGACTTGATGCATCTTATGGCTTGGGGTATGCCCTTGTGGGCTAAGCCCTAGGCCCGTATTGAGCAAGCTCAATAAGCCCTGCAATAGTTAAAATGCAAAAGATAAGGATCAGTTAGGTGAAATAGCCACGTCTAGAATAAGTGGGACATGTCAGATATAGCGACCCCACTTTCCCGTACTTGCAAGAGAAGATCTCTTTCACCAATTGACCTCTAACTGCTAGTTTCACTCCACTATAAATATCAAGTTACTACGCAACGATAAATCTTTCTAGGCTTTGCACATCAAGCTTACATATTATTCCAAATTACTTCCTACTTTCAAAAGCCCCACTGCTAACTTAAGTATTAGAGTGGTCATGCCGGACAACCCCTCAGCATCCCCTTATAGTATATTGTTTTGTAGGCCTTTCACATGTGGAACCTTAACACTTATGGGCAAGAACTCAGAGACAACAGACATAATTCTCTAACTTTCGTAATCACCTTTTGACAAAGAATGAGCATCTTTGGGGTTCTTTTTATTTTCCCTTTTTTTTTCTTTTAAAATTATTGAAAACATACTAATTGGAGTCATTTTCTTTCTCTACATAAACTTTAAGGGTGGGCCTTTATCACTATTTAATTCCTTTTGAAACCAATAAGATATGAATATTTACGTCAACAAATACAACTTCATTTAAGTTAGTATATGTTCAATATATATAAAAATGCCACAATGTCAAAGATACTTAGATTGATTTGAAGCTGAAAGGGATAAAAATACATTAGATGGGAGAAAATTCTTTTCTTTTTGAAGGGATAAAAATTGTCCTCCCAATTTATAATCATTCCATTACAAATATTAAAATGGGAAATAAACTGTTTCCATATGACCCAGTTATAAAACAAACTCTCCAATACCACTATCTAGCAATGTAAGTTTTATAAAGTAAACATAACTCACATGGATTCCATGCATGGGCAAATATTTAATTGAATAAAAATCTTTAATAGTTATTGCATTAGATTAGGATCTCTATAAGACACTTGGAATAATGCTTAAAATGTCAGAACTAGAAGCAGAAGTTACAAAAGAGTCAAAAGTAAAATCATTCAAAAGAGGAAGCATTCAAAAGCGAGACAAAAGGAGAAAATATTGGAGAGTAGCTTTTAGAATCATAAGAGGTGTGCGATTAAAATAACACACCTGATTTTAAGTTTTATAGATAGAGTCAACTTTAACGAACGATAACTTTTCACGTATAAAGAGTTACAAAACTCATAATATATAAAAAAGACTAATTTAAGTCCATTATAGTCCAGTGCGAGAGGCTATGCTGTTTGGTGCTGTTTTCAAGCTCAATTTGTATGCTTTTATAGTATATTGGGTCATTGAAGATTTTTTGCAAATTAAAATAGTTTATTTTAGATTATTTTGTTTATTATTTTCTTTCTTTTGAATTTATTTTTTTTTCTTAATAATTCCAAGGTTTTGCACCTATGTGATGCAGTGTAACTGCTTTTTTCTACAATTATCAAATAATACGAACTTATTTCCTTCACATATATCATGTTTTGTGCTTATGCTACATTAGTTGGTATTAGAGTAGCTGGTAACGACCTTTGTAATGGCGATCAAGATACTAGGATTGTTATTCAAAGGGAATGAAATAGCATTGCAATAATTGGAACAACATATAAAGCGAGGGATAGATCTTGAATTTCGTTGTTTTGAGGAGATTGTAAGACACCTAGATGCATTGTAAGAATTGATGCGTGCAAGAGGTCAAATGAAAATAGAAAACATGGGGTAAAGATGGTGATGCTTGCTCAATTCATAGGTAGTTTACCTAAGTAGATGATGATTCGAAAGAAGAAGACAACTTTGAATTACACCGATCGGTTGTTGATAGCATTATTATGTTATAGGAGGAAAGATGTATGTGGTGATGATTAAGATTCTTAAGATATTCCGATTGAAAGTAGATATCTTGTATTTTCATGGAAGTTTGAGTATAGAAAAATCTGTAGATTTGATTGCAGAGATTGATTGGTCCTTTTATTATCTAAAGACTCCTTAAGAGAAGTGATCTTGGTTGCCAAAGTGTAGATTGAAGGGGGAGTTTTTGCATAGTAGAAAATGATTCAATTCAAAAGAGAATCAAAAGGGAAAGGTCTTGTACGAACCAGGTAAAAGGTCAAATATTTGTTGAAAAGGGAATTTCTACCTTATATTATGAATAGATCCCATTTCAATAATACCAACGGTGAAATAAGGCCATGTATAAATATACAGAAGAGTTTATGATATTGGTGGAGAAAAACAATCTTCTTGAATCAAAAAGGCAACGGATCCCTAGATATTTGGATAGGTTAAGCCGGCATTAAGGGGCATAAGATCATTGCACAATTTATTCATACTTTATCAAAAGCAAAGAACAAGGTCTTTAAGGCATAGTTGATGTAATAAGAGTGAAGTAGGAGAAATTGTGAGAATTATAAGGTGGTGAGACTAGTAAAAGATCTAAGCCCATGTAGCAATACAAGTTATTAGGAGGATAAATTCACAAGTAATGTTACATGGCAGAAGGAAAGAGGAGGGGTAGAGGAGAGGGTGGTTAGGGGGTATTGAAAATCCATATGCTAAGCTTATTGTATGCAAGTGATACAAGTGTAACCAACTGGGGCATAAGTAGAATGAGTGTCCTTTAAGAAAAACTCTAAGTATCAAAGAGAGGTATGAGGAGAATGAGGAAATATATTGTGAACCAGATGATAATAAGGAGGAGTTTGATAATGATGGTCAAACATATGTGAACAAGCAATTGATGTTATCTCCTAAATAGGAAGATCAAATACAAAGCCATCAATTCATTAAGAAAACTAGATGTACAATCAATAAGAAGATATTTGATGCTAATATTGATAGTAGTAGACGTGAGAATATAATTGGGAGAGATGAAATGAAAAAGTTGAAGTTATCGGTAAAGAAATGTCTTAATCTATATACATTAGGATGGATTAAAGTAATAGCAAGAAAAGTTGAAATAATGGATCTATGTAAGGTGCTATTTCCTATTGGTAAGTACCATGATGAGGTTTATTTCGATGCAATTGATATGGATGTATGTCACTATTATTCGATAGACATGAGTAGTATGATGTAGATGTCCAATATTCAAGTAGAAGTAAGTTAAAAAAAAAAAACGGTGTGAAGAATATACATTGTTACCTTTTCCTTTCTTTTTTTTTTTCTTTTAGCTAATTACCTATTATAACTTATGAGAGGGGGATCTAGACTTAATAATCCTATTGGAAGACGAGTGTTCATTACCTTTAAAGATTAAGTCCGGATCACTTGAGAGGAGTACTTCCTTGTCCATTGCTCATGAGTTTGATAATGAAATTAATCTTTTAATTGCTATAGAAAAGAGTTTCAACTAACGATAATTATATGATAAAGATTTAGCCTTTATTTAGTTCATCTATTTTCTGTCTTATTGGCGTTTTCTTGTTATCTATTCGAATTTTCGTGTTTGGTAAGAATAAGACATAAAAAAAATGAAAATATATTTTTTAAAAAATATCAATTAAGACAATCATTTTAAATGTATAAAATATATTTTTTTCAATTTTTTTTCTCCTGAAAGTACTCAAACTTTCATTTTTCAATTCTGACACTCTAATTATTATTTTTATCGTAATTATAAAATAGAAATAAATAAGACAATTTTTCAAGTATTAAATTTCAAACAGATAGAAGTTAGATACCAAAAAAAAAAAATCCAAATAAGCCATAAATTCAAGAAAGCTTATATTGAGAATTAATTACATAAATAGGAGAAAGCTTGTATCTGACAAACTCAAAATCCATGACAATGTCCATGAATTTATTTATATCTAATAGAAAAAGACTGGTCAGAGACAAGCTTAGGAAAATACAAATTAACTAGAATGGGAGAAAATTTAACACAAAATAAAATAAAAATAAGAAAGGTTAAAATAGAGAAAGGAGAAGCATGTTGATGGAAATATATTCGCATAAGAGGACCTTAATATAGAGAGTTGTAGGTGCAGAGGGTGGCAATAATGGACGAAACGCATATGACTAGTGAAGGAAGTAGGGTTGCATTCAAAAGCCTGCTCTCACCTAAGTATCCTGCAAGCGTTATTGTTGCATCTGCAATCACTCGAGCTATTGTGCCAGGTTCTATTGATAGTAAGCCGCCATTGTATGTTCCTCTTGAAAGCCGAGATGACATGACACGAGAAAGGAGCGACAAATTGACGCCTGCTGTAAAACCCATAAGTAAAAGAAACGCGTCTGTCAGCAAAATTTGAAGATTGATAACAATTGTGATAAGCAATTTACTGATGATGTAAGCTATGCATAACATGAATAAAATATTTACACAACTTGGAATTTTTTATGTGTTTGCAAGATGTGCGAATGCAATAAACGACCTAATCTAGTCACCAGGCAAAGTAGCATGAAGATTGGCCTCTCTTTGCCTATATAAACCATTACTATTGCACGTCAGATGAACTTTTCATCACGAGCTGTATACAGGAATGGCGTGCTAATCCACATATTTTGCAAAATGCTTTTGGTATTGATACCCAAATGGCAATTCATTTACTTCTTTGCTTCATAAACATAATCCCATCTAGGTCTGTCAACTGTATATATCATTCGTGCACATGCATATTGCTTTACAATTAATCAATCTTAAGCTCTATTTCGTTAATCTTTTTTTGATTTTTTTTCATGTCTACTCAAATCTTACGTTTGATAAGAACAAAATATCAAAAAGATGAAAAAATAATTTTTTATATACCCATCTTTTAAAATTAAACACCAAGAAATCCTTATAAAGTTGAATTTATCTACTTTTTATTATATTTATAAAAATTAAAATTAAAATAATCATTTCTAATGCATATAATATATTTTTTTCAAATATTTTCTTTTAAAAGTATGTAAACTTTTATTTTCTAATTCTGATACTCCAATCATCACATATGTTATAATTATGAAATAAAAATAAATAAAATACAGTTAAGATAGTTTTCTAAACATCATAATTCAAACAGATACAGATCAAATATAAAATAGATATAAAAAAGATATAGAAAAAAAACAACAAGCAAAACAAGACCTTATAATTATATGATACCTCACCTTCAAGCACCTCTACAGAAACAAACATTATAAGCCTTGAACAAACATATTATGGAATAGAATATGGAACGAACCGGTGGAAGCTAAAGAGTATGCCTATACAAACCGCAATCTTAGATGCCAAAAGTATTTGCCTGCAATCAAACCAAGCCGACAAATTATGTTTTTTATTGAAAAGAAGTTAAAAAAAGAAAAAATGAAATGTGGATGAGAGTAACTAGAGGAGCTGTCATGCTAGCTAGCCCAAAATGTTACCTGTCCTCAAACATATTGCTGATGCAGCTTCTAACTACAAAATTAACTGGAAGAACTGTTAAGCCGAGACATGCTAGAAAAATAGCTACTGCGCTTATGGTCTAACCGAAATAATATGTGGTAACCACACTTGACTCGGAGAGTAAAACTTCCATGGCATATTTAAGCATAAAATATATCAATAACTGAACCTGTTTAGATACAAATGATTCTGATAAGAAAGTATAGAAAAGGACTTTTTAGTGCTGAACAATATTCTTAGACTAGAGCTATGCAAAATTTAAAAGGTACTATTGACAAGCAAGGGGAAGTTCAATATAGCAAGAGAAGCAAATCAAAGGGTCCTAAAACCTCCTTCATGAATGGAAAACTACAATGTGAAACAATATGCTCCCAAGTGACATTAAACTTCGCATGCTGCAAAATAGAAATCATGCATCCGTACACAATACCTAAATAAGACATATTTATAACTGTTTTGAACATTATTTGTTGTTTCCTCCTTCCTCAATATCAATATAAATGTTGGTGAAAGAATATGATTGGCTTAATTAAAATTGTTCACCTTTACTATTCCAGGTAAAGGAAAACCATTTTATAAGTTAGTTGATTTAACAATGTTTTCATGCTTCACTTTGTTTTCAACTCAAATAGAAACCAAATGGAAACACATTATTATTTTAAAACGAAACAAAACTAATGAGAACAAAAATGCCTATCTATCCTTACAAACTCAAAAAACATATAACCTTACCCTTAATATGTCCTACCATTATTTAAATATTTTAATATATTGAAAGCATTTAAAATTTATTAACATTATGTTTAACTAACCGGAAATCTATGGAAATCAATGAAAATGAAAAGAAATTATATGTCTAGATAACTCAAAAGAAATATAAATCAGATGAATCTAAAAGAAATGGAAAGGAAAAATTCAACTCAAAAGCCTCACGTTTTCTCTCCAAATTTGAGGAGAAATATATGGAAAAAGGATGGAAATATTGTGAAGATACAAAAATACCCTTAAGCAAAGTTACTGTTCATCCTCTTCTTTTATGTTGCATCTCTCCTCTCCTCTTTCTCTCTCTCTCTCTCTCTCCCCTCTTTGTGACCGAAAGCTAGGCAATGGTTTTCTTTCTCTCTCTTCCTTTCCTTAAGAAAGGCGACTGTCTCTCTTGCCATTAGTTGTAAAGGATATTTTAGATAATTCAAAAAATTATTTTTATAACTTTCCTTCCTTTTCCACTTTTAATATCTAAATAATAAAAAAACTTATATTTTCTTCCATTCTTTTTCCTTTCCATAACTTTCCTTCAATTTACTCTATCTATAAAATTCCCAAAGACGGTGTAAAAAAATCATATCAGCAAAAAAGAAATGAAAAGAAACTAAAGAGAATCACAAACATATTAAAATAAAAAAGTTCCCAAGCAAGTCCCATTATGGCTCAATGTCAAGTAAAATAATTCTAGTTTCAAATGTAGCTGTAGATTTCAAAGGATCCATCCTTGTCTATTAGGTTCGGCCCTTAAACCTTTTTTTTTTTTAATCTTTTATTAATTTTTTTAAATACATTAATAAATTCTAATAATGTAACCCCCTTTCTCTTTTTTTTTAGTGTACTAATTCATTAATAATTTCTAATTTTAGTGATTTTAATTTTTTTTAATTTTTTTCCCTCAAATTTTATATTTTCTTCATATTCAAGTTCTTAACATTTGATAAGTTTTACGAAAGAAACTTATATTAACTTAAATTGAATTTTCAATTTATCATTAACACATAATTAATTTATAATTAGTCATATATTATTAATTTGATGATATTATTTTTAAAAAATTATCATTCATCATTACAAAAAAGGTAGTTTTAATATGTCATGATCTAATAGATATTATTTAATTATTTTTTTCGATTCAATAGTCTCTCTTCTCTCTTTATCTTTCTTTTTTTTTTAGGAGGTGAACCGGCCAATTCAATGGCGAGCTAAACCAGTTCATGGTTCGAAACCAATTCCTACATGAGTCTACCCTCTCCCATAATTAATTAAAAGAAAAAAATAACATTTTAGATTTTAAGGTATCATTATTAAGTACATATAATTTAAAGAATTTTAATTAATTTGAAGCTGCCATATCAAATTTGCAGGGATATCAGATGGAGGGTAGAGCTTTTGATATTTTCGTCTACCTTGCTGCTACCATGTCTTTAAGGTGTCGACATGCTGACTGAAAATGTAGGCATAAAAGAACGTAACCGCTCATATTTTTTTTCAAGGTTTTAATAATTAATGACGAAATTGCTGCCGTTGATTTGGCTGTAGAGTAAAGAAATAAGCCCTATAAACTTAAAAAAATTTATGGCTAAATTCACTTACAGCGTCCTACAACAATAAAAGTCATGAGTAGGTCGCATTTACCAAATAATAAAATTATTATATGATTATTAAATAGGATAAATTATAAATATAGAAAAAGTTTTGGTCATTTAGAATATTTAAAAAATGTTGATATTCATGCAGACTCTAATTTTACACGAAATCCATCAGATATAAATGTCTTTTTATTATTATTATTATATTTTCGGCCTTTAAACAGCCTTGGTAAACATTCTCGTTTTATCATTTTTAGTTTTCCCAAATGATTATGGTGTCAAAATACGTCAAATATAAAGAAATCTCCCTTAGAAAATAATGTAACGAGAGATTCACGGGACAAGACAATCGTATATACCTGATTAATGCGGTCGGGGCGGTGTCAGAAAGGGCACGTGTCCAAACATAGGGGGATACTTAGCATGTTATATAATTCCAAATTGCGTTATTTAATTAATTGCAAATACACTAGAAGGCAACATTTGCCACACACCAAACTTATTAACGTGAGGAGGATCTTAAACTATATCCGACGCGTAGTAAATATATTAATGTTTAAGGTTAGGCTTTGAGTATGTATTTAACATTTAATGTATATATTATATAATTTATGATTGGATTTGGAAAGATTACGATCAACACACACGCATATATTAAACGAAGGTGTTTTCATATGATAAAATAGATCAACCAATAAGGCATATATCAATTTTGTTGAAACTATATATGGTTATATGTTTATACGTGACTATAAAGAATTTAATTAACTTAACTATAAAGAGTTTAATTAAGCTAATTTGTTTAGTTAGCTTTATATGACCTGAGAAATTAATGGTGTATTTCTAAAAGTTTCAAAACAAAGTTATATGAATTAAGATTTCTAGGTTTTCATTTAATAAATTTGAAAATTTTCGTGCATGTTCTCCCAATTAAGAGTTATAACGAAAAATATGGTTCCATGAACATTTTCATACACCTGAATCAAGACAGATGCAATTGTCAACAACAATACAAAGTAGGATGTGGACGCCATAATAATATACTACAAACTGTTAGTACTTTGACAGGCCACACATGAGCTGTACGGTTTACACTACAAAAATGCTTTTAATGGTAATGACGTACTTACTTACAAACTTTGCCATCTTCACTTCCATGTCCATCCATAGAAAAGGAATTTCTTTCTATTAAAGCAGAGAGTGTTGCTATGCTACGTTAAAAGTTGTTTTTATTGTTTCTACTTCTGCAAATAGTTGTTTATCCAACAAATTGAAAATTCCTTTGGCTTTGTTAGTGAGAATCTGCAACATGTGATATAACTAGTTTGTTAAACTAACGTAGGGCCATGTTAAAAGTTTTTTAAATTGCGGATCAAAAACACGTGTAATAGTAGGAGGAATCAACAAGTAAAGGAGGGAGTATGGTACACCGATTTTACGTGTGGAAAACCTAGAAAAAGAATATATATAGGACTAAAAAATCATGGCAAGACTGTACAAATCAATCTAAAAAAGACAATAATAGTATATAATGGCTCTCTCACAATCAAAAAGTATTATTTCCTATAATCACATCTGAATGATTTCCTGCTCTCTTACTTAATACAATACTGACAAAAACTTATATATAAAACTATAAGAAACTCAAATCTAAAACACATAATACAAATCAATTTAGTCATAAAATAGAGAAAAAAAAAAACAAATACATACACACACAATCTAAGAAGCACTAAACACATGACCCTTTGACTTGTTTCTTTGCCTAAATACTCTTTAAAGTTGGGTTTTATGTAAATTGAGAACACACAAACTCAATAAATCCTTACCTTTAACTAGAATTTCCATAACCAAACACACGTCCATACATGTAAGCAACATTTGCAATAAAACTCCACTGATGGAGTCTTAGCAATGCCTCATCTCTAGCATCGCGTAAGCCCCCATTACCTTATATTGAAACAACATCATCTTGTTACTCTAAAAATCATACCTAGCTACACCTTTTCACTCCTTAACCAATATAATCAAGTCACTACGTACTTCTTGTACATCTTAAACTTTACCTTCCTCCAAAATATCATAATCATAACACTATATGTAGTGCCCTATTGAAGTAAGACTAAAATATTTTCGGATTACTAACACATACTTTTCTTTCATAGTCAACAACAAAATCATCGAGATCCTTTACCTATGATTGACATCCATCATAAAACTACCATAAACCACCATCACTTATCTTATACAACCCAATATATCAAGCCAAAACATCATATGACAATTTGGGCACATACCTTATATTTGACAATGTGCACATTTGTCACATTTCGAAGTGATAGAGTCATAACAACGCCGTCGTGCAAACCATTCTAAGATAGAAGATGATCATATGATCACTATTTTAGACTTGATTTACATAAGGCGTTAATGATTAACCTGTTTTAAAGTAAACAGTTCATAAATTAAAATATGTTATTTACTTATAAACTTAAGAAAGATACATACTTATATTGAAATAACTTGAGTATCTTTACAAGATTTAGCAATTGAATCCTAATCTACTTAAATAATTTGTAAATTAATACTAAAAGCTTTAAAGAATAATCTATACTTGAGAGTATATCCGATCTTCAATTTATATCCCCACTCCCTAGGATCTCGCAGTTGTTAGCTTTAAGGTAAATGTAATCCGCTTTCTAACTAACACCTGCAACAAAGTCTATAGAGATATGAGCAACCACAGCTCAGTAAGTTGAGATGGAAACTTAAAATCATACAATAAACGCAAACAAGGTTATCAACCAAATTATTAGGTACAACGCATATTCAAGTAAATACTATCACACGACGCTATTCGATCCGTCATGAGATTAAAGAAATTTTACCTACTCTAATTTGGGTTGAGAAGTTTTCATTAATTCAACAACTTACGATCAAACCCAAGCTTATATAATGGAAACACCGCTCCTTCCGCTACTACCTTCGAATCATTAACCTTACCCTTACCACAACCTTTTCACTTGTTACTTAGTTCAATACTATCCCTTTTGAAGGGGTCGGTATTTGGCCGGAGAATCCTAGGTTTCCCCTAATGAGTTACTATGCAGGTTTGATTTATGTTTACAAGTCATAGATTTGATTAGGTTCAATTTAGGGTGATCAATCAATTCATACAAACCGTATAATACAAGCCAGAACAATAAATCAAATCACATCATCAACTCCAAAACAGACACATGCATACAGTTAACTCTCTAATATATATAATCCAGTATAATTTCAAGCCTCCAAGTACTTTAAACCAGTACTCTAAAATACAGTAACATATTAATCCCAACTTACCTAAACTCCTCGCTTGCTCACTCAAGGTGGGATTCGCTCAATCCATCGCCAATAATCCCTATAGATTAGTTTTTTCCTATAACATTTATTGTTATCTTTGATTTAGAGTTTAATATATCTAATTATCTAAATTCTCAAGTCTTTTACTATTATTCTTGATTCAGGCTAAATTCGAGTTTAGTTTTTCGTATTGATTTTTAAATTAACTTATAATTTAGTTTTTCAATACGGTTTTATATACAAACCCTAAAAACTCATTTTAACCCCTAACGTGAAATTAATCACATTATTTTCGAGTCTTTTAAATATCATATTTATCCTTAATCAGTATGTTAATTTATTCGGTATACCCCTTATCTTACTTAACTACTGAATTTACCCTTAATGTAAGAAAATTTTATATTTTTTATATAAACACCAAAATTTAAGTTTCTAACCAGATTTATTACATATTTTTACTATTATTAAAATATCAATCTTAACCTAATATTGTTCTACTCATTTTTTTTCTTATATTTACATATTATATATTATTACCTAATATGTACATAATATACATATCTAATAGTCCTACCACTTCAAATATCATCTCTCAACATCAATTAACATCTTAAAATATCTAAATTCATTCCAAATCAGATTTTACTCCTAATTATCCAAATTTACAAAATTAACTTAAAATATACCATGTTTACCTATTACATATATACTATATAATACCCTAATAATTACATCTAACATCCTAAATACTACAAATATCATATTTCATTAGATTTCAACATCCTAAAATATATAGTTATGTACTAAATTAGTAATTATCTATTTAATTACCTAATTAACCTTAAATTACCTATTTTATGCATCATTTTAAGACTTAAAAATTATCTAAAATTTTCAAAAACATTATAGTACTATTCTATAACCCCTAAGTAGTCTATATAAAAATTTTGTGCTCAAAACTATATTCCTAAGATCATTTATTTCTAACCCGAACGAAACTCGGATTTATACGATTTCTTAAGAATAGTATATTTCTAGACATAATTCATCAAAATAAAATTTTTCCCTAAATATACATACTAAAATATCTCAAAATAACAAGATTCATAATTGTCCAAATATGTTTAATAATTTTAACAATTTAAGAAAAATCGAGAGGGAATCGAAACTTACCAGCGTTGGTTGCTCCGGCCACCAGGGCCTTATCGGCTAGCTTATGCACTACTGGCTATTCACTCCCAAGTGCTCGTTAGGTGTTGGTTCTCCTCTAAGACTCTAATTACATAAATTTTTGCTAATTTTTGTAAAAACCCTAATTCCCTCTCAATTTCGGTGCTCTATAATTTTCTAGGGTTTTAAATTGACCAAATGAGTTTCTGTAAAAATTTGGCTATTTATAGAGGTCTTGGGGATTTTTTGTACATTAAATTGAGGTTTTCTCACTTTCTATTTATTACATTTTAATTGGTTAATTTTGTTTCTCTATTTCGAAGCTACCACGCCTCAAATTTGGATCATTCCTCATTTTTCTTGATTTTTCCTTAATTAATTATGAATTTTCTTTAATTAATTAACCTTATTTTGACGTATTTCGCCTATTTTAAGTAATTTCGCATATTTTTACCTATATGTAAATTCATATATGGTACAAATAAATATTTTTAAATATTATTTATGTTATTTCATGATTTTTAGTGTGTATATAATTTATCTCTCATGATTCATTAGTTATCGGAATGTATTTTCTACATTTTCGATAAATAACAAGTAATATACTTAAAATTTAGAAATTTTATATTCTCTTATTTTATTATTTATTTTTAAAATTCAAATTTATAGGATTAATTTTACTAATATTTCTAGTTTTATTTTATATTTTAGGCTCAATCAGATACTTTAGTCGATCGCTCTAAATTTTACATATTAAGGCTGATCCTATAATTATAGAGCTTACATTTAAGGCTTACAACATCTACTATAAATGGCTAAATTTGATTCATAGAATTTAAGTCTAATCTTGACTTGCATTTAACTCTTTAGATTCAAGTGATATTACTTAAAGGGACAAATCTATAGAGCTTGGAAAATTAAGGGAGATTTAACATTGCTAACCTTGGAGTCGAAACGTTATGGACTAGCTTGTCCACCCTTAACCTTTCTCAAAGAGGCATATACACTTAAGAGAAGGCCTTCCATAGGCTTAAAGTCAAGATAAACCATTTAAAAGTCCATTAAGAGAGTCCTAACCATTGTTTATTCATGTAATGTGATGGACTACGTTGACAATTAAACTCTATAAACACTTAGACTCCCTCCTCATTTGAAACATCAAGAAATCAAGGAAAACATTACGATGCGCTATCAGTTTGCTATCATAAAAGATCAAATTGTGTTCAAAGAAAAGAACACAACACTTTTTTTATTTTTTTAAGAATAGTAAGGTTGATACCATTGAGTTCCTCTATCTTTCATGCATGCATTCAAGCTTGTTAAGAATGCTTCTTCCTCCTATCTCTCTTAATCATCCCTTAAGTATTATTCCATATTACTCTTATACGGCTACATGCAACATGAGACGCACACTTCATGCACGTGACTACTATAGCTAGGTTCTTATACATAAAGAGTTTAGATAGTTTAAGAATCAATAATAGAAGATTAAGAAGGATGAAATTGGAATTCACAAGCTTCTCTACTTATCATACAAGCATGCAAGCCTACATGTTCCTCCTCCATGAACTCCCCGCCCCCCCCCCCGCCCCCCCCCCCCCCCCAACCCCTCTAATTCATTGCACTCAAAGTTGTCACCTTAAGCTTTCTTATTCTAACATTAGGTGAAGTGTGTAACTCATGATGAATGCACATCATACAACAAATCCTAGGTATCTATAAGCTATATGATGCTTTTATCAAACTAGATAGTCTATGTCCAAATTTTATGGATTGTCAACGGAAATGAATGTTACTCCATTACCTTCCAAATGGTATAACCTTTTGCGCAAGGAAAATTGACGTCTACATAATAAATGTTAGATTATTTCTTTTATTTAATAATAAGTTGATCGATATGATCAGTGACATCAATCATCTTCTTGTTTATGATCAAGTGACTAGAACAATGATGGAGGCTTTTTCTAAAGGCATCTATGATTGTCAGCTTGAACACTCCACTCCCACCTTCCTAATTCTAGATGAACTCCACTTTACTTGTAAAAAGTCCTATTGAAGTCCTAAAAAAATCACAAGTAGACTACAATACCCATATATATATGTGTATGTGTGTATTAAATCTGTTTAATTAAAAAAAAAAAGATTTGATGATACTTATACGACGAGTAGCATGTAAATCGATGAGTAACATGTAAATATCAATGATATTTAAATACACAATAAAAAAAGTAATATATTTTTTTAAAAAATATTAATTATATTTTCATGTATTAAATTTTTATTGTTACTTACACACTACTCATCAATTCAAATAACGTATTAGTACCATTAAAACCATTCTCATTTAATAAAGATTGATAGCAAGTCAACATAGCCAATTAATCTACTTTTTTAGAAATTATAAAATAAAAAAAGGGTATTATTTCCTTTATCATAATCTAGAACTACTTAATTCAATTAAATTGACAATAGTAACTATTAGATTCTTCTCTATGATGCAAATCTAGAAACAAATAGTAACTACCAGTTTTGTATATATACATAGGTACATATGTAAATATTTACATATATGCATATAATGAAGCTCTCTAAATTGAACCGTAAACCATTTAAATCCTCCTAAATCAAATTTCCAAGAGCTTAACTTAAAGCGGCCACATTTGCAATTCAATTGAGTTACCCGCTGTTTGATTTGGTTTATTTAATAGCCCTAGTTATATAGAGAGTGATGGGAATCAAGTTATAGGACCTCTGACTCGCAGTCAAGCTTGAGGACTAGAGGGGCTGGCATGATAAATCCTCATGCTCTAACCAACCCTTGTTGAGGTCAATTACTTCCTTGCCGGGTTATCTTTAATATCGTGCCATATAACTGCCCATTATTCTGTAGAATGCTGAGTTGATGATTACACTCTGGTGCTAAGCTGACCTATGACTCAGCATCATCCTTGCTGAAAAGTCGAAAGATAGAGAATTCGGACTGACTAAGCCATCCCTGTTCAGATAAGCCATCTGTTCGTACTTTTTATCCGTACCTCTTAACAAACTCGCCAATGCAGTATCGCCACATGTACAGTATCGTATGTAGAATCTATAGCACTAATGATTGTTTTTCTTATATATTCATTTTTATTCTCTTGTATCATGTACATTACTTCTTTAGGAAATGTCCTTATTGTCTTTTCCCTTTTGAGCTAGTTGCCATAACTTACTGATATGAATACCCTTATACTTGTAACCGTAACAAACAAATTATCTTCAATACACTTAAGTACTTTCTTTCTTGTATAAACACAGTTTGTTTACTCTCGGCATCACTCTTATCATTTCCCTTAAGCAAGGTTAAGTGATGAATAGCCTCATTAGACCAATTTGTGCATCATATCGAATTGTGCATCATATCGAATTGTGCCGTGAGTCCTTGGAAGTTCCATTGGTGCGTTATATCCTCTGGGGCTGTTTGTAGGTTTTGCTTACTATTTTCATTCTTCATTTTTTTACCCTTTTGTACCTATTCCCATTAACCTACTTCGAGCTTTTTACACACTTGGACCCATCCAGTGATTGACTTTGTCTGTTCTTGGTTATGGTTCGCAACATCTTAGTATCAGAGCAGAGGTTTTATATGAGCTGTAGTTTGTTTTTCTTGAGTTCTGTTATACTCTGTTTTGTGTGTGTGAAACAAAGCACGCTATTGTGTTCATTTGATTGCTGTGTTATTAGCTATTCACTTTTTGAAGTGTTTGTTTGAATTTTGAATCTGTAAGGAAAAATGACAGACCTAAATATGAATGTTAGTACTAGTGATGATAGTGGAGTTATCCACAATAGACGACAATCTAGGGGAACTCCTAGAAGCACTGACGAGAAACTCAATGAGGTAGCTAACCTCTTAGTAGATCTAACTCGAGTTGTTCATGCATTGTCTTACCGACCCACTGAAGCCGCGCAAAACACTCCACAAGCTGCTCAACTTATTAGAGGTCAGAACCCAGCTCGACTAGTTCGAGGTAGAGGAATTGGCAGACGAGTAAGGTGAAAGATAGACCTGAGAAAGCTTAATGAGGAGGAAGAAGAGTATTTTAAAGAGGAACGTGTACGAGTCCCTAGAGCATCCAACCATTTGAAGCTTTGGATTCTGTGTTTCAATGGATCTAAGAATATTGACGAGTATCTAGATTGGGAAGAGAAGATGGAGAGTGTGTTTGATTACTATCAATATGAAGATTATGAAAAAGCGAGGACTATTGCTATTGAATTCTCTAGATATACTGCCATGTGGTAAAAGAATTTTTAGGCCATGAGAGGAAGAGAGGGGTATCGAGAGATTAACACTTGGCTTAAGATGAAAAGAGTACTCAAAAACATATTCATATCGGAAACATATCTCTAAGATACTTTCACTCGACTTCAAGAGTTGAGGCAAGGAAGCTGAACTGTTGATGAGAATGTTTAAGAATTCCAAATGCTTATGATAAGATGCAAAGTGGAGGAACTACTGGCCCGAACAGTCTCAAGATTTATTACTGGATTGAGAGGAGACATCTGAGACATTATGGAGCTCTAACGATTCGACACAATGGATGAAGCTGTTAGGATCGCCCAACAAATGGAGTGGCAAAGAAGGAACTAAGTAACGACCAGAATGCCGACTAGTCGACTAGGATAGGTAAGTCACTAGGCTCAATCTAGTATCGAGCCGAACAAAAGAGTTTATGTCAGAGCCGAGCAGAAGGGTCAACCTGAAGATGTAGTACCGGCCTGAACATATGAGAAGGGGCAAAGTTTTGGTAGGAAGACTAACCAGATCAAGTGCTTCAAGTGTTAAAAGTTCAGATATATGGTTGCTCAATGCTCGAACCAAAGGACGATGATCATTAAGGGAGACATCCTGAAGTTAGAAGTAAAGAGTATGGATGAGGAACTCGAGAAGGAGGAGGTTCCTATCAAAAAAGAACTAATTAAGGAGGACTTGTTTCCCGATGACTTAGACTAGTTACTTTTGGTTGTCCAGCACACTATGAGCGTAGAACCTTCACGAGAGGAGGAGAAGAGAGAGAATTTGTTTCATACCACCTGCAAAGTAAATGATTAGATGTGTGCTCTCATTGTAAATAGTGGAAGTTGCACCAATGTGGCATCGGTAGATCTTGTTTCTAGCAAATACTACTGTCGATCACTATAGGGAATTACTCTGACCAGATCCTCTATGATGTGTTGCTTATGTGCACTTCCCACATGTTGCTGGGTAGGCCATGGTTGTTTGACAGGAGAGTTATACATGATGGCTATAGAAACACGTATATGTTTAAAAAGGATGACCGAAAGATCACATTGAATCTGATGCCGTTGAGAGGATTTCACAAGCTACAAATAAAACTTGCTCTCAGATCAAAGAAAGCTTTGGTGATGAGTAGAGTCGAGGTCCGAGAGGCCATCAACGCTGACAAGTCGACCTTATTGTTAGTCAAGCGACTATTGGAAATGAAGGAGTGGGGTGAGCTTCCCTAAGAAATCAAGGAGTTGGTAAATGACTATACCAACCTATTCCCAAAACAGTTACTTGAAGGGTTGCCCCCAACTCGAGGCATAGAGCACTACATTAACTTAGTACTCGGCGTTGCACTGTCGAATAAGCCAGCTTATCGGATGAATCCTAAGCAAGCTTCTGAACTCCAACATCAAGTCAATAAGTTGCTGGAGAGAGGTAATGTGAGAGAGAGTCTCTGCTCTTATACTGTACCTGTACTTCTAATGCTACAGAAGGATGGAACTTGGCAGATATGTGTTGACAGCCGAGCTATGAACAAAGTCACAATCAAATACAAGTATTCGATCTTAAGGCTAGAAGACATGTTGGATGAGCTGAGTGGAGCCAAGATTTTTAGCAAGATTGATCTTAAATCTAGCTACCATTAAATCCGCATGAGACTAAGAGATTAGAGGAAGACTGTGTTCAAGACTTGACATGAACTTTATGAGTGGATCACTTTCATGAGACTTATGAATCATGTGCTGAGACATTTTGGTCTACAGTGCCGATATGCCGAGTCACTGTGAACATCTTAGAGCAGTCCTGGATATCCTTCGTGCCAAGAGTGATAAGGATCGAATCTCTAATGCCAAGATGATAAGGAATCAAAGGATCGATCCAGAAAGAAACAGCAACGAATCTGGAAATGAATAAGAATGGGTATTCAAGGAAAATGGTCACAAAGAATAGGAAAGGTTTTGATGGTGAATGTGAATGGATATAACTCACCAAGATACAAACACAATCAGGGGTTTGAGCTCAAAATAGAGTTCGATATGACTTACGAACACTAAATATTGCTCAAGGTTTTAAATGAAGGTTAGATGCAACTTACTAACTAGTTTAAATGAAGGGGTTCACCATAATCTGAGAATAGGGTTGATAAGAACGTAGGGACGATTAAAGAGTTTAATCAACACTCGATAATCCGACAAATGCTAACTACTCAAGCATAGCCTTACTCGAAAGAGGAAAGTTTCACTCTGTATACATATCTGTCTCTATCTATCTATATGCGTTTGTGTTTACAACAATTACTATTTATAGCAAGTCCTAAATCTTAGTGATAAAACTGTAAATAAAGTACAAGGCCTTAAACCTTAAAAAATTGGACCCATAAATAAAATAAAAGAAAACATACATAAGAATACAAAATTGTGCTTTTTACAAGAGAAGTTGACATGAAGTCACTCAGCATGCCCTAAAAGAAGTAGTACCCGAACTAGACGGGGTCGGTAGTTAGATGTACAAGTATGAGAAGAAGTCCTTAAAGCCTTACGTAGTTTGGCCAAAACACTAGAGAGGTCGGCACACAATTGCCAAGTCATAGAATCAGTCGGTACGAGTCTCTCTCTAATGTGCTGAGTGGTTCTTTGGTTCCGAGTACTCAATTGTGTAATCTCTCGACACTTCGGCTAACGACAGACTTAATGTCTAGTGTTCATCTTCCTTCCTTTCGTCCTTCTGGTTGTAGTTCGGACTCGACAAGCATTGATAGGCCCTGGCTTGGATGTGGTCAAAGGCCAATTCCCATCAGAGAGATTATTCAACAACTTCAAGAAATGTTGCTTCTGCAAGGAGAAAGTGGTATTCTTAGGCTATGTAGTTAGTAAAGGAGGCTTGCGAATCAATGATGAGAAGATCAAAGCAATTGTCAAGTGGCCGACTCCTACTACTTGTGCCGATGTAAGAGGTTTCCACGGACTAGCTTTGTTTTATAGAAGGTTTATTAGGAATTTTAACACCATTGCCGCACCACTTATCGAGCTTACAAAGAAAAACACTGACTTCCGATGGGGAGAAAGAGAGGAGAGGAGTTTTGTTGACGTAAAAGAAGGATTGACCTTTTCCCTGGTGTTAGTACTACCTGACTTCGAGAAGATTTTTGAGCTGGAATGTGATGCATCAAGTGTTGGAATAGGCGCTGTCCTGAAGCAAGAAGGTTGACTAATTGCCTTCCATAGTGAGAAGTTACAAGGATGATAGCTAAACAACTCCGTGTATGATAAGGAACTTTTGGTACTGATGCAAGCAATGCAAGTGTGGCAACATTACTTACTGCTGAGAGAATTTGTTATATATACTGACCATGAATTGCTAAGGTACCTCTACAGTCAGACCAAGTTGTTGAAGCAGCAGGCAAGATGGGTTGAATTCTTTGAGGGGTTCAATTTTGTGATAAAGTACAAGTAAGGAAAGAGCAACGTAGTTGCAGATGCTCTTTCGAGGAGGCATGCACTCTTATCAGAACTACAAACCAAGCTGTTTGGTTTTACAAGTATCAAAGAACAGTACTCTAGGGATCTACACTTTGGACCGATAATTTCGCGATACGTAAATGGGAGGACAGTAAATGAGTATTATGTGGAGGATGGCTATCTGTTCCGAAAGGGGAGACTATGCATACTGATTTGTTCCCTACGGGAATTATTAATCAAAGAAGCCCACAGTAGAGGACTCTCCGGACACTTTAGAGAGAAAAGGACCTATGAACTATTGAATAGCTGAGAATGTGAAGATATGTGCACCGAGTTGTCAAAAGTTGTGATGTGTGCAAAAAGGCCAAGTGTTAAGCCGTACAAGGGAAAGCAATGCCCCTGCCTAATCCAATGAGGCCATAGACTGAACTGAGTATAAACTTTATTCTTGGACTACCACGAATCGCTCAAAGCAAAGATTCTATAATGGTCGTCATAGATCGATTCAGTAAGATGGCATACTTTATGCCTTACACCAAAACTAACAATGTTTCGACTATTGTTTCTCTTTTCTTACAAGAGATTGTGCAGATACACAGCGTGTCGAAGAGTGTAGTTTCCGATAGAGACCCGAAGTCCTTAAGCCATTTTTGGAGGACCCTGTAGCATTGGTTGGAAACCAAGTTACTCTTCAATATCTCATGTCATCTCCAAACTAATGGCCAAACAGAGGTAGGTAATCGTACTTTGGGGTCACTACTTCAAGCTGCAGTAGGCAAGAACTTAGCTAATTGGGACGTTTACCTGCCGGTGATCGAGTTCGCCTATAACTGAACCGTACATGATACCACTAAGGAAACTCCCATCAAGGTGGTCTACAAATTCAATCCCAAGTTGCCTCTCGACCATGCCCCTATACCAGCACTAGCGCAAGAGGACCCTGACGCCTCGACTAGAGTACAACATCTTCAGCACATCTATGATAAGGTCACTTGGCACATTGATTAAGCTGCCAGAAGAATGCAAGAAAAGACCAAGGGTAGGTCCGCCAAACAATTTCAGTCGGGAGACTTGGTATGGCTACACCTCAACAAGGAACGATTCCCAAACAAAAGGAAGAACAAATTATTAACAACAGTGATAGGACCTTTCAAAATCCTCTAGAAAATCAGTGACAACGCCTACAAGTTAGAACTACTTGAGGATTATGGGATTTCTGATGTCTTCAACGTTATCGGCCTTAGTCCATATCACCCTGATGGAGAACTAAGAGAACACCATTCGAACTTGATCCCAAATCCAAAATAACTCGGAGGGAATGATGAAAATCAAGCTACGGGACCCTTGACCCACAACCGAGCTCGAGGACTAATGGAGTTGGTACGACGAATCTTTATGTTCCAACCAACCCTTGCCGAGGCCAAGTACTTCCTTATTGAGTTACCTTTAATGTCGTGCCTTATAGCCGCTCATTGTTCTGTAGAATGTCGAGTTAATGATTATGCTCTAGTGCTAAGCCGACCTATGACTTAGCATCATCCTTGCCAAAAAGCCAAGAGATAGAGAATCCAAACTGATTAAGCCATCCCTACTCAGACAAGCCCATCTGTCCGTACTTTTTGTCTGCATCTCTTAACAACCTCGCCAATATAGCATCGCCATGTATACAGTATCGTATATAGAATCTGTAGCATCAATGATTGTTTTCCTTATATATTCATTTTTACTTTTTTGTATTATGTACATTACTTCTTTAGGAAATGTCCTTATTGTCTTTTTCTTTTTAAGCAAGTTGCCCTAACTTACGGGTACAAATACCCTTGTACTTATAGCTATAACAGACAGATTATCTTCAATACACTTGAGGACTTTCTTTCTTACGTAAACATTGTTTGTTTACTCTCAACATCATTTGTTTACTCTCAACATCACTCTTATCCTGTCCCTTAAGTAAGGTTAGGTGACAAGTAAACCCATTGGACCAATTCGTGCGTCATACCAATTCGTGCCATAAGTCCTTAGAAGTTCCATTGGCACGTCATATCCTCTAAGGCTGTTCGTGAGTTTTGCTTACTATTTTCATTCTTCGCTTTTTCACCCTTTCGTACCTATCCCCATTAACCCTTTTCGAGCTTTCTGTAAACTTGGACCCATCCAACGATCGGCTTTATCTATTCTTAGTTACGGTTTGCAACAGAGATGGTTAAATTCAAGTTTGGGTTTTAAACATATTAATTAATTGGGTTTGATTCTTTGGGCTAAAGTGATGAGCCTAAAAAGTTGAGTCTAAATATCTAGGATGATCAAGGGAGTATTGCCATGATAGGCTTGGAGTAGGACTCGTTAGATCGGTTCATTCAATTTAACCTTTCCTAGTTTGGCTCGTACTAAAATAATAAATAAAACATTTATCTGAGCTTAAACCTATGAAAATAACTCACTTGAGATTCATTATTAAAAGGCTTTAATCTTAACAATTGATCACCATTATGATCTCATGGATGGGATCAACTATCATTTCCTATAAATACCCTATTTACATCCTAATTTAGATAAGAGAAAAACTTTCATTAACGCTGTTACTTTATTGAAATCTTGCCTTAAAGATCAAATACTTAAATATCTTAAGAACTTTACCCCATTATTCATCAATAATGGAGTTCAATGCCACCGTACTTCTCCACCTATCACGATACATGTTAAAGTTTTAACAAGATTACCTACTACTCCTCTCTATACTTCTCTCCTAATCATTTGGCATGAGTCACTTAAATCATTTCCTTAATCACGTGTAGTGTGACTTCAGACACAGTACTTTCGTAACCTTTGCATCCATACCTACACTATTACACTATTTCTTTTATCAGTGCACTTAGACCTAAGCGAAAGGCCAAACTGGCTCTAAAGGGTTGGGCCTTTGAATCGTTTTTTTTTTTTTTTCTATTGTTGATTTTTCTTTTTTTTTTTCCTTCCTTTCCATAATTTTTTTTCCTTTCTCCTTGCCCATCCTTTAACCCTTTTTTTTTTCCTTTCATCCTTCCATAAATGATACATTAAAAACAGATAAAAATTAAAATATAGAAAAGTCTCTTACAGTATAAATAACTAATCTGATTGAGTAGAGTGAAGTAGTTGGAGAAAAAATATTTTTTATTATATCTTACGGTCGCTCGAAAGGTGCCTATATATCCATTAATTGAAATCAGATCGCCATAGTTCAGTTTAGATTTTTAGAAAATCTTTAGTTTGTTAGTCAATTTTACATTTTGCGAAAAGAATCTAAGTGTATGTGACTATCTAATTTAAATTTTTTAAAGGAAAATAATTTTACTCGGTTATAATTTGGAAAAACCTAACGCTAGATCACCTCTTTTGGGAAAACTATGCCATTTTCTTTTTTTTTTTAATAATTCGAAAAAAAAAATTTCTACGTGATAAAACTTTTTCAAAAAGGATGAAAAAAAAAAAACTTACTATGTCTCTTCTTAAGGTAACTGTTAATGTTCACAACTAAGAGTGGAACCCGCAGCTGAGCTTAGGCTTTCATTAGATTGATTCCAATTATCAAAGTGATCATCCTTCTCGCTTGATGTCCCGCATGGTTCTTGTCGTTTGTAAGCCGCCTTATACCAATCTTTTATGCAAGCATTTACTTCAACATTGACAACAAATAGGAAGGCTCAACGTTCGTCGATGATCAGGCCTGCTGTATTAAACGATTGCTTAACGGCGACCATTGAAGCCAGAGCAATGAGTACTTCAAGGGTAATGCAAAATAAGAGTAGGTAATCTCTTCTGTGCTTTTACCACCACTCTAAAATATCGAAGTCCTTGATCGAGATATTCTTAGAAAACTTGAAATTCATATTGGTATAGTCACATAGCAGTTCACTGTAAAGAACTATGCTTTGCAATAACTCGTAAGTTGAGTTCCAATGATATTGCACATCCATCTTAAATTTTCAAGATCTCTTTCAGCGCTCCATGCGAAAGTTCCTTTACTTTTTGTGAAGGGACGACCTCTCTGTATTGTCTTAACGATGTTTATTATTGGAGCTATACTATTGTGCAAAATTACAATGGCATCCTCGACACATAAGTTAAGAATATGACATACACAACGTATATGGAAAACCTACCCCAACCCCCCAAACGCTGGTTGACAATGATTTTGCAAATCAGATATTGGTGCAGTATTGGCACTTGCATTATTAAAATCAATAGAAAAAAATTTTTTCTCACTAATTTATACTCATTTAAGATTTCTTTAATAATTTTATAAATGTTTTGCACCGTATGTCGCTCGTTACATACCTAAAAGCCAATAGTCGTTTATTAAGTTATCAATTATCATCTATCTAGTGAACAGTAACATCCATATAAGAATTATTATGAAAAGGATTTGTCCATATGTCTACACATATGGACACATACATATCAAGGGAAGCGAGCTTACCTATGAGCTCCCTCTTGCCTTTGTGGTAAAGCTTCTACGTGGCTTAGGTTAACATTTTGCGGCTAAGCTATCGCGAGTTGAAGTTGAATGTTTCGCACTCGTATCAACTCTGCTACTCTGATGTACCTACATTGAATGATAGGTGCATGTTCGCTTGGTACTATGCTAAGTTATACTTATATCTCTCTTTATCATACCTCATTAGCAATTGACCGAATGAACCACCACCTTAGGCAATCTGTTGCTGCATATTATCTATTCCCACCTCCTCGGGATGCTTCAACCTCAAGTGCTTATTAAGGGTACTATATCCCTCTCCTGTTTTCCACGAATAACTCGTGTTACAATAGTTGCAAAATGCTCTCAAGTTCCTCCTTTCGTTTGTAACTTTACAGAAATATGTAGTAAAAATATTTGACTTACCAAGTCTAGAGGGCTTACCTGAGTTGAAAGATCTCAAATTGCCAGGCCTATATTGTCCCATATGTTTCTCTTATGTTTTGGGAGTAATTTCTATCTCGTCCTTCTTATCCCTGAACATGCTTGTGAGGCAACTCATTCATGAGAGTTCAAATTCTGTGAGTCATGTAGGGACACTCATACGAAGAGATTTGAATCTAGTAAAACGTTTAAGAACACTCATATGTGGAAGTTTGAAACCGGGAGGTGGCGTACCTCAATAACTCATGCATTGATGTTCAACGTCAAAACCAGGAGATGGTGTGCCGCGATTACTCATGCAATGAGATTCTACATTAAAGCCTGGAGGTGGTGTAACATATTCTTCTACATTCTCAACCACATCATGTGCCTTCTGTTCATTTAGGTTGTACTCATTATCCAGGTATACCTGAACGTCGTTGAACTATTATGACTCAGACGACGTATTGAAACTTCTTGTGCCCTTACCTTTACTTTTCCCACTAGATGATGAACAGTGCTTCTTACCGGAAAAAGTACAACGCAAAAATTTTTCTATAGATACTAATTTTTTTTTCTCTTATTTAATATAATAAAGATTTATGAATAAAAGAAAGAAATAATATGTAAGACAAAACAAAGCGGAAATTATATCGCGGGTGTATGTATGTCAGTGTTATTTGCTAATACAAATGATTCAATGCAGTGGAATGGAGAATTATGCACAAATATTGGTGGTTAATAGAATAAAATATTTCTATGACAATGTTTCATAATAAAAAAAATTCAAAAACAGAATGGTTGGAGTTAGAGTGATTTAATTAGTTTGTGAAGTAATAATTGTTGCATATCGACACCATTCAATTTATAAGGACTAACAAATGTGTAAACACATCATTTGAATTTTACAAATTCAAATTTTCAAACATTTTGGCGTTGTAATTCTTGAATTTTGCCATTCAAAATTTAAATTGCATGTACCGAAAGAGAAAAGGGGTAAGGGGTAAGTAAGGGTAAGGTGGGGTAGTGAAGGGTTCAATAAAAAAGGAATGGCTCCTTTTTTTTTTTTCCTAACGGTTTAAGGACCACCAGGTTGGGCTGTTCACTAGGGTAATTCAGCTTGACCACTACTGAGCAGGGCTGATTCGAGGTTTGAAACTAGCCTTTGCCTAGGTCTATATATAAGTTGGTATAGAAAAATTTATTTAGATCCTTTTATAAATGTAATTAAATTTGGATCCAACTTTCTAACCTATTACATACCTGCAAATGCATTTAATATTTGAGTTTTCAACATTCCTTTTTAGTGTTAAGTCTAAGTAGCAAGTTATACTATAACTATGGTAAAGATTATGTATCATTGATAATTAGGTATGTTTCTTAAATCTTTAGTTCAATCTTATACCTTTAAGAATATTGTTTCAAAGTGAAAATTCCAGTGCATCCACTTTGCTTAACGAATCTCATTGTTTTATCATGTATGACTAATTTTTTTATACTACAAGTTTCATTTATGGTTTCTTATTTGAGAAAAGATATGGGTTCCATTTTTAAATATCACATATTAGAAAGTCCATAAATCTTTTCATAATACGGTACCTATTTCTTTCAATAAGATTATTCCACTATATCTTGTGATATAGGATAATGGAAATGAAAAATCATTAAGGAATGAAAATAAAATGTAAGATATGAAAATTGCAAAAGAAAAAAAACAAGACAATCAATTAACTTGAACAAACGACTATTTGCCAATGTTGTTATAACATCGTTGGATGGATACTGATCTCCCAACACGATGGACAAGGTTCGATGCATCCTCCTTCCCCCCACCCCAAATATATATATATATAAGAAAAAAAAAGTTGTAATATGTAGTAATAGCCAAAAGAAAAAAAAGAAGAAGTAATAGTTATTAAGCCACCACCTTAATAAAAAAAAAAATAACATAAAGGAAACTAAACATTTTGATATCTAAAATTAATGTAACAATCCAATTAAATCCTAAAATTATGAAATTGCATCTAATTAAATAAAAGATAAAAAGAAGAACCATTTATAGATTTTTTTATTGTTTAAATCTTTTGATTGGTACCATGTTTCCCCATATATTCATAAAAGTTTAGTCTTGAATTGTTTAAATATATGGTATGCATATATAGACTTACCTTCTTCTTTTTTTAATAAATGACATGATTTAAAAAATTTAAATACCCCTGCATTCAATGCATTCAACAGTCCTCTAATACATCCATTTAGACTTTGATATAATAAAAGTACTAAAAAAAGGACAAAGAAATTATAAACCATTTGTAGTCATTTTTCCAACATTCTACTCTATCACCTTTATTCATATTAATATTATTTTTTTCTACATAAATTCTTTCATAATCTCTCTTAAAGAACTAGTAGAATGATGTCGATATAAATATTGATATAAAACTAGGCTGATGTTCAATATAATGCAATTACATAATGTAACAAAGAGATGATTTACTTCATCAAATTTAATTAGACCTTAACTTAGTCATGACTTTTACTCATTCTAATTGGTTCGATTTAAGAGTTTAAATAATTATTTCGGTAAATTTTGATTTATGCGATTTTTATGCCATTCAATCTTTTCATTGGAGTTTGTTCCAATTGGAAAGGTCATTTAAGTGTCACGTGAGTCTTACACTATATGTGACTTCAGAGAAGTAATGTAGATAAAGACACTTGATAGGATGACTAAGAATGAATGAGGTAGGAATGAGAAATAAACAATCTTGGAGTTTCAAATGCATAAATGATAAATAGGAAAGTTTGAGAAACCTTGAGCCGAAGGCTACAAAGAGCTAAGTTGAGCTACAAGTTGTAAGCTTAAGCTCTTGCTTTGGTAAATGAGTTTTGTCTTAAGCTCAAACTTAACTCATTTACTAATCAAGCTTGAGTCAAATTTACTTACTTTTTAATCTACCATATCTAAGTGAATGAGATTTATCATATATGTATCCCTCCTTTTTTTCTCGGGTTAACCAAAAGAAATCAATTCCATGAGTTTCAAACTTAAATTTTGATTACTAATCCGTTTTTTTTTTTTTTTACAAAATGAAATAATAATAAATAAATAAATTAATTAATTAATAGTGAATAATGATTAGATTATATATTTGATGAGAATCAAGTAGAAGGACCTATAACAAAGGATGGAGCAAGAGGACTCCAAAACTTAATCAACTGAATTCTTAGCAACCAACCCAAACCACAAGAGTTAAATGTTATTAATTCATCCATTTTACATACTAATGTTTATGTTCATTCTATTTTACTGTGCTATCATGTACTAATCAAAGGGACTAAGTATTATATCATGAGCTTGGAATTATTTCATCAAGAAGAACCAATGCGGGCAAGCCTCCGTCAAGCTGGCTCCATTGAACTACTGTTAGGTCGATATTTAGGATAGAAGCTTGACAAACTCTCTAATGGAGCCTTCATATTGCAAGTCAGTTCCCCACCACACTGTCAAGCCGATATCCAAAACAAAAGCTTAATAAACTCTCTAATGGAGCCTCCATACTAGCATGAACACTAGCACAGCTACCATCAAGCTAGTTCCAACATTTCTATCAACTTGAACACCATTATGATTGCTTTCCTGACGACTCCACCTAATTTTAGACGCATTTGCTATTTCTACTCTAATTTACTTGTTTACCCTTATTTTCTTTAAACTAAATAGTTTGTTTTACTTTTTTGTATACTATCATGAACCCTAATCCTTCTATTGAGTTTTAGCTTTCTACTTCCATACTCTTATTAACCTATTAGATTGTGGTGAGTACTTCATTAATTTGAGCATGGTGAGTCATATTCTGTTTAATTTGGCTTGTTTAATTTTGTGTTTTCCTTTTAATTGCTCTAAACCCTTAGTTCTTCATTGGAATTATCGGCTTATTAGAATTAGTTTGATAGTTAACTCTTGGCGGCTTAATGGTTGTCTCCCTTAGCATATAAATATTATATATTATTTCATATCATATTATATATCTATATCTATATATTACATAGATATAAGCTTTTACATTTTAATAATATGTAATATATAATATTTATAATATATATAAAATCCATAAGCTTAAGCTAGAGTATGAACTTCACTCGTTTAAATAAATGAGTTTTATCTTGAGTTTGAGCACAGCTTGTTTACTAATCGAGTTCAAGCACAGCTTACTTGAGCCTCAACATTGCAACTTGAGCAAGTGAAATTGATTCTTTTCCTAGATTGGTTGTTTAATCTTGAAGAGTAGAGTTCACATAGTAGAATATTATTTTTCCATTCTCTCTAAAAGTTGTCAAATGAAAGTAGCAAAGTATAATTAGGTTCTGGAACTTGATGACATTCATGGGATTTTCTTGATAACCGACAAATAGGATGGAACTTGCTTATTTCATGGTCATCTTGAGTAAGTTTACTAATTGGCCACATGTCAATAGCCTTTTTTCATGATCCATGGACTTGCTTGAGAAAAATTAAGTATTAAGTCTACCAACCGATTCTTCTTGAGTTATTCCAAATATATGTCACACTTTTTTGATTACATCACCTATCCTTTTGAGATCAAGCCAAAATTAATTGTTGACTTAGCTCAATATTTAAATATAGCAAATTTTATCCCTCTATAGAGTTAATAAATATGCTAGGATTTATGACTCTTTTTTCTCAATCGATGTTCAATCAATGTTTAATAAATGAGTTAGGTTTCGAGTTTATATACTGTGATCGTCAATCCATGTGTTGGAAAGCTACCAAACCCAATCGTTCCAATAAGAGGTCCTTTTGGGGAGCAAATGTCGCAAAGGCGCAGATCACCATCACGACATTATTTTGTATGCAGCAAATGTTCCCGCGCCATGATGATGTGGGCCTTTCTAGCGCCCTGAACCCACGTTCTATAAACCCTATCCAATGCCCACTTGGTCAAACCGGACTCACATACACTTTTTTTTTTTCTTTTTTTTCTTTAATTTATTAATTTTTTAAATTTTTTTGGGTAATGATTAATTTTTAATGTTACCCAGCTGGATCGGAAGCTCTTCAATGTCATATTATTTATTAATTTACTAATTAGGGCAGACGAGGCTCAAAATCTCCTCTCTTTGTTATAATTAAAAAAAAAAGTTGAAAATTAATTATACACAAGTTGCTGAAGTGTATATAGGTGGATGTTTATCAATGTTAACGAATGAATATTTGTTATTTGATTATTCGAGATAGTTAATTTTTTTCACCACTTTTTTTTTATTATTCTTTTAAGTAACCGTATTAAATAACTTAGGAAAGGGAGATCCTAATTTGATTAAATCCCATTAAAATATGAGTAAACATAACATTAAGTTATAACACTCTTAGCATTTATTTCACCACTTTCTACAACATCATATTAATGTTACCAAAGTTACCATATATCATTATTTAGCTAATTGAAAAATCATAAATTCTATGCCAGCTCCATACTCCAATAAAGCCATGGAGATTAGGGTATGTAAACATACTAGACGGACAAACAATAATCATATTTAAAATAAAAATGATCGAGCATAATATTTATTAAAAATAAAAACTATCAATTGATTTATATTTTAATTTGTTAAAAATCGGTCTTGCTATCTAAAGTGGAGGATATCATGTATAAAATAATAAAAACTGATAAACTGAAAAGTATTTCAGTTTTCAGTTTAATTGCTTTTTAATTATTTTGAGATAAGAGACATACTTTTAATCTGAAATGCAATTAAATGAATTTATTTATAAAAATTAATTTTTGAGAGGATTGTTTCAATGTTTTTCGTTTTTATATTATGAAAATGACATGGATCTAAATTATTTCTGGTTCGAAATAAACAAATCATATAAAAAAACTTAACGAAATGGAATCTTAATTGACCATGAAGGTTCATCCATAAGACAAGATGTATTTTCGCAGTGCCCTCCAAATGTCAAGGACAATTTGGATTTTAGTTCATGGACATTGATTAATCCCCGTTGCAAAGTCTCCAACATTAAACTTTTTAGCGATATTGATCTGTATGTCTTGAGAATATATAATATATTTTTCAGCTTTTATATTTTCAAGTTGATATGGAACTGCATGAAAAACTCCCTGAGTGGAGAGAACCAGATTCTTGAATGAAATAAGTGAATGGATTTTTTTTTTCTTTATGTATCCAAGTTCTTTATAGAGGGCTAAATTTGCTATATCATAGTAGTGGATTATGGATTATCAATTTGGATATCATTTATAAGTGATAAGGTTTTTTTTTTTTTGCCAATATAAGTTATAACGTTTAAAGAGTCTAGTATATACTAAAAATTGACTTCAGAAGGTTTGACATATTACATTGTATAAAGATGACCAATATAGCTCTATTAGGTTGGCTTATGTACTTAAAAAAGAAAGCTATAATCTTAGGCTAAAATGATAGACTCATCAAGATAACTCCTAAATAAGTAAGCTTCATTTCATCTATTGATCACTAAGAGACCCCACGAACGCCATCAAGCCCAACAATCTATAAATTCTCAGTGTGCTTCCTTATTTTTTGAGAGGTTAGCAATCATTCAGACAAATGGCAAGTTTAATTGCTTAAGAATTACAAGCTTATGGCTCTTGACACCCATATTTATCAAGATTACCGATTCTTCCTCCTACAATTCTCTTTTAGTTGTTCATCCACACATCATCTCATTTCTCTAAGGACACATGAAGCGAGAGATGTACATAGTTTGCATATGATTATGTTATTGGAACGTCTAATCTACACTTTGTTTTTGTTTGCTCCAATGGAAAATTTATTCAACAATTTATACTATATTTGATTGACTTCATAACAATGAAAAGAAATAGTTAATCCTCTTCTATAGCTATTACTACATTTAGTTTGTAGGGAACTCCTCACTTCCTATTATCACTAGATAAGGAATTACAATTACTTCATAGAATAATTAAAAAAAAAAAAAAGAACCAACCTTTGATTTTGGAAAAGTATATTTGCATATCTATCCATGAGATTTTTCAAAATTGTTTTCAAAAGCCAAACTTGAATATCTTTCTTTTTAATTTTCTTCTTCTATAAGTTGAAATTTTATCTATACCAAAAGTATATAAAATAAAGAAAATGCATCAAATTTAACTTTTAAGAATTCTACAATTGAATCTTATTGTGTGTTAATTTAGTAAATCAAGTTCTAAAACTTTTAGAAATCATGCAGTCAAGTATTGTATTTTTGTTTGTTGTATACCCAATGCTTCTCTTTGGTTGTCATGCCCTAAATCAGAAAGTTATAATAACCTCACCGTGTAAACCAACCTAAACTAGAAAATAGTCATTTTAACTGCTAACATAAGTATGGCTTATACTAGGCATTTACCACTTCACAGTTTTGAGTCATCCAATTCAGTACCTGTTTAGTATTAACATGTGATGCAACTTTTTAAAATAGCTTTTGAAAGGGATTTTATGGTATAAACAATTGAAAATAAATCAAATTTTATAAATAACTTTAGAAAAACGACATAGTAATGATTTATAAAAGTCTACAGATTTACAAAATAGAGTACAGATAACGAGGGTTGAAAACTAGAGGGTTACTTGAAGAGACCCTATTAGTTTTCTTAAAGGTTAGTAAAAATCAATAAATAAAATGGGAATCCAGCGAACTGATCTTAAATCTCACTCCTCGATCTCATTCTTTATTCTTCTAGAACTTAGAATAGTACCGCTGTATCTATTGGGAAACCTATAAAATAATTATAAGGAAATGAGTGATAATTTGCACAATAAGTGAGACAGAGGCAATAGCACATATCTGATATAGAACAATTAGGATTTCAAAGCAAGTTTAGTTAAATATTATGCATAAACAAGCAAATGCTATTATACGATGTTATCTAGTTTGTCATGAGATCAAAGAAATTGCATTATCTCTAATCTGGGTTAAGAAGTTTAATGTCGTGTACTTTGCGAATCAAAATCAAACTAAGGCTTATATAATAGAGAAACACACTCTACCCGAGACTTCACGTCGAACCATAATCCCCAACCTTATTGCCACCTCCTTTTCTATTACTCAGTTAGACTAAGGGTGAGGAATTGATCATTTCAATTGTTCTCATCAAAGGGTTTGCGTTTGACTCGAGAATCCTAATCATCTCTTTAATGGTTTGCGATACATGTCCAGTTAGAAGTTAGGCTGAGTTTAAATTAGTTTACTTTTTGGGGTAATCAAGCGATTTTCAGACATTTCAATCAAGTAATATCATAAAGCAATCAAAACAAAGTCCAACACTCCAAATAGCACCATCATATTCAAGCACACACATCGTATGCACACAGGTAACTATCATACAATTTCTTGCAAGACATATACTATAGCCCCTAAGTATCATTAAGTAATATTCCAAAGTATGGTAAGGTGCTAATCCCACTTACCTAGATAAGTAATTCTCAATAAATGTGCGTATAGGTCTTTTTTGCTTCAATTTTCTCTTAAATTTTAAATACAATCACTTTAGTTTTATTAAATGTAAAGTAAAAGAATTCATTTTAATAATCTAAGTGTAGTCATGACTTATCTTTATCAAGTAATGTAAGTTTTGTATTGAGTTCCAACTTGTTGTTGAAGTCTCTAAATAAGGTTTTGACAACTTGCTTAATACCAAGTTTCAATATTTGAACCTTCTGATGAAGTCCCTAAACAAGTCTTTAAACTAATAACCTTTCAACCTAGTCTCTAATGTTATTGTAATTATACTCCTTGCTTCAATCAACTCTCTGAACAAGTTTTTGTAGTCATTTCCTTCAAGTATTCAAGCTATTCAATCCTCGGATCAAGCCCTTGAAGCCATTTCAATCACACTTCCTTGACCAAATACTTCTTAAACAAGTCTATGATAAGGTATAGTTAAGTCTCTTCTTATTATCCATCCTTTTGATCAAGCCCTTGAATCAAAGATTAAATCCTCCTCTTTACAAACCAACCCTTTGAAGATGTCTTCAAAGTGATTTCATCTAAGCCTCCTAAACTAGCCAACTCTCTAGTCAAGTCTCTAAAATCATTACAATAATACTTCTTTCACTAAACAACTCCTCAAATGAGGCTCCAATATATTTAGAATTAAAGTCCTTTCATCCACCAATCTTCTAAACATATCTCTGAAATCATCACAACCATGCTTTTTTTTACTAAACATCATCCCAACCAAGATTCTGATATAGTTATAATCAAAATCCTTACACCAGCTAACCCTTTAAATAAATATCTGAACCAAGAATTTAAGTCATACTTTTACTAGATCAACCTTCTAAAGAACTTTTTGAACAGATTTAATTTGCATGTTCGCTTTAAGCGACTCGCTTCGATATCTCTTTTCAAGTTACAAGTATGATAAATCATAATTATTCAACAGGTGCATCAAACCCATGATCATTACATCACTCAAACTCCTCAAATCCTTATATTCTCACCTTAATGCATGTAGTCCACAATTAATGATTTACGTATATCTCAAATTTCATTCAATCCAATCAATTCTAGATTACCTTCCCCAATAATATATAACACCAATAAGCTCTAGAGTTGGTACAAATAGGTTTCTTTAAATTTAATTATATAAAAATGTCCGAAAATAATATTTTTACTAAATTTTAGATACTCAAAAATTAGGAAAAATATTTTTGGTCGAAATCTCTTCATATGATTCATACATACAATATAGAGAAGTTCCAAAAAAATTTTGGTTTCGAAACAATAATAATAAGATTATTTTAAACGGTTTTGAAAATTATTCGATTTTGTATAATTTGTTAAGGAGGTCATATATTCATTCAAAATTTTTGCTAATTGATATTTTTCTCAAATAATAGGTACAAAAATATTCTAGAATAATTATTTTCAAAATTTTTGAATTTAATTTAATATTTTTGAAAAATACAAGAAAATCACATAAAAATTAAAGCACATTGGAAACAGCACCGTCTGGTCATCATGTTCCACCCCCTCCTTATCAGCACCACCTAGCACTGTTATTATTGCTAGGTGGTGGCGGTGGTGGTTCACTTCTAACATCTCTCCGGATCCGTGTTTCTTGAAATAGCTCGATTTACGAAGTTTTGATTCTTAAATTTTCCATATTTATTCTTCAATAACCTTTACTTTTTTGAATTTTCCCATATTCCTAAAAACTCCTTGATGTTATAGTGAAATTTGGTGATATATTCTAAGTTGAATCATGCAAAAATGAGATTTTCTCTCTCTTCTCCACTAATATAACTAAGTTTTCCAAGCATGTTAAGGTTTCATCAGCTTATTTCCTTCATAAATAGCTATTTATTGAGTTGTCTATACCAAATCCATGGAGAAATCTGTTAGCTCAACAAATTTTATAATTTTTCCTATTAATTTTCACTTAATTACACATATTTTTATGTGTTTTAACATTTACTGGTATATAATAACTATATATAATCACGCCTGAGGTACACATAATATTTTTATATATTATTTTATGTCATTTTACAATTTTAGAGTAGAAATAATTTATCTCTAAAGTTTAGTAAATTTTCATTATCCAATTTGAGCAGTTACGATGAGTTAATTACAATATAATATAATTTAATGAAATTAACTATATTTAGCTATAATATTATTATTTTATTATATTACTATAATACGTATTCACATGTTATCCTTAACTAACCCCTATAACTTATTTATAAAATATCATCTTAATCAGCCTACTTTCGCATATGTCTTAAATTAATTACTCTAGATGACTAGCGAAATTACAAGGCTTAAACTAGTCACCTAAGCTTGCTCTTATTTATAAATGATTATTGTGCTTGAGGTTTCTAATTGAACTCATAAACTAGAGAGCAAATCCTTTTCATTAAGCTGAAGGATGAGGCTCTTTAGAGTTGGCTAAATCAAGCGCTTTTTATAATTACGTTATGATAAAATATACTCAATTCTAATAAATCATGTTACGTACAATAAAATATAAGGTATGGATTATTTCATTTTTATCTAATCACAAGTTCTACTCTTCCCTTGGACTCAGAATTTTAACGGACCAATCTAAAGCTTTTGCAGATCGGATTCTTGAGGCCACTTTTATTTTGGACTCTTGTTGTAAGTACTTGAGCTAAAGACCTCTCCATAAAAATCTTTATAGAATAAGATAAAGTTTGGTCATTAAATAAGGAACACTTTTTCAATGCTTGAGGATTCACATAAACAGGATTCGGTACTAAACCTATGGTAGATTGTGTTTACTAACCTCAACCTCAAAGTATGTATGCACAACGTACATAACCAATTGTGGTCACGCATGCAATGCAATGATAACGTTTGAATAAGGGATCTAAAGAAAAAAGGGTTGGGTATAGTGAACCATTTATTTGGTTTTCCGTCCGTGTGCGTCTTCCTCGGCACTTGGTCCAGCATGGCAACCATCACAACCTTTTCATGTTTGTTCTCCCTCTACAAAGTCACGTAGGACCTGTGCACGGTTCATATGTGAATCAGGAACAAATTCAAAACCAGCCCGCGGGTTTAGAAATACAAATTGGAAACGTTGGAATTGGTATGAACCTAAAGAAGTTCTAGAAGAAAAATAACCAAAAAAAAAAAATCATAGTAAAAAATAAATAAAAAATATATATAATTGGCCAACATTGAAATTAAACTACTTCCATAAAAATTAGGAAAAGTAATTTCCCGATCATAATATCTAATATGTTGCTATCAATAATATAAGGAATATATGTACCTCTAAAGCATTTGAATTGATAGACATACATTTTCATCAAAAGGAAAATCTTATTCTTTAATAACATGTGACTAGTGGTCATTTTTTAATCTTGTTTGTACCTTCTAAATTTTTGTAACCCATTATTATGTTACATTCCAAATTAGATTTAATGTAAATAAATGCACAATTTTAATAGCTATTTCACAAACAGGTAAAAGACTATAAGGTTCTTAGGCTCAATTCTTTAATTTATATTTTATTTTATTTTAAACTTTTAATAAAATAAACTAGGATGAATTGGAAGTGTCAATCTAAAATAAGATGGAGAACCATATCCCAACTATTTTGTACTAGCGAGCAACCATGCTTAGATTTAAACATAATCAACATTTTAGAGCATGACAAATGTCAATCATCACTCGTGATGATATGTTCAATAAAACTTGACATGGTTTGTTAATGTCATAACATATTGTTATAAATAAGTATTCGTGAAAATACCACTAATAGATGATAATCATACCTTTTAGTGATTAAGCTTACATATATCATTATAGTGTTTCACTCAACACATACCAATTTATATATGAAAATTCGATATAGTGGTTTTCCTAACATGATAGGTATTTTGTATTAAAAATTCCATACTTCACATATATATGACATAATTCTTAACAAATTCTTTTTCCGTCTACCAACTGCACGCGTAGCTAACATCGAAGTTTTATCATTTACCTTTTTAATGTTATCGTGATAATATTGACAAATTATAATAATTGTAGTAACAAATGTCGAAGGATAATCTCTTGAGCATCCCAAGTTTCCATCTTATCAAACCACTTGCGGTAGCCAACAGTTTGGTAAAATTTTGACATTTTAAAGGCGAAAGCAACTTGTCTATTGCCACAGAAGTAAACAAAAACAACAAGACGACATGGTCAACCGGTTACGATTGTAATAAGTACGAACAGAGAAAATAGAAGGCATGTACTTTGTATTGGGAAACATCCCAAATCCAATCCATCATTTTAAACAAATCCGCAATGATGCATTCTTCGTAATGGCTCAGATCACCAGGACTGTAATAGACAGCAGATGATTATGATATTAGCCGACACATGGTGACGTAGATCTTCGGTCTCATCCTCCTTACATGGACTGATGGGACCTGAATCCACTTACTGAAGAGCTGATCCAAATTCCCAGGTCGGACCCACATGGACTTTTCCCTTTTATACATGACAAATAGTTAAATGAAGAAATAAACGCTGACTAAAATAAAATAGGAATAGAATTCATCTTTAAAATATAGTATAAGAAATAATAATTACTATTTTATTAAAAACTTTTATAATTTTTTTTTTCTATTTTAATGAGATTAGTCTAATTCTCTATTATATTATTGACTTATATTTTTTTAAATCTATACTATTGAATTCATAATTAATTTAATAATTCAAATTTAAATGACCGTAAATTAACGATGTAATAAATGGTTAGACAAATTCCTTAAAAAATAAAGATAAAACCATAAAATAACCTAATTTTATTTAGTCATGCTTAAAATGTATTAATAATAGATTAAGAACAAAACACTAGTATGTTTTTATTCTAATTTTCACTCAATCATTAGAATACCATTAGAATAGCATCTTAAAAGTAAATATAAAAATATATTAGAAAAAATTAGATAACTATTCCTTTGATGTTATAAAAATATACTAGAAAAGATCAAATAACTATTCCTTTGATGTTATAAAAATATACTAGAAAAAAGATCATATAACTATTTTTATGATCTTATAGAAAAATAAAGAAAACCCTTATCTTGCGTTAATAGCAATTATGTGAAAAAAACTATTCTGCTAACTAAATGTAAAAATAGGATCATAGATAAGGAGTAGTAATTCTACTCTACCTTTATGAAATCAACCAGCTATGTTAAAACTTTGCTAATTATGAAATCAAATGCATAAGCTTTAATTATGTAGAATTATTGAATCAAACTCCCAAATTTCGACATTTATTTAATAAAATCCTTTAACATTTTGGTTTTCATAAATTGATTTTTCTTACAATATCCCTATAATCAATATTTGAGGTTATGTTTCTTATATTTTAGCTCTATAGTAGATATAAGGGATAAAGTATGTAACCATTATTTTTATATATTGAGGATAAAGAAGAAAAAAGTGAGGTGGAAAATTATGTCAACAATAAAACACATAAAGGCTTTAATACTATAAATTAATATTATAGATACGATGAAAATTTTCTATAATAGATGGAGCAAATAGTGGGAATAAAGTTAAAAAATGGGAAAATAGTTAGGATATAAAGAGTATGATATAAGAAATAATGGGTAGTTATTGAAAATAGTGTTTATGTAAATTTCATAATTTATTCATTCAATTAAAATATAACCAAGTGATAAATTATATAAGACACTAAAAGGATGTTTAGTGCTTTATATATAGATATAGATATACATTCTAATAATTGATTAAAAATATATTTAAGAATATTAGTATACCTCTATCCTAATTCATGACTTAGCTGTTGGAATAGGATCTTGTAGATAAATATGAAAATATGTTGGAAAAATTCATGGAATAGTTATTCATTTGGTTATTTAGAGCAATAATAATTCTATGAAATAACTATTTCAGTAATCAAATACAAAAAAGATCTATAAAGAAGGAATAATAATTTTATTCCATTCTTATAATGTTAATCAAATATACTAAAATTTTGCAAATAATGCAATCAAATCTCTAAGCTTTAGTTGTGCATAATCAAGCTCCTAAATTTTTACATTTATGTAAATTAACTCTTGCACTTTTTGGCTTTGGTAAATTGAAAATTTTTCTTACAATATCCTAAATAATGGATATTTGAGTTTACATTCTCATATTTTAGTTTTAATTAAGTACTCATTTAGCATTATAATCTTCTACTCGCTGAGATTGCACTCAATTAGATATATTATATGTAAAAATGTTCAATTTGTTGCAATTAAACACTTGTTTGCCTAGCATTCAATGAAGGATAAGGACTTTGTGCGTTTTTTCCAATCATTTTTATTTATTTATTTTTTCAAGGTGAAAAGGAAAAAAAATACAAAATATAAAATTACAAAAATGCAATATCTAGGAAAATAATCTCAGAAAGAGGTGATTTCAATGCAAATTGATATCACCTCTCCAAGAGGTAATTTCAATTCAAATTTCACACTTCCACCCAGCAGCCAATCGATTTCGGTATAAATTATTTCAATACACCCACATTTTTCATTTTTATCTATCCCTCCACTTCGCATTTAGTCGAGCCTATATGCGATTACATTTGAAAACTACATTACCTTAAATTTAGTGGAGCCCATGTAGGATATTAGTTGAAAACGTATTCAAAATATGATGTTTAGTAGATAGTTAATTTTTTTTAGTCAATTAGTGAAATTACATTCGGTTATTTATTTATGAAATGTTCGGTTATGTCCAAGTTCGGTATTATACAGATACGCGTTTTGAATCGATATCGAGAACTGTAAATAACTTTAAATTATGAAAAAATGAAACCGTTGAACGAAATGTAAGTAAACTATCAACATACCTAAATAGTGTTTTAAAAATAAAGAAAGTAAATCAAAACTGAAATATACAAAACTAATGACGTTAGCGTCGTCGTCAAGGCAGTGGCCGAATATTCTGAGGTTCTTCGTTTTGTTGTGGCTGAACCATTTGAGCTGCATCCAGCTGTGTGATCTCTATTTACCGTCTTGGTTGTAAGCACTCGAGAACAATATTGAGTATCTCTAATCAGCCTCCTCAATGGTGCCGGCGAAGTATGAAACTAATTAATGGAGGCCTCTCCAACGACAGGGGTGTGACACATAAGATCACCAGAGTTCTTCCCAAGGAATAGCCTGCGAAACTCAAATCCAGGTGGTCTAGGAGATGCTGGCGGCAAGAAGTGTAGAGGGGAAGCATCGTTGCGAATCTCAACATCAGGTTGTCTACGTCCTCGGCCCCTAACTCGACGGTGACTATGACTACATGCCCTACAACCCCTATCTCTCCGTGGCTTATCCGATGGGAAGTTATCTTCGTTGACATCTAGACCGGGTAGAGCTAGGTCACTTAGGTGGACCCCAATAATGCCTTGGATGAGGTCATCTACTCGATGTTGCTCAAATAATATGTCCTCATGTGACATGTACGACACTTTATGTATGAAGTTCGCCCGCATTTCAAATGCAAAAGTATGAGTTACATATAAATTAGAAAATAAAAGTGTAAACAAAAAAGTAACTATGTGTACCATATACATCCAAGAAGCCCTATACTAGTCGATAGAAGAGGGAAGAACATCAGGTGCATGATATTATTAAACTTGTCTGAGAATAGCATACCCTCGATTAACTGCATGATATGTGTCCTTATGAAACGCTGCACTGTCTCCTCATTCGCATCAAAAGGCAAATCGGTGAAATTGTCCTTCAATCATTACAACTTCAATCTAGCACACTTTAAGGTACTCTCTAGTAGGCGAATTCATAATAAGTGATGACATATCTCGACCCATCCAGTGGAAGCCGTCACTCCAGTAATTGCATTGCTATTAGCTGGCAAACCTATAGATAAAGATATATCCTGTAGTGTCACTGTCATCTTGCCAATGTAGAAGTGAAATGTATGTGTCTCTTACCTCCATCGTTCAACTAAGGCGGTAATCAAGTGCCAATCTAACTGTACAAAGGGAACCTGGTGCGCACCAATGAAGCTTGATTGCTCCAGATATAGGATCATACATGAATCTATCGGGATCTCCTAGCCATCTTAACGCCTAAATATCGCTCACATTTACGGCACTTAAGCTAGTAGTTTTCCTATAAATCTCTTTGCACTTTTTGTTCTTAGCCCGAGTATTGAAGTTATTGGCAAGGTGTTGAATACACCACTGCCAAGACCAACTCCTTGGCCATACTGCATTCTCACCCTATACAACAGACTGGATACTAGCATACCGATCCAAAATCAAACATATATCAGTACGATCTCTTATAATGTGCATAAGCATATACAGTAGGAACCAACTCTAGCTATCAAAACATTCTTCATCAATTAGGGAAAAACCAAGTGGGATTATGTGATTCTAACCATCAACTCCAGTTGCAATCAGCAGTTTATACTTGTATTTCCCATACAAGAATGTTTCGTCGCTGTGCCGTCCGACATCGTCCTTAACTGCGATAAGGGTTTTAGTGGTAGGTTCACTTCATGAATTTCAATATATATTTTCGCAAAATCGCTAACTCCACCACGCCCTATTGAGGAAGTCATCAACTGTTACACATCGTAATTATCGCTAATGGGGATGGCATAGAACATATCCATGGTCCCACCTACGAGGGAGTATCTATGAATTAGCTCGATTCGGTGTGTTGTCATGTCAATTTGAAGCCGATTATATATTATTCTAACTACCTGGTCATAAGTGCCCCTAAACGAAACTCCAACTACGATTCTCAGGCGCCTATCATACCATACTCCATCCTTTCCTCTCACAATATTTTCACTAACATAATAAAGCAACCTCATATTATTTATTGTACATCTGTTTACCACATCAGTTGCATGTACAACTATTACCTTATGCTAGCAAATACTTATTTCTTTTCACAATTAATATTATGAAAGGTAATAAGTCTTATTGCATAAAATATTAATAAATAATAATATTTATATTATTTTTTGTAGCACTATTTTTTTTTCACAACTAATATTATGAAAGCTAATGGGTCTAATTTATAACTAATTTCTTAATAACATCATTATATATACATTATAATTTATAATTATTACTATAATTTTTTCTTAAAATAAGATATTATATACTTAATATGAATCGAAACGACTGTAAAATTACCAGTATACAATAATATACCATCATGTATCAAGTCATAACACAATTTCTTCAAAAAAACATATATTTAAAACGAATCAAAAAGGGTAAAAATAATACCTTTTCGTAGTAAAGTTTAAAATAACAAATCATATACAAACATCCACACTTATCACATAATTTATCAGTATCTGATAATGTACCATCATTCATCAAGTCATAATACTATTTTTTTTATAAAACATATGTTTTAAATGAATCAAAACAAATAAAAATCATATTTTTTTCCTATTTTGATATCTAGAGAAAAAAATTGTTGATATCGTACCGATTGTCTCCCTATTTTTAAAAAACTTTCCACGATTTCAATTTACATTATACAACTACTTCGATTCTATGACTAATTCATAAAAAGAAGGACCTACATTACTAATTTGGTAGAGTTATTTTTCGGATAGTTGAAGAGAGAGAGAGAGAGAGAGAGAGAGAGTATAGAAAGTATTTTGTATGTAGAATGGAGAAGAAGGATCGGGATGTTTTAATGGTCGTGGAAATCACTTGAGCGATTTTAACTATAGTATTTTTTAAATTATTTTTTTAGATGCACTATTTTTGTAACTTTTTTTTTTCTTTTCCTTTTTTTAAGGAAGAAATTTGACCGTTAAACTGCCATGATACCAAAATAATTCCAACTGGAGTGGGGAATAGTGGGGACAGACAAGTTGCCCAGGTTAGCATAGCATTTGGACATTTTTTAATTGGAACAAGTCTGGTTTTGTCTTGATCCTCGACCGACGTAAACCGCCATCGACCAGGTTGTACGGTTCACATATATACGAGAGAGTGTGCTGCCGTAGTGAGAGGTTTGCCACTTGTTAAATATAGAAGAGTAAGATTGCTTTGGTGTTTTTATCAATTTTGTATTTAAACTTGGAGTTGATAAATGTATAGCCAATCAAACAACCTTATTTAAATATCTAATTTTACATAATAGCTTATTGACTTGAATGAAAGAAATAAGATTATTATATAATAATTATTATTAAGGAATAATATAAAACTATAATAAACATTCATACTCTTTGTAAGGATATTTTGAGGGGAAAAAAAATCAAATATTGCATTCAATAACTATTGACAAATCCAAATAATGAATTGCTATTCGATATATATATTTTATAATATAGATTCATTATATAATTGCTATTACAAACCTAAAATACAGCTAAACGTTATAATAAATCTTTTATAACAAATATAGGGGAAATAAAATTATTGTTACAGTAAAATGAATAAGCTGTAAATATCATATACAATTGAATATTATATTGCTTGTCAAATTTATTATCTTTATCATATGTGAAGTGATAAATGCTTATTGAACAAAAAGTATAAGTATACACAATTGGAAATGAGGTATAAATTTGAAAGGTGAAGGTTCCATTTGATGTAAAATTTAACAAAACTTTAAATTGAATATCAGAAATTTAAAAAAGACATATAAGTTCGGATGTAACTAATATAGAATACGGTGAGTTGATTTCCTTGAAGCCCAATTAATGATACGAAATGACTTGAGAAGTCTTGAATCTATAGTCATATAGAATTGTGAAGGCTTATCTACATGACGACATGGTACGCTTACTCGTCCCAATTTTGTACGACACTGTGGGTTTTAGTTCATAGATATTAGCATTGACTGCGCAAAGACTCGAACATAACAACCGAAAAAGCACAAAAATTTTTCTACATGGCCCAAGACTTTGTATAATAAGTTCAATATTTGTATTCCCGGAAGACCCATATAAAGCTGTACGGAAATTTTAATTACATGAAATTTACAGATTCGACATATATTTCTTAAATTTGAGGTTCATATAATTGATGTACGATACATGTGAAATCTCCTTATGACGGTGCTTTATTCTTCATAGAAGAAACTCTTAGGTCGTTCCAAGTATTTTCCAAAATCCTCAAAATGGCAGTTTGTAAGCACTTGGCTTAGCTTCTAACAGAACCTAATAATTAGTTCCTATTGAATCAAAAAATCAATAAAAAATCTACAATTCTTTTTGTCAAGAAAACAACCTACATAATGCCTATCACATTTGTATATGGGGGCTGCAATTGTTCCGCCACATATTTCTACTTGCAATAGATATACATATAAGATGGTTTAGAACAATTAATAATCACAAAATATAATTTCAAATATAAAATCTTTAGAAGTGTAGATATCTCTTAATGGTTTAACATCAAATTAAAAGAAACATCTAAGTTGCATGGGAAATATTCCTGCTAAAAGAATTTAAATAAACCACTGGAGTTTCTCATGAGTTTGAACATTTAATTTTTTAAGAACCGCTCTGCTCGTTATCTAGATCAAACCAACTATTAGTCTATAAAATTATGAAAATGAATCAAATATAACTTTTAGTAATTACAATCAAATCAAATCTAAGAATGTTTTAATTTAAAAAATCGAGTTTTAAAGCTTTTAAAAATTACGTAATCAAGTATTACATCCTTGTTTATCGTATACCCAATGCCTGTCTCTGTTCACTTGAGCATTCTTCTCGTTTATAGATAAATGCCATACTTAGGCTTTCTAATTTAATTCATACAAGGTCCTCGGGAGTTAGCCAAATTAGATATCACTAAGTCACAAGTTTCGTTTTTCTCTTCCCTCGCATTGGGAATTTCAACTGACAAATGTAAAGCTTTCGCGTCTCAGATTCTTTAGAACACTTTTGTTTCAGATTTCTAGTGTAATTACTTAAGCTAAGGACCTCTTTGTGAGAAACTTTATCGAATAAGATAAAATTCGATCCTTAAATAAGGACCCCTTTTGAATGCTTGGGGATTCACCTAGCATGGGCTCGAAACATATGGTATACTGTGTTTACTAGCCCCGGAGTACGTATGCACGACGTACATGATAAACTCCAAGTTCAAAGACTAATTGTGGTAATGCACGGAATACATTGCTAATGTTGAATGCGGTATCCATAGAAGAAAGAGATTGGGTACAGAGTCCATTTGTGTTTAAGCTCCCTCTACAAAGTCATGTATTTAGACCTTGGCACGATGCAGGTGTGGATCGAGGACGAAACCATCCTACGGGTTTCGAAAAATAAATTGGACCCAATCGACTGATATGAACTCGTAGATGGTTTTAAAAAATCATAAAAAGGAATTAAAAAAAATATATAATTGAACAAATTTTGAAAAATTAAACTTCTTCCGTATGAAATAGGAAAACTTATTTCTTATTTACAATATTTAATATATTGCTAACAACAACATAAAGAGTAAATAAACCTTTAAAGTATGTATGATTTAGTATATATAGTTTTCAGTTTTAAAAAAAAATCTCATTTTTTAGCAATGTGAGGCTAGTTATTGTTGTTTTATCTTCTCTATTTTTCTCTTGCATTATTAATGTTACAATTCATATTGGATCTAGTATAAATAAATACATATTCTTAACAACTATTTTAGAAATGGGCTAAGACTATAAGGTTCTTGTGCTCAATTTTTCTTTAGTTTAAATTTTATTTTATTTGGAGTTTTTAATATGAGCTATTTTTAATAAAATAAATTTGGACAAATTAGAAGTGTTGAGTCCAAGAACCAACCTAGAATCATCTTAGGTCGAGCTAATGTCGGTTCCCCAAAACCGGCGGTTCTTTGAATTTTTTATTCATCGCCAGAGATGGCTTAGATGCCCCGGATTGCTCGATTGTAAGGGTCACTCATGAAGACATGTCCACTAAAACTTGACATCATTTGTCAATCTCATAAAATTTTATTATAAATTAGTCTCAGCACAAATACCACTAATAGATGTCAAGGGTACATGTAGGGATTAAGCTTACATAAACCATAAAATAGTGTTTCACTGTATACATACAAATATATATATATATATGAGAATTAGATATAGTAGTTTCCCTAATATGGTAGGTGTTGTACTGAAAATTTCGTATATTGTTACCACTAAGGACTTCGCACATGAGCCACTGACCATTCTTAACAAATCCTTTTTCCTTCTATGGGCAGCAGGTAGCTGACGTTCAGTTTCATCATTGAATAATTATAGTAATTGTAATAACAAATGTCGAAATATAATCTCCTGAGCCTCCTCAGTTTCCATCTTTAACAAAACCAGCGCGGTAGCCAACAGTAAAGTAATTTTTTGACAATTTAAAGGTGAAAGCAACATGTCTCTTGCCACAAAAGTAAACAAAAACAACGACACGTGCATGGTCTAACGGTTATGATTGTAATAAGTAAGAACAGGGAGAACGGAAAGCATTTACTCCGTGTTAAGGAAATATCCCCAATCCAATTCGCCTTTATAATCGACCCTCAAATATCTATCGTCTCAATTATAAGTTAAATGATATAAATATCAATCTCTTAATTATATGTATTAGTTTTAATCATTATTGTAAAATCTAAATTAATTCATACGATCCAATTCGTATTTATACTAATTCAATTTTTGATTGAACTCAATTTATTCCTTAATCCTTGACTTTTTTATATATCAACATGAACTATCTGACTTAAATTTGATAACGCTTAATAATTGAAATATATATAAATATATATATATATATATAATAGACAGCAGATGATGATGATAGCCGACACATGGTGATATGAGCCTTTGTTTCATCCTGCTTACATGGACTTATGGGACCAGAATTCCCTTTCCAACGAGCCCATCCAAATTCACACCCAAGCCGGACCTACATGGACTTTCCACTTTTGAACATTACAAATAAGTTGGAACAATTAAATAAACCGCAGAACCAAATAAAATTGTAATTAATAAAAAAGGACAAAAAATTTTCCACTATTTTTTTTGGGTGCATTTAAATGATATTAGATTATGGATATATTTAAATATATCAATATACCTATACCTAAATTGATGACTTGATTGTTGCGATCATCGATAAACATACGCATATATTAAAAAAGATTAAGAAATAGCTACTCATTTGGTCTTGTAGAGGGAAAAATAATTCAATTGTATTAATACGTTACGTGGATCGATAAATAGCATATAAGTATCAATAAAAATTTGATTAACGAATATATAATTGATCATTTTTAAAAAAATAAGTTATTTCATTTTTAAGTATTTAAATAGTATTGATACTTATACGCTATTCATTGATTCATATAATGTATCAGTATTATCAAATCTTTTTTCCTTATAGAGGAATAGCAATTGTTTTTTTTTTTTTGGACAAAAGGAAAAAAAAAAGAGAGAAATAATGATAACATTCCACCCTTATAAAATTAACATATAAATTAATTTATAAAGAAAAAAAAAACAATTCCATTCCACTCTTATAGAACCAATTAAATATATACTAAAACTTTGCTAATCATGCACTCAAATGCGGAAGCTGTAGCTGTAGAATCAAGCTCATAAACTGTCACATTCATTCATTCAATGAACTCTTATACCATTGGATTGTGATAAATCGAAAAATTTTCTTACAATATCCCAATTACCTATATATTTGAGTTTCGATTCCATATATTTAAGTTCTAAGTAAGTTTTTGATCAGCTTTATAGGCTTACAGCTACTTGCTAAGATTAGAGCTTGATCAGATATATTGTACGTAAAAATTTTCAATTTTGTTTTAATTAAAACACTCAAAGACATATTTAAACATATATAAAAGTACCTGGATATAATTGAATGAAAGTAAAACGTTAAGGAATAATTAATTGAATATGGGGCAAAATTTTCAAGGGTTAATAGTCTATTTTGCCAACAAAAGACATTCAATGAACGATGAGAGCTTTGAGCGTTATTTCATTCGTTTTTATTTATTTATTTATTCTATTTGACGTTAAACCGCCAGGATACTAAAATAATTCCAACTGGAGCGGAACATTTCACGTGCTTTCGTGTCTTCTAAACGTGGGACGTAGATAGAAAGGAAAGTGGGGGCAGAAAATGAAGAGGTTGCCCAGGTGAGCAATTTGAACATTTTCAATGTAACAATTCTGCGGTTCTTGTTTTGTCTTCATAATCGGCCGACGTAAATTGCCACCAACTAGGTTGTACGGTTTACATTTGTCCAATGGAATGTGCTGTCGTGGACTCGTGGAGAGAGGTTCGCTACTTGTAAAATATAGAAGAGTGAGATTGCTTCCGGTGTTTCTATCAATTTTGTATTTGATATTAAAGTTGATAAATGACATTGCCCCAAAAGTTAAATTTAAAATAATTAGCAGCTTATCACTTTCTGTACGAATAAGGCTATTATATTGTATCTATTATGGAGGTATAGAATAAAACTCTAATAACTATCAATATCTCTTTTAAGGGTATTTTTCAAAAGACATAATATAATATTGAAAAATTATTCATGAGTCTAAATAATAAATTATTATTCAATACTTTTAATTATATAATTACTGTTATGAGCCCAAAATACAATTAAACACTGTATTAATTCTTATATAAGAAATAAAGAGAAAATAGAATTATTATTACAACAAAATAAGCGAATTGTAAACATCATGTATAATCAAAGTTTACTTATCAAATAGACTATTTTTATATCTATGACATAATAAATATTTTATTGGATAAAAAGTATAAGTATAAACAATTAAAAATGAGGCAAATAATTTGAATTCATATGAAAATTTGATAACTTTAAACTTAATATCGGAAATTCGTATAAACATATAAAGTTCGGATGTAACTAAAATAGAATATGGTGAGGTGACATCCTTAAAACCCAATAATTATATGAGAAGACTTGAGAAGTCAGAATCCATATAACCATATAGAATTGATGAAGGCTTATCTACATGATGACATGATACTCGTTCTCGTCCCAGTTTTGTACGACACTGTGGGTTTTAGTTTATGGATATTATCATCGATCGGGCAAATTATCTCAATGGCTCAAGAATTTGTATAATAAGTTCATTTTTCAAAGACCATATAAAGATGCACGGAAAAGAAATTTATAGATCCTGTATAGATTTGTTAAATTTGAGGTTTATTTAATTTATCATATTATACGTGTGATTAAATCTCCCTATAATAGTGCTTTGTCCTTCTTAGAAGAAACTCTAGGTTGTTCCAAGTATTATTCAAAATCCGCAAAACCGGCTGTAAGCACTCCGCTCAACTTCGAATCTAGAACCTAATAATTGATCTCCGTTGGATTAAAACCAATAAAAAAATCTAGATTTCTTTTCCTTATGAAAACAACCTACGCAGTATCCGTCCCCTCCGTAGACTATAGTTGCAACTATTCCACCACCGTTCTACTAACAATAAATATTACAAGGCTTACAACAACTAACAATCACAAAATATGCTTAAAATCTCTAGATATCTCTTAATGGTTTAACATCAAATTAAAAGAAACCTTGAAGTTGCATGCAAAATATTTATACTAAAAAGATTTAAATAAACAACCAGAGTTTCTAATGAATCAAAACATTTAATACTTTAAGGATCGATGTACTTACCATTATGATTAAACCAATTAGCACTAGAGGTTGGAAAAAAAATCGATCAAATCGAAACATTCTGCAAACTGGACCAAACCAAACAAAAAATATGGTTCTTTAGCAATTTAGTTTAGAAAATTTCCAAATCAAACTAAAATATTAATTTATGATTGGTTTAAAAAGATAAATCGAATTAATCGATAAGATTAAATCAAATCGTTTTATTAAAAAAATGGTAATAATATTACTTTGCGATTGAAGAATTTCCTTTATTGTGATTTAGTATTTAAAAGAATTTTAATTTACATTTTTTGAAATATATATGCATTGAATTTTTATGACTATAATCTATAAATTATATATATATATATATTTCAACTCAAAATTTATATATATATATATATATGCTATTTTTATAAATAAAATTAGCTATTAATAAATATTTAAAAAATTTTAGTTTCATAAATATTGATTTTATTAACCTCTAATATGATATAAATACTTATTATTATTAAATAAATTCAATACTTTTATATGGGATTATATTTATCCAAATATACTTTTTTATATTAGAAAAAATGGTTCGATTCTTAAATCAAATTGAGAATTTATGGTTTAAAAAAATTCTAACTTAAATCGTATAGTTTATTTCAAAGTTATGAAAAACTAAACTACATTTTTTATGGTTTTGATTGGTTTTAAGGGAAAATCAAATCAATCCAATCCATGCCTACCCCTAACTAACACATATCCCATCTCCTTGCTACAAGTCATATCCTAACTCATCACACAAGCTAGCATAAATATTACCATGTGAAATATTTATAAATCTCAAAAGGGATGGGTTATGTGATTGAAACCATGTTCTCCCAATAATGAAATGCTCTAGATCTCAAAAGAAGAAGATGATATGTATCTCTCTTAATGAAAATGACTGTACAGCTCCAAACTATTAATAGCCACCTATTTATACAAAAGACTAACTGACTAACTAATCTGTAACTAACTAACTAACTAACCTAATTGATTAAAATTAAAATACAATACACGTAGAATACAAATAAATACTAGTAATATATCCCTTTCGCCCCATACAAATATGTAATTTGAAGCTTTGAAGGAACATATTTTGCAGTTAACTAACTTAAAGCAATATGATCTCACACAAAATGCACATCAATATGAATGTGTTTTGTACGAGCACGATTACAAGGATTGTAGCAATTGAAAGTGTTGATTTATTATTGCATTTTAAGGAAATGGGAAGAACAATGGCAATCAATAAGTCTCTCAAGATGTATGATGTCCATAAGACCTCTTTGGCGACATATGCAAAAGCTCTGATGTTTGGCCTCTATCGAAGATGTTAAGACCATACTTTGCTTTTTTGTTCTCCATGAAATAAGAGCTTCACTAAGATAAATGCAATAACCATTGGTGAATTTTCAATCTAAGAGGTTTGATGCCTAATCAGAATTTGAATATACATGAAGACGAAGACCTTTTGCAACTGGATAAAATAAACCACGTGATATAGTACCTTTAAGGTACTTCAAAATGTGCATTGTAGCTTGTAAGTGTAGAAGACGTGGTTTGGACAAAAACTTACTAAGCTGATGGACAACATAACTAATGTCAAGTCTGGAAAAATTATGATAAGAAAACCTTCCTACTAATCTTTGAAACAAAGTTGGATTGTTTGATAATTCACCTTGATCATAATCAAGCGTAAGTCTACTTAGTAATGGAGTATGAGTGGGCTTACATGCTATAAGACCAATTCCCTCTAACACATCCACCAAGAACTTCCTTTGATTGATTAAACAACCATGATTAGTATGACATAGTTCAAGACCAAGAAAGTATCGGGCAAGGCCTAAATCTTTGATTGTAAAAGCACCATGTAACTTTGTTTCTAAAGAAGCAATCAACTCATCATCAGAACCAATGATTAATATATTATCCACATAAAGAAGTAAAGCTATAAACCCAACACTACTTTTGTAAACAAACAAGAAAGTATCATGTTGTGATTGAGTATAACCAATAGACACCAAAGACTTGGAAATTTCTAAATTCCATTGTTGAGATACTTATTTAAGACCATATAAAGATTTTTTCAATCTACAAACTTGATTAAGCTTAGTAATATTGTAGCCTTCAAGAGGTAACATATGAATTTTTTTCATCTATGTATCCATGTAGAAATGCATTATTTACATCAATTTCATGTAAAGGCCAAGAATATGCAATAGTTGTAGTTATGAAAATATGCATCGTACTTCACTTGGTTACTGGTGAAAAAATATCGTGAAAATCTTCCCCTTCAACTTATGTATACCCCGTTGCTTATGTTTCAACACTCCCATTCGGTCTATATTTCACTTTATAAATCCACTTACACCTAATAGATTTCTTATCTTTAGGCAAAGAAATAAGTTCCTAAGTATCATTAACCTCGAGTGCATGTAACTCCTTTTCCATAACTTCAACCCATTTTTTATGTTTTATAGCTTGAGAGTAATTAGAGGGCTTTTTAATAGTTAAAACATTAGCAAATGTAATAACATACTCGCGGGTATATTGATGAATTGAATTAAGGTTAAACAAAGAATATTTTGTATTTTGTGGGCTACTGTAAGTAGTGTTTGAGTTAGAGGCAGTTGAATGAACCATATGTATATAGTCTTTAAGCTACTCAGGTTGATGTTTGACTCCAAAAGACCTTCAAACGGGCTGTGACCCAATGACAACATTATTAGAGGTAAGAGAACCTTGATGATTGGATTATGTATACGATTGTGATGTGTCATTAGGTAACAAGCTGTTAGCAGAGGAAGTGGTGGATTATGAATGATCAGATCGAGACAAACTAGAGTGCGTATTAAGTAAGACATGATTTTTGAATGGTTGTGAAACAAATTACCCTTCAACAAGAGATGAACTATCCTTAAAGGGAAATACATCTTCAAAAAATACAACATCCTTACTGACAAAAACTTGTTTAGTAGAAAGATTGTATACTTTGTATCCCCTTTGCCCATTTACATAGCCAAGAAATACACATTTAGAGGCCTTAGGATCAAACTTGTCCTTTATTGGTGTAAGATTTACTGTAAAACATAAACTTCTCATTACCCTAAGATGATCATATTTGGGAGCTTTATGAAAGAGTATCTCATATGGTGTTTTCTAATCAAGTACTTTCATGGGCATGATATTTATGAGGAATTTGGCTGTGAGAATACACTTTCCTTAAAAGGATTTTAGTAGGTTAGCATGAAGTCTAAGTGCTCAAGATGTCTCTAATAAGTAACGGTGTTTTCTTTCCACTCTCCCATTTTGTTTAGTTGTAGATGGTAAAGAGTATTGATGTATAATTCTATGGCTATGTAAAAGGTCATGAAAGACTTTAGACATCAACTCTCCTCCATTATCAATTCAAACCTTTTTAGGAGTGACATGGAATTGATTGATGGCATATTTGAAGAATTGAACAAGAATAGATTAAACTTGGTACTTGTGGTGCAAGAGATAAGTCTAAGTAGCTTTAGAGAAATTATCAACTATGGTAAGAAAATAAGAAGCTCCACACAAAGAGGAAACATGATATGGACCCCAAACATTAATGTGAAGTAATTCGAAAGAAAACTTTGCTCTATTGACACTAAGTGGAAAAGAAAGTTTGTGAAACTTAGCCTCTTAACATGTGTAACAATGAAATTTATCAAGATTGAAGGTCTTACAAGTTTTTAAGTGTTGCAACTTAGAAATAAATGTATGCCTTAATCTATTGTGGATCAAATGAACATCTTTATTATTAGAAATGAAAGAAACAAATGATGAAGCATGAAAGCTACCAGTTTCAATAGAACTACATTGCTCGACTAGCCTAGAGTTAAGAACATATAATCCACTCATAGCTTCTGCCCTTGCCACCACTTTATGTGAGATGTGAATTTTGGTCTGAAATTGGCAAGAATGCGAGTAAAAAATGGCATGAAGTACATCGTTACTTATTAGTCTTTGAACAAATAGCAAGTTGTAAGAAAATTGTAGGATGAAAAGAACATGTGATAAAACTAAGTGAGGTGTGATTTTAACCTCACCAATAATGTCAGTTGTGAGTGCGATTCCATTGGGTAATTTGATAAGGATAGGAAAGTGAAGCTTTTGAATATTAATTAACAAATCATGAAAGAGTGTAATATGTTCAGATGCCCCAGTATCAACTATCTAAAGAGCCCTAGAATTACTAGTAGCATTAAAACATGAAGCATTAGTATAATAGGAAAAACAGTACCTACTTAAGCTATATTTGCAAGAGCAGTTTCATGCCTCATTTTCGGCATATTGTACATTTCTTGGCATATGTCTTGGATGAATTGCTTATCATAATTCTTGTTGGTCCTTTCACCTGCAACAAGAACCTATTCATCCAAAGGAGTGTCAAATTGATCATAATAACAAGCTACATTATTAACTTGCTTCCCTTTAGAAATAAATTTCTTCCCCTTATACCACTCTAGATATCCTACAAGTTAGAAGCAAGTATCATTTAATCTCCTTCTATCAATTATTATTCTATTTCTTGTACATGGATTAGTAACTATGCTCAATCTATTTATAGCAAATGCAACGGTATCTTGATCTGAGTTCAACATCCATGAAACTTGCCTATATTTTTTAACTTGCTGCATAAGGTAACATGCGCGATTAACAACAGGAAGAGGCTTTGTAGACAATATTTAGTTTATTATTCCTTCATAGGCTTCGTTAAGTCCTAGTAGGAACTGGATTAACCTGTTATGTGATTCATATTCCTCAAGCTTTTCTCTGAATTGACAAGTACGGTATTTGATTCTCCCATAGTCGCACATAGGGAATGATTGTAACTCCTAAAGGTCATGCCAATAGCACTTTAATTTATTGAAACACACAGTTACAACTTGATTGTTTTGCCTAAGATTTGTAATTTCATGTTGAATTTGAAATACTAAGGGGCCATTAGCTACTCAATATTGTTCATTCACCTCTTGCCAAAGCTTAAATGCTGATTGAGTGTACAAAAAATTCTAAGCCATTTTGCTTGTCATCAAATTAAGTAACCACGATCTAACCATATAATCGGATCTACTCTACTTGACAAGGTACTGAATTCTATTTCGGTTTTCCTTAATTTAATAAATATTAAGCCTAGCCCACTGTCACGCCTTGAAGTGGTAGAGTCGTAATAACCCCATCGTGTAAACCATTTTAAGATAAAAGTTGATTTTACAACTGCTATCCTAGACTTGATCTATATAAGGCATCCACGACTAACTCGCTTTAAAGTAAACAGTTCGTAATTTAAATAAATCATTTACCTAAAAAAGTAAGAATATATATATATACACTAGAATTCAGCTATTACAATTAATGTTTACAACGTTTCACCATAATCTATTTCCTAATTAACACATTATTCAGAAATAAAAAAATTCTAAAATAAGAGTTTAGACCTTAAAAATATATGTTTGTTCTTCAAATGTTTTTCCTCACTCCCCAAAATCCAGCAGTTGTTGGCTTCAGAGTAGTTATAAGCCGCTTTTTGGCCAACACTTATAACAACGTCCATAGGGATATAAGTAACCACCGCTCAGTAAATTAGGATGAAGGACTTAAAGCTATACCATAAACACAAACAAGGTTATCAACCAACTTATTAGATGCAATGCATATTCAAGCAAATATCATCGCATGACGTTGTTCGACCCGTTATGAGATTAGAGAAATTGTGCCCGCTTCAATCTAGGCTGAGGAGTTGCCGTTAATGCAACAGCTCACAACCAAACCCAAGCTTGTGTAAAGGAGACATCGCTCCTCCCGCGACTATCTTCGGACCATTGACTTCACCCTTACTACAACCTCCTCACCTGTTACTTAGTTCGACTAAGGATGAAGAAGAGACTCATTATGCTATCCAATGCTATCCATTTCAAAAGAGTCAGTATTTGGCCGGAGAATCCTAAGTTTCTCGTAATATGTTGCCATACAGGTTTGATTATGATTACAAGTCGTATATTTGATTTGCTCTAATTTGGGGTAATCAATCATTTCATACAAATCATACAATACAAGCCAAGCAACAAATCAAAAATCATATCATCAACTCAAAACAAGCACAATCAAGTACAATTTCAAGCCTCCAAAATACAACACTATATTAATCCTAACTTACCTCGACTCCTCACTCACTCACTCGAAGTCCGACTTACTCAGGCCATTATCGATCATCCCTATAACATAAACGTAGTTTCAATTTTTCATATAACTATTATAGGTTGGTTTTATCTTATAATGCTTATTGTTATATTTTGTTTAGGGTTTAATATACTTAATTATCTAGGTCTTAAATCTTTTACAATTCTTCTTGAATCATGTTAAGTTCTGTTTCAATTTTCGCATCGATTTCTAACTCATATTTTTATTAGAGATTTATAGGAACACTCTAAGAAATCGTTCCGACCCATAATGTGAAATTAGTCACATTATCTTCGGATATCCTAAATGTTATTTTTAGTCTTTAACTAGTGATCTAGTCCGTACGGTACACCCGAATCTTAATTTAATTATCGAATTCACCCTTATTATGAGAAAATCTTATATTTTTCATATAATTACCCTAATTTAAGTTTCCTATCAAAATTATTGTATATTTCTACTATTATCATAATATCAATTCTAACTAATATTTTCTTAATTATTAATTTCTCATAATTACATATTACACATTATCACCTAATGTGTACAAAATGTACACATCTAATATTCTCATCACTTCAAATATCATCTCCCAACATCAAATAACATTCCAAATATCTAAATTCATTCCAAATTAGATTTTGAACCTAATTATCCTAAATTACCAAATTAACTTAAAATGTACTATTTTTCTCTATTACTTATTTATCACATAATTACCCTAATAATTACATCTAACACCTTAAATGCTACAAGTATCATATTTCAACGTCCTAGAACATATAATTGTACATCAAATCAGTAATTATCCATTTAATTACTTAATTAACTCTAAATTACCCATTTTATGCCTCATTTTAAAGCCTAAAAATTATCTAAAATTTTTGAAAATTCATTTTTGAAAAAGGGCTTCATGACACTGTTTTATATCACCTAAGTAGTTTACATAAAAATTTTGGGCTCAAAACTACACTTCTAAGGTCATTTATTTATAAACCGAAACATGTTCGGTTTTGCATAATTTCTTAAGGATTATATATCACGTGACATATTTGCATCAACATAATATTTTTTCTAAAAACTAGATACTAAAATATTTCAGAATAATAAAATTCATAATTTTCTAAGATTATTATTATTTTTATAAAATTACACAAAATCGGGCTGGAAATTGAACTCACCAATTTAAGTGGCTTCGGCCACCATGTGTCGGCCCACTTAGGCGCGGCCACCATGTGTCGGCCCACTTAGGCGCCGCCACCACTGTGTGATAGTGATGGCTATTCACTCTCAGTTGCTCGTCAGGTTTAGGTTCTCCTTAAAAACCCCAACTGTATAGATTTTTACTAAATTTTTATAAAACCCTAATTTACTCTTAATTTCGCCTCTCTCTAATTTTATAAGCTTCTTGACATCCAAAATGAGCTCTTGAAAAATTTGAGCTATTTATAGAGATCTTGAGGAATTATTGTGCATTAATTTGATTAGATAATTGCATTATCTTCTTCTTCTAATTTGCCTTTTGTGTTATTCTAATTTAATTGACTAATTTTTTTTCTTATTTTCCCCAGTTACCAAGACCCAAATCTGGATTATTCCTTATTTTTTTTATTTTTTTTTATTTTTTCTTAATCAATTATGAATTTTCTTTAATTATTTAATATTATTTTAAACATTTCACGTATTTTAAGTAATTACGCGTATTTCTACTTACATGTAAATTCATATATAGTACAAATAAATATTCTTAAATATTATTTAGGTCATTCTATGATTTTTAGTATACATATAATTTATCTCTAGCGATTCATTAGTTATCGAAATGTATTTTACGCATTTTCAATAAATAGTGAGTTATATACTTAAAATTTGAAAATTTTATATTCTTTTATTTTATTGCTTATTTTCTTAAATTCAAACTTATAGGATAACTTTTACTAATATTTCTAATTTTATTTGATAATTTAAGCTCGACTGGATCTTTTAACCGATCGCCATAAATTTTATGAGTCAAACTTTGGGTAGCTAATTATGAGTCTTACACACTTAATATAAATTACTTAACATTAAATTAAGAAAACGTTTTGCTAAAAAAAATCTAAATTAAAGTCACCTACCAGTTCAACTAATGAAAAAATGAAAAGGGTTTTTAGGTGGAAAAACCCTAATTTGGCAATTGATCTATAAATTTTCAAAAAAAAAAAACAATTTTTAGAAAGTTAACCAAAAGAAACTAAGTTCAAGGGTTAACTTATTAAGACTAAGTTACAATGTAAAAATAAAAAAAACATTAATGGGCTTTATTTTTTCTAAAAGATATTAAGATATATAAAATATAACTAAAATGAATTATTTATTACAAATTTTTCAAAAAAAAGGAAAAAAAATTTTATATGGTTGCCCTAAAGGTGCTTATATACTCACTAATTAGGATCAAATCAATATAGTTCTTTTTTTTTTTTAGAAAAGATTTAAGGGTTGATATTTTTTAATTTGAGATTTGAGCCAGATTTATGTTTTTTAACCAATTTATTTTTATTAAGAAAAATATCTTAAAAACCTAATTTTTATTCCCAATTAAAAAAAAAAAAACTAAAGACTTAACTTTTAGAAAGACATCAAGTTAGTCTTTGTTATTTTTTAGAAAAAAACTACTACATGGCAAAACTTAAAAAAAAAATCTTAAGACACCTAAACGAGAAAAAAATAATAAATAAATAAAATATGTAGGTTTTATTAGATTATGTTAATATGCAATTATCATGGAAAACGTGCTAATTTATGAAAAAAAAATGCAATTACTATTGACAATATGTCTAATTATGAAAAAAAAAATCTAAACCATAGAAAAAATATCTAAACTATAAAAAAAGATATTTAAACCATGGAAAATAAGTCTAAACCAAACCATAGAAAAAAATAGCTAAACCATAAAAAAGAAACCTAAACAATAAAAAAGATATTACTTAAAAAATTTTATTTTATGAAAAACTAACAAGTGACAAAATGATTTTTCTAAAAATTACTAAAATACTAACTTTATTTAAAAATGTAAATTTAATGAAAAACATGCAAATTTAAACAAAAGATGTAAATTTCCTACAAAAGTGTAATTTTTAACAAAAATATTGAATTTTATTAAAAAATACAAAAAAGACTCGCAAAGACTTAGATTACTAATGATTCTACATAAAATCCTAATTGTGAAAAACCAATATAACACTTTAATATACTCATAAGATAAAACTAACAAAATAACAATAAATAAATAAATCATATAATTAAAAAAAAAACTAAAACTAAAACTAAAACTATCACTAAAATAAAACCTATATAAAAATAAATTAAAGTTAGTGTGGGTTAGTAATAAATTATATAAACCAAAATAAGAAAAACAAATAAAACAAGAGGGGAAAAAACAAATAAAATCTAACTATACTATAAAAAGGAAAACCTACCTATACTCTACAATATAGGTCGGATTGAGAAGAAAACTTACGTGGATTGCATTATTGTTTCGCTTTGTGTGGAATTGTTGTTAGGCAGGGTGCTAATCACATGGTTGTTGATCACATAAAGTTGTTGCTATGCATACATGTATTATTGTAGAGCTGTACGTGATCAAAAGTATGTGTATAAGATTGGAGTACGTATGTAGAATGTTGTCATGATCAGATGCAGCATGTGGGCTATGTTGTGTATTAGCAAGGTAGAGGTGTGAGTGAATGTGTTTAATTGTAAGTTAGTGAAGATGGTGATATGGACTAGTTATATGGGAATAATTGTGGAGTTGTGTTGTGTGTTGGGGATTTTTAAAAAAAAGGTCCTAAACTTTACCGTCAACTTACTATTTATAAACCATAAAATCAAATCTTTCATATATCTTTAGATATAGATTTGATCTTAACAAACCTTAAATATGATAATGAATCCTATATACATTTTAGATCCTTTGAAGATTCAATCTAGTTTCTAGAAATCCTATTTTAATTTGAGTTTTCTATTTTCTGAGCTCGACTCAGTCCAACTTGATTTAGCCCAATATCCTTACTTAATAAATCCTAAGTCTATTTTAACCTAATATAAATTAGATAAAAAAAATCAATTTTATATCGAATTGAACTAAAATATTTTAATAAAGCCCAATCCTTCAACGACTTAAAATTTATTAAAATGGGCACCATTATCCAATTCGACCTTAAACGACTCGACTGGACTTTATAGGACTTGACTCAACTGGACTTGTTATGACTTAACACTTTATTTTTCTTTTTCTTTTTTTCAATTTTCTTATTTTTTTTATTTATTAATTTTAAACCTAGCCTAAAAATACTAAAATAAAATGGTAAAAATGAGGTGCTTACATAAGGTCATTCGAATTATCAATTGGTTTCCTAAATGAACCATCGATGAATCCTATCTTAAGTTTTTCTCTAAGCCCTAATTTCATAGATCTACTCTAAGAAATGTAATTAGAACCATTGAATACTATATTCCCAATGGACATACCTAGATTATCTTATCTAAACAAAAAATACGGATCTATAATGCCTATATCACCTTGGTTATTCATATTCTATAGCAGTAGGAAGACAACAAAAATTAAGAATTCGATACTAAGAATACTTAGATTACGTGCTTTGGTACCAAGATTGAAACCATGTTTCTTCCATCAATGAAATGTAATGGTTCTCCAAAGAAGAAGATGATATGTATTCTCTCTTGATGAAACTACCTATCTATACAAAAGATTAACTAGATAACTAATCTATAACTAACTAAACAACTTAGCTGATTAAAACTAAAATATAGTACACGTGGAATATAAATAAATACTAGTAATCTATCATTATGAAACTAAATATGTAACCACTACATTACATATAAACATATGCTATATCGCACATGAGCATGCCATTACAAAATGCAACTACTAGATTCATTAAGTTATGTTATAAAACGTAACAAGCAATACACTCGGTGTCCCAACATTTAAAGTGGTTTAAAATCCAGTTAAAACACATGCCAAATCCTAAAATGTAATGAATTTGCAAAGGATCATATGATTAACATCATTATAACATCACTTGTAGGGCACGATGTAAGTTCATATCACTGATAATAAAATAAATTATCCTATATTAAATTCACTACCTACATACCGCCACTAATAGCACAATCTATATATAATGTTGAAATTAGTGCCTGTTCAATTGATTCACCTCGTTATAACTCTACCTTGCTCAATTGGCATGTATCAGTCACGCTTCCCTTATATAGACAACTTGTGAAGCTATGGATATGTCTTAAGCATCTAATTAATTACATCATCTTGGGAGCCAATTCCTCCTATTATTACGAAAACCTAATTTATAATTGTCCATTCACATATCTTGACTTATATTAGGCACAATCAACACATGCATTTATTAGGTTGAATTGTTAATTAATAGTTTAATTTCATTTAACCTATAAGCACATACATGCAATGAACTACTGATTTTGGATACGATATTCTCTAGAAAAATGAGTTAGGTCCAATATATCAATTTTACAAGCTTCCTCATATGGATTTTTCTCACAACCTAGTTTTCCAACAAGTAATCATGAAATATAACTAACAAACACAAGGATCTCATGTTCGTGTTTGCCCTAAAAGATTGTGGATCTTTGGGACTATAACACAATATTAAGAAGAAATCATGAAGGTAGCTATCTTAAGACTTAATATCATTTGTTAGTCTCATTAATTATATTATAAATTAATATTAGCAAAAATGCAATTAACACATATCAAACAGGCATTAAAGACTCCACATAAAATACACAATAGTGAATCAACTTAGTGCATTAAAGTCTCCACATATCACATTAATCATAACCAATGTTGTAAGACTCGAGTTGACTTGATTAGCTCAATCTAGTTTAACATGAACTAGCCATGAAGCTGTTTATACTTGATAGTGATTCAAGAAGACTAGGTTCATTCAACTAGTTTAACTTGGTCCCTATTAGACTCAATTGAGTTTGTTGGATTGAAATGCTCAAATTTCTTTTGTATTTTTAGTTAGAGAATGTATTAATTTACTAAAAGAATAATTCTATATCTAAGAAAAATAAAATGTAAATATATAAAAAGCTTTCTACTTTCAAATTGTACAAAATGGATAGTTTTATTACTTTATAAATAATTATAATATTTTAATATTTATTGATAGTTGAACCATTTTATCCCTTTCTTATTCATGAATAAAAAAACATTAATTCTAATACATCTTTCTTCCTTCTATTGACTGTGGGTTAGCCACCATCAATTTTCAATCATACCCTCTTAATATCATTATTATCTATACCAATTGTTGTAACAAATCTTGAAGAAAATGCCTGGAAGAGGTAAAATAATTTTTCGAGCATCCTAAGGGCCTATGTTCCCAAAACAACTGCGGCAGCGAACTGGTTTGGTAAGATTTTGACATTAAAGGTGAAAGCAACACGTGTTCTTGCCACAAAAGTAAACATAATAGAATTATAATTGAAAACCGAAAGATAAATGAAAATATATATATATAATTTAAATTTTGCGAGGAAAGTTCCCAAACCCAATCCGCGCGTTTTAAACAATCCTCAAGGATGCATTGTCGTAATGGCTCAGATCAACACGACATTAGACAGCAGATGATAGTGATGACATACCTGATACATGAATGATGTGGGCCTTTGGTCTCATCCTGCTTGCAGTGACTGATGAGACCTTTGCTCACTTTCTAAAGAGCCCATCCAAACACCACACTTGATCAAACCGGATCCACGTAGACTTTCCACTTTTTTACATTGCTATTTACTTAAACAACCTCCGAACATTTAATAAACGCTAAGAGCTATATGCGGTTTTTCCGGAAACAAATGTAAATATACGTTTAAATTATGTCTTTTAATAACATGAACACTTAACTTTCGATAAATACAATCTCCAAACATTTAATAAATGTTGAGAGCTATGTGTGGTTTTTTTTTTAAACAATTGCAAATGTACATCTAAATTATTATAGCCCTCAAGGTTATTGTATTTTAAATTTTAATAGCAAGAATACCGGTGTTTCAATAAAATCGATCAAATTTGATTCTTCTACTTCTCATCTTCAATATTGGCCAAAAAAAAAAAAATGTATCATGATAATTGTAAATAAACCTTTTGGTCTTTTAATGTATAATTTCACCTCTCATAACTTTAAAAATTATAATCACCAAAGAAAAACTCTAAAATTTGTATGAATAACCCCGAAACATAGCCAACGTTGAAAAAAAATATGGGGTTCTAAAAACGGTTTTGGAATTAATTGTGTATTTTCCAAAGTTACGGAAAGGTTAAATTATATTTTAAAAATTTAAGAGTCTATTGACGAATATTTTAGAGTATATATATTTCAAAAGTGTAAGAGTTTATTGACCAATATTTTAGAGAATATACTTGCAATATGAGTCCTTTAACTAAAAAAATTTGGGGAAAAATGATATAATTCTTTAATTTATCTTAATTAATTTAATTATTCTAAATTGATATTAAAATTTAATTAAAAATTTTCATGAGTGAATCGTTATATTTATACTGTTGCATCACTTAATTTTCTCTTTTAGTTTTTTGTATGATATATGACTATGTATAGAGGAGTTATATGGTATAATAAATAAAGATAAAGAACATTAATGAATTACTTAAAATATGAAAGATCTGATTGAGTAAGTTGCAAATATGTCTCTTCTGCGTGCATTTAGCCTCATTAGTTATTGAAATTAAAAGAACCGAAGTGCTCTTTGGTTCCTTAATGACCATTTTGTTGCTTAAAAATAATAAAAATAAATTTCATATTTTTTAATTACTTCATACTATGGTAAGACATAAAATATGATGTAGAAGCACATTTCTTAAAGATTTTAGAATCTGATGACCAATTTTAAAGATAAAGGATTGAAGTGTGGATGGAGCAAAATTAAAAGATGTATTCAACTTGAACTTAAGTTTTGATATAAGAATAGAGGAGTTAAAAACACTCGCTTCAAATATAAAAGGTCCAATTAAATTTAGTTAAAAACATAGAAGATTTCCAATATATATATAGATATAAATGAATTTAAATTCTCTATTGTTACGTTTTTTTAATTCCCATGGATTTATCCATTTTGGATGTTGTAGTATATAATTAACGATTAAGATTGTAACAAAAAAGATTATCATCGTAAATTAATTTAAAATTTTAAATAATTTCAACTATTATTTTATAAATCCGAATCTTCCTTATTTTTTCCTTTGCGTATGTAATTTTTGGATGCTTTGACCACGGCCAAAGGATGAGAATGCTTCCAACTTGACAGGAACCTTTTGTGCTTTATTAAATGTGGGACGTCGACGGGAAGAAGCGTTAGGACAAGAAACAAACCAGTTGCCCAAGCGAGCAAATGGGACGCTCGTATTTCGTAACGTGACAAGTGTGCATCTTTTTAATTTTGTCTTTTTTATCCTCGACCGACTCAAATCCGTTGTGTTGCCAAGTTGTACGGCACTACATTTATCCGAGGGAATGTGATCCCATTCCCAGATGAATAATTAATGAAAACTTGACGGGCTCACACGGTATTATTTTGAGATGTTTCGTGTACGATCCTCTTTCAAACCGTATTCATCGCTGTTGATTCAATGATCCCCATAAGACGGGGTAAGTAAGAATCATGGTGATTTCCTTGAAACCTGATTTGTTTATTTATTTATGATTTCCTTATTCCGACTACATTTCCTTGCAACCTGATAAATCATATCAAAAGACTTCGAGGAAGTTTTGAATCTGAATCACATAGAATGTGTGGGCGGATGACTTATCTACTAGAGGCACATGGCTCTTCGTACTTGTGACTCTCTTCATGTTTGTACAGCAATATAGGCTTTAGTTTCTAGAAATGAATATTGACCATGCAAATCTCCATTATTAGAATTGAGGAGAATGGTGATAATAAATTGCACGAGCATAAAAATGGAGATATCGTTTGTATAGTTTTTTTTTTTGGCTTACGTTTCACAATTACCTTTTATTATTTTCCCAATACAAAATCTGTAAAAAACAAAACTAAATATTTTGTCTTGTGAAATAAACTAATTTTTTATAATTTATCTTTTCTACAAGCTTTTATTTTAAACATATTTTTATATTTTATTTACACTAAATAAATATATGATAATTACATCACTTTTCTATAGAGTATGTACAAGAAGTTCAAATGTTATATTTTTAAAATCCGATTGCAAGAGAAAGTTTCATACAAGAAATCTGGATATCATATAAGAGAAAAGTACATTAGATATCTTTTATATTTGTATAGGAAATCTATTAAAACTTTTATATTCTAATTGATTGATTTAAGTCCTTAATTCATGTTAAAATTCAATCAAGTTCTTTATATGTCAAATGAGTAATCTAAATCCTTCATATTTGTATTGTTGTAACAACTGAATCCCTCATTTCTTTCTTTCTTTCTTTTTTTTTTCATTTGATACTCCAGGTGATGTATTATTGTACATGAAATGACTTCTATAACATGAGATTTTTCTACTATCACATTCTTCTTTTTTACAGACCATACCACCGTCAATTAATTAAATTTTTATATAAACATATAATAAATAAATCACTTGTAATATAAAGAATATAATTGATTTTTAGCAATCCAAATGTCTTATCTAAAGAATTATAGGGTATATATGTAAACTTCATAAATTTAGCGTTTTAAGTAATAAATCGATTTAAATATTATAGATAATTACTCTAACTCAATAAAGTCGATAAATTTAAAACTAATTAAAAATTTAAACTAAAAAATAATACGAAGAATAAAAATTCTAAAATTTTGCTTGAAACCTAAATCGTGTATAAAAACCCTAAACCTAATGTAAGTATAAGTATCCGAAATTAAATTTGAACTTGATAAAAGCTCTAAAATTATAAATTAAAGCTTATAAAATGAATAATTATACCTTAAAAGTATTAAAAACCTGATAGAATATGATTATCAGTTAATACACGTAATCGCGTAAAATTATTAACGAACGCGATAAGATAACTCTTAAATATTATAAAGATAACGGGCAACAATTTAATTAATAAATTTTATAAAAATTTCAATTTTATTATAATTACTAAATTTATCAATTATTTTTTTATTTAGAAAAACTTATTAATTTATGTTCCTCTTTCCTTTTTGTACTTTTCTTCTTTTCATTTTGTTTTTCTTTTATTTCCCTATTTCCCCCTCCTTCCACGTTGCAAAGATGGATCCATCTAGCCTGATATTTGTCTGGTTGATTTTTTTTTAACATGTGTAAAACAAGAAGAGATAAGAAGGAGTTAAATCATATTAAATTCCCATTGATTTTTCCTTTCTTTTTCTACTAATCACGGTGAACTGCTTATTTCCTACTACTTCTATTTCTATGAGCTGAACAAACACACACACGTGATTTCTTTTTTCTTTTCCAGCATACCATACACCTCTCTCATTCCCCAAATCGTGAAGCAACTGTTTCTTTTCCTTTTTGTTCATTTTGGTTTTACAAAAATCATCGAGTAGATCAAGTAAAGAAGAAAAAAAAGAAGGATCTTTAGATTACATATTCCAGACATCAAAAGAATTAATCAAGTAGTATTTTCAAGGTATTTATTTTACTACTAGACGTATACTTTTGTTATGTATGTATATTTTATAAAAATTATGCAAAACCGAGCATATTTCAGTTTAAAAATAAATTAGTTTAGGAGTATAATTTTGAGTCCAAAATTTTTATGTAAATTACTTAAGATTTATAGAACAGTGCCATGAAGCTCTTTTTCAAAAAATAATTTTTAAAATTTTTAGATAATTTTTAGGCCTTAAAATGAAACATAAAATAGGTAATTTAAGGATAATTAAGTAATTAAATAGGTAATTACTAATTTGATGCACAATTATACGTTTTAGGATAATGAAATCTGATAGAATATGCTATTTGTAGCATTTGGAGGGTTAGATGTAATTATTAGGACATTATGTAGTAAATATATAATAGGTAAAAATGATAAATTTTAAGTTAATTTTGCAAATTAAGATAATTAGGAGTAAAATCTTATTTAGGATGAAATTATATATTTTGAGATATTAATTAATGTTGGGAAATGATAATTGGAGTGACGGAAATATTAGATATGTATTATGTACATAACAGGTAATAATACATAATATGCAAATATGGGATACATAATAAATAGAAAATATTAGAATAAAAGATTGATATTATACTAATAATAAGAATATAAATAAAATCTAATAGAAAATTGAAATTAGGGTAACTATATGAAAAATGTAAGATTTTCTCACATTAGGAGTAAATTCGGTAGTTAAATCAAGATTATGATATACCGCACGGATTGGAATATTAGTTAGAGACTAAAAATGATATTTAGGATATCCGAAGATAATGTGATTAATTTCACATTATAGGTTGGAATGATTTCTTAGGGTATGCGTATAAATCTCTAACAAAAAACTGAGTTAAAAATCTAATTTAAAAATCAATGCGAAAACTAAAACGGAACTTAACATGATTCAAGAAGAACTATAAAAGATTTAAAAACCTAGATAATTAGGTATACTAAACCCTAAACAAAAAATAACAATAAGCGTTATAGGATAAAATCAATATATAATAGTTATATGGAAAAACTGAAATCACGTTTGTATTATAGGGATGATTGGTGATGGCCTGAACGAGTCAGACCTCGAGTGAGCAAGCAAAGAGTCCAAGTAAGTTGAGATTAATAAAGTGTTGTATTTTGGAGGTTTGAAATTGTACTTGATTGTGCTTGTTCTAAGTTAATGATATGATTTTGATGTGCTGCGTTGACTTATATTGTGTAATTTGTATGAAATGATTGATTATTCTAAACCGAACCTAATCAAATATATGATTTGTAATCATAAACTAGACTTACATAGCAATCCATTAGGGGAACATTAAGATTCTTTGACCAAATACCGACCTTTTCGAAATGAATAGTGTCGAATGGTATAATCGATCCTTTCTTCGTCCTTAGTCAAACTAAGTGACAGGTGAGGAGGTTGCGGCAAGGGTGAAGTCAATGGTTTGAAGATAATCACGAGAGGAGCGGTGTCTCTATTGCACAAGCCTGGTTTGGGCGTGAGCTATTATATTAACGGCAACTCTAACTTGGATTAGAGAAAGTGTAATTTTTGTACTCTCACGACGAGCCGGATAATGTCGTATGATGGTATTTGCGTGTTCATGCGTTACATCTAACTAAATCGATTAATAACCTTATTTGTGTTAGTAATATAGTTTTAAGTTCTCCGTTTTAACTTACTAAGTTGTAGTCGCTCGCATTCTTATAGACGTTATTATAAGTGCTAGTTAGGAAGCGACTTATATCAACCCTAAAGCTAGTAACTACGGAATCTTAGGAAGTGAGGATGTAAATTGAAGACCAAATACACTTTTTAGGTAGATTTATTTTAATGCTTTTAGCATTAGTTTACAAGTTACTCAATTAAATTGTGACTAGATTACTAAATCTTGTAAGATACTCAGATTATTTTAATGCAAGTATGTACTTTTCTTAAGTTCATAAGTAAATAACTTGTTTAAATTATAAACTGTTTATTTCAAAACGGGTTAGTTGTGGACGCCTTGTGTAGATCAGATATAAGATAATGGCTGTATGACTAACTTCTATCTTAGAATGGTTTGCACGGTGAGATTGTTACGATTCTGCTGCTTTGGAGCATGACACATACGTATAGCATATGTAGTACATTTAGGATCATATAATTATAGTATATAAGTATATTATACATATAAAAATACATATATGAATAGTATAGTTTATGTATAGAAAGACAGGTATATTTAAATAGTACATATATAACATACTATAATATTAATTTAATGAATAAAGCAAAGTAGTAAATATGATTATATATACCATAACCCTTAAAGAAATATAAATTAACTTATTTGTAAAATTTAGTAAAATATAATAGTAAATATTATTATATACAAGTTACATAAAAATATAAAATAAGAAAAAGATTGAAAAAAAGAAAGAAAGACACGTGGCATCTTCTTATGCTGCCATGTCAGCAATTAATTAAATTCATAATTAAAAATAATAATAAAGTAATCTATTAATTAGAAAATTAATAAAGTAATAAAAATGAATTAAATGAGTCTTAAATCTAAAAATTAGCAAAATAAGTAAATTATAGTAAAATAGACTTAAAAGTAAGAAAATTACAAAATATAAAATTTAAATATTTATTAAACCATAAATACGTAAAGAAAGGTTTAAAGTAATATTTTATAATTACTTAAGTTGAAATAATAAAATTTATAATATTTTTACAGTATAATAGAAAAGGCGGGTTAAAACATCTAAAATGAACCCTGCTACGGAAAAGTAAATCCAAAAATGATAAAAATGGACTAAAAGTTCATAAAAATCGAACTTAAACTGAAAAAGTTATATACGATTAAAAATTTAAGATAAACCGAGTAAAAGATTTAAATTAAACTATACTATACTTCGATTATAATGAGAAACTAGGCAAATGATAAAAAAATATATAGTTAATTGAAGAAGCTAGTTTTTAAAGATACTTATAAGTTTTTATTATCCTTTAAGTACTAAATTATTGAGACCTGAAAATCCTAAAGGTTGGGAAAGTAAGCATTAACCTAGGTGAAAAGGTTCTTATGATCTACTATCTATTTGTTGTTTGTTATTTGTATACTGCTTGTTGATTGATACTGATTATTTGATTGAATGACTAATTACTTTGTGTGTTATCATTTATGTAATCACTTTCTTAAATTGATAAATATAATTATTCAAGTAAAATAACTAGTTATATTTACTACATGTTTGTAACCCAATTGGTATATTGATAGAGTGTGTTAGTTTTGCAGAATTTTTTAGAAAAGTATTTTCGATAAACGTTTTTCCAATCTTCAATGTACTTCGTAGGATTTTTATGAGGGTTCGTAATGCCTACGAATGATATTTTATCATTAAAGCAAAGTTAGCATAGTATCTCCAATTAATTGTAAGAGGACTCGTATATTTGTGCCCATGGGACCTTGGATATTTGTTAATAGCGATGTAGACTCGCTTTGTGTGCCTGAGGAGACTTTAATATGTTTGGTGGATGGCTCTAGTTAGGGTCCACTTATATTGATCGTTGATTCTTGGACTAAGGTAATAGTCGAGTAATGTTTGATGGCATCATGCCCCTAAATAGCCTCATGAGGTTAAGGTGAAGCGCTCTGTACGGGTAAGCATAGAGCAAAAATTGACGTATAAATGACGTATAAATGACGTAAATCTACACCGTCCATAGTTTTAGATTCTTATGGATGTGTTGCTTACATTCATTACTATGTAGATAACTTACATGTATGCTAATAATGTTTGATAACTCGCTTAATGGTAATGGTGAGGAATAAACTCATTGAGCCATGGTTTGGTCATTTTCCTATAGTTTCTTTTGCAGATTCTCTTAAGCAGGGATTAAGATAACCTTAAGAGCAGAGTACAAATTAAAGATAGGTTTAATAATATTAGAGTTGATTGAAACGTGTATAGTTGATATAGGAACAATTGATATAAGAAATATTTATATGATAAGATTATGTGTGATATAGTATTTATTGTAAATTATTAAGTTAATTTACCTTATCTTAGCATTTTGTAAGGGATATTAATTCTCTACGATTCTAATGAACTGTGGAATATCGAATATTTATAGTCATTTATATTTTATAATAAGTTAATTAATTAAAAATCGAAAACCTTAATGATTAATTGATTAGAGTCTTATAACCTCTGACTTAGAAGACAATTTTTATATTATGGATGCATACATGATATAAAAATTTTATGTCATCCTACTAGGCCTCCCTTAGAATCTTGACAGTATATTAGGAGATTCAATTTTGTATATGAAAAAGATACAATGACATTGAAATTTATGTGGATTCATATGATGTGACCATTTTGTTGAATAATGCCTGAAAATTAAAAACCAAGTATTATATTACAATGGCTTTCAAGCCAAAGCTCTACCATCTCAAAGGGATTAAGATTGAAGTTGTGCCAACGACCACGAATAACCTATTTGGTAAGGTTCAAACCATGGAAGAAGATGATCTTTTTGTCAACGTTCCATCTACTTGACTTCAAAACTTAAACAAAGGACCTTTTTAATTTTTGGTATATGTAAGGATTTTATAGTTCTAGTAATTAGCATTATAGCAAATGACTCTATGATGGTTCAAGTGGATAAAATCCATTGTTGTTCATCTTGTTGCGACAATCAAAATTATATTTGTTAATCATTAAAACATATAATTTGATAAGTTAGGATACCGTAATGTCACAATTGGTATGTAAGTAAGGTCTAAAATGGAATGGAATAAGGACTTATGATAACCTTTACTATGTTTAGAAATACCAACGAAATAGAATGGAATTGAGTGGGATAGGTATATGATAGTATTTTTAGAATACAATGTTAATTATTAGATATTATTATTAAGTTAAAGAATAATCAAGTAATTTTACAATTGGTGATAGGTAATGACAATAGAGTACTATCCCCTTAAAGACTGGAATCGAATTCCTCCTCTTATACCTAGAATCATCAATTTAAGTAGTTACAATTTTGCTTTCTAAAAACACTTCTAAATGTGGAAAAGTGAATAGATCAGAGAATCACAATTCCCTTATTTATCTATTTACATATACCAAATATGAGATAGTAGAATTGTCATGATACTTAGAAAATGGTATAGCTAAAACCCGAATTGTATACAACAAGTGAGGACAAATGAGTATATGATATAAATGATTTCCTTTAGTTTCTTCAATCTAAGGGCAAAAAAAAATCTGAAAAGAAGATCTAAGGAAAAACATTATAGATCACACATAAATCAACATAATACCAAAACAAAATAATTGTTTGAATAATAAAAAATATAGGCGTTTAATACATACATAATTTTGACATGGAATGATATTTGAAAGAAACCTAACTTTGTTTTTCTATTAAAAATATACATACATATATATATATATATATCTAGGTTTTTAAATATTGCATTTTAGTCTTCCAATATAGAATAGAATACAAGAAAATAATAGTATTAAAAACATTGCTCGTGAAATTAATCCATATGAACAAGATTACATCAGGATAAATCTCTATATGAATCAAATAAAATAAACAAACCAACATTATAATTACATAACAAAATCCTAACTACCTCCTATTTCTTTTCTTCACTGATAATTAGGAAACTAATTAACCTATAAACTAAATGCTATTTGCTAGTTTTTCTCTATGTTAATTGTCAATGTTGTCTCGAAATTCTTGCTGGTAATTGTTTGGGCTTTGTACGTATAGGGCTTGAAAAATTATATACAGTAAGGGAACGTCGGAAGGTTGTTTGGCGTAACCACTCCTATACTTAAGTTAGTAGTGGGCTTAGGAAGTAATGTAGGAAAGTGTATAAACTTGATGTGCCAAGTCTAGAGAATCTTACCGTTGGGTAGTGACATGGTATTTATAGTGGAGTGAAACCGGCAGTTGGAGTTTAGTTGGTAGGAAAGATTTTCTCTTGCAAGTGTAGGGTTATTATGTTCGATGTGTCCCACTTATTCAAGACATGACTGTTTCATCTTTATCTTGTATATTCTAGTCGTTGTAGGGCTTATCGAACTTACTCCATATGGCTTAGACTCATAAGAGTGAGCCCTAGGTCACGAGACGTATCGGATACGATTGGACTTGAGATACCCATGTTTAGAGTGCCCTGTCAATAGTCAATTTATAAACTAAAATTGTTAAGTGAAGAGTTTTTTAGTTTTTATTATATGTAGGAATTTCAGATTCCTATTAATTAGCAATACAACACATGACTCTTTTTTTGTGATGATTTAAGCTAATAAAATCTATTGTTGTTCATCTCGTTGCAATAATTACACTTTTATTCCTCAATCATTATAACATAAACTCCTACAATTTAGGATACTATTAGTGTTATGTTTGAGATGTAATAGCTTAGAATGGAATAGAATGAAACAACGATTAAAATAATAAATCATTTATTAGATTGTCCAACTAAAAATAATGGAATGGAATGCATATATCTATTATATTAAAAGGGTATCATTTTTTTAACTAATTATAAATAACAATTTGGTATTTTATAATTTGAATCATTAAATGTATTTACATGATAGTTATAAAAAGAAATCAAACTTATCCTACAGAGTTCCCAATCATTGCGTTCAATTATATAGTTATTATTTTCTATCACATATACTTTTACATTACTATTCTTTTATTTATCTATTATTTTAATTGCCAAACATTATTATTACTTGAAAATTTTATTATACTTTTTATTTGACCAATATTTATAAGAACATTTTTTAAAAAAACTTATTATAGTTTTAACTTTACTAACTTATATTATCAGTATTTTCTACATTTTTTAGTCTAAGCATTTTTTGTATTTTTTTTACACACGCTGTAAGTGCATTATCCACTAGTAATAGTATATGTTAAAGTTACTTTTAATTGTTGGATGTTATAATTAAGTTTTTTTTTTTTTTCTAATAGGCTAAAGGTGAAATAAATAATTTTAAATAGATGATAGTTAACAATGGTGAAATGGTATTGCAATTTCTCTCCTTAAAGATGGAATTGAATTCCCTCTTTAAAACTTGAATTATTAATTCCAAATAATTATGATTTTACCCTTTAAAAACACTTTTAAATATGGGTAAGAGAATAGAACTAAGAATCATAATTCTAATATAAATTTATTTTTGTATGCTAAACGTGGTATAATAAAATTGTGATGGGTACTTATAAAATGTAAAGTAACTCATTTTAAGTGAGATATTAAGACAAAACAATATATGTAGCTAAAAATCCAATTCATACAATAAGTGGTCGTTAATTCATATACGATTTAAATGGTTTAGCTCAGTTTTTTAATCTAAAGAGAGAGAAAAAAAAAAGAAATATAAATCACATTTAACCCAACATAATAACAATGTAAAATCATTATTTAGAATACCCAAAATATGGAATTTTTGTATAGACATGAATTTAACATGAAATAATATTTAAAACGAATCCTTAAATAACTATCTTTTAGTTTTCCACTATAAAAAGCAAGAAAATAATAGCATTGAAAACTATCACAGGTGAAATTAGTTCATGCAAACGGATTAGTTAGGACTAATCTCTATAATAGTTACATAACAAAATCCCAGCTACCTACTGTTTCTCCTCTTCTTCCTTAATCAGGAAACTTATTACCTCTAAACTAAATGCTGTTTGCGAGTTTTTTTCCTATTTTAATTGACACTAAAAAGAAAAAGAGATATTTAATCAAGGACAATTCCGGAACTTTATAGAGAGTGAAAAAAACAAAAAAGATAGAGAAAAGAAATTCAAGTAAGCATCTCGGAAGCTTCCTTCTCTCTGGACGTGCCGCCCACACCCAAAAAACAACTGGCGAACGGCCGAATTCATTAACCAACAACCTCCTACTCAAAACCGTGTCCTTTCACTTTCTCTCTTCCCCCAACGAAATCATAACCGAATGATCATCTTTCCACGTATATCACGCTCAGTTTTTCAACTCCCTCTTACTATTTCCTTTGTCCAAACACGCCTCTTGCTATAAATATCTAACTTCCAATCTCCATATACCTACCATCCCAATATTACCTAAATCTTCTCATATTCTATATACATACATACATACATACACACATTTATACAAACACACAAGAAAGATAAAGGCGAAGAATGGTGAACTTACCTTCAAGTATGGTGTCGGAGAAACTAGTATTGAGGTCTAGGTCGAGTTCCAGTTCCGCCTCTACTTCGCCGGAAAGGAGTCCGACGGAAAACGGAGGCAAGAAGTCCCCGTTCCAAAGACTCCGCCGCAAACTGTCTCCGAAAAGATCCGGCAGTAACCGGAGTGATGATGTTAACGTTAAAGATATCTCCATCAAGAAAGAGGAAGAATCCGAGCAACTTCGGAGAGTGTTCGAGTACTTCGATGAGAACGGCGACGGGGGGATTTCCCCTGTGGAGCTACGTAGCTGCGTGGTAAGTCTCGGTGGGAAGTTGTCGGTGGAGGAAGCGGAGATGGCGGTGAAGGCTTCCGATTTGGACGGAGATGGATTGTTAGGGTTTGAGGAATTCGAGAAATTGATGGAGTATGGCGGTGATGAGGATAAGAACAAGGATTTGAAGGAGGCGTTCGGAATGTACGTACCAGAAGGCAAGCAGTGTATAACAGCGTCGAGTTTAAAGAAGATGCTGAGTCGACTCGGTGACTCGAGGTCGATTGAGGAATGCAAGAAGATGATTAAAGCGTTTGATCTTAACGGCGATGGTGAACTCAGCTTCGATGAGTTCAGAATCATGATGCGTTAAGCGATGGAAAACTGAAGAGATTCGGTACTCGAATCAATTACACACTCTTTGGATCGTTCTTTGAATTTTTAATTGGAATTTATTCATTCTTTTGTGTATTAAGGTGTTCTTCTGTACATAAACCGAACTGATTTTCTTTTAGTTCTTTATCGATCACTCTATAGTCTAACGAAAGATTTCTCAATCTTTGTGGCATTTGTATATTTCGTCCCATTCATTCAATGGTTTCCTTCTGTTTTATCATCGTTGTGATAAAAATTTCTTGTGAACTTTATATAGGTTTTAAATTAAGGATTTTTAAATCTTTTAAAATGTGGTTCTTGTGTAAATTCATGTCAGAGTTGGAAAGCACGTCGATCAATCATGAACCCTCGATAATTAATTGATTTCATAATCGTATCAATTCGTGTTAGATTTTAATGTTATATCAGTTAGACGTGTATTTTATGTGGATTTCGTATTTTCTTCTCCTGTCAACCTCATCTAAAGGTACGGTACCGTATCTGTGTTACAATAATGATATATTAAAGAAAGAGACTGGAAGATCAACCAACCAGAAGCGTTCATGCGGATTAACTAACATCGCCTGATCAAACCCACTCATTCGACCACCATTGCTTAAAAAAGACCATTTCGCGTGAACTACCTAACGCTCAAACTAAACCTACTCTCCGCAATGAAATTTTTGTCTTGGCAAGAAATTAAACTAGCTACAAAAAAAAAAAAAAAAAAATAGAAGATAATTTTTCACCGCGAAAAGTTTTTTTATGGAGCACATTCCCTACCTTATTGGCTGCTAAAGGGTCGCAACTTAAAATAAGTTTAGGAATGTACTCTCCGCAATAAAAAGGATACAAGGAAGTGTTCTCTAAGGAAACTCGACTTTTTCGTATGGAGTCCTGCCAAAAGTGACTTAGTTATAGGCGTTCGTCCCTGTGATAAGTATTAAGTGGCTCCATTATTGGTTACTAAAGGACCGCAAAAAATATTTTTAGGCATGTACTCCCTGTAAGAAAAAGGATGCGGGGAGGTGGTCTCTATGAGAACTTTACTACTTATAGGGAGCCTTGTCAAAAGTGAGTTATTGCAGAGCGCTCATTCCTGTTATAAGAGACGGACGCCCTGTAGTAGTTCACTTTTACCATAGGAAAAGTCCCTTTTTTTTTTAATTCAAAATTCATTATAATAAAAATGTAATATATCTTCAAATATACAATAAATATGTAACATACATTATCATATCATATAATAAATATATGATATATGACATGGTACACGTTGTGTTGTATATATGTATGTGTATATGCACATATTTATACAAATACAAAAATATGCATTATATATGTGTATTAGTTATCATAGTATTTCGTATATAACTTATCAAGTTTCTTATAGTTTAGTAATATTAATTTTAGTCTTCTATTAGCCTATTATATAAATTTGATATTGTACTATTTTGAGAATTTGCATGGCTGCCAAAGAAAAAAAATCTTTATCCATCCCTTATTAACTGATTTATAAGATCCGATGTTGATAAAAGTTACTCGAAAGCAATAGGAAATAGTAAATACTATAGGTGAGTGATTAAAAGGTAGGTAGAGTATGAGATCCATTTTACTTATATCTATTTTATAGATACATGAATCAAAATTTTGAAATTAAATCTTACTTTATAATTCATAAAATCTATAAGGATAGGGTATCTTATCAGAACCTATAAAATTTTCTATGACATTTTTATAATGTTGAAATTCTAAGATAAATTTTTGGTATCATTAACCTATTAATGTTTTCATAATATTTAATTCATTCAAATTACATGAAGATAATACCCTCCACACATTTAGAAATGTGATGTTATAAAATTCTGCTCATGTAATATCCTAAACAAAAATGACATTACAAAGTAAAAGGGACAAGAATAACACATTTATAAAAAAGCATATGCCTTTAGTCGATGCAAACTTTACAATCCAGTAGAAAGTTCAGTCTACTTGTTTAAAATATATATAATATGAAATCCAATATATTAAATTTAAAAATTCAATATTCAATGAAAAATATAAACTGAATACAACGAAGCAAATAAAAATGCGAGACAAAAGAGGGATGGAAGAGAACTCCGAAGGCAGAGTTAGCATTGTCGAAGGAATGAGACAAAAGAGGAAGTAAATGAAATTGTAGAAATTAGACAAGAGAGAGAGGGAAGAAATTAATTGAAGCTATAACACATATATTTATCTGTTTTTTTTTTTTTTTTCCTTTTGATAGAACTTTGAATTTGAAATAGAAATTTAAATACAGGATATTCTAAAAACAGTATTTTGTATACCTTAAAATAAAAGGTAGACATAAAGTATGGAAATATAATATTTGTACTTAATCTATAGGAGTAGGTTTCAAAAATATAACACTTCATTAGTCTTTTAACTAGTTGTGCGAAGGATAAATCCTTTCTACCAAATGAAAGCGTTTAAATTAGCTAAATGTTAAGACTGGCGACCTTCAAAAGACAGGAAACGGACCATTAACTAATTCATTATCGGTATTTTTCCGCAACTGGCTAGGTTTGGTCTTTGGTCATAGTCATGGTCATCGTGCTTGATAACCCCCTCTAATGATCGGATAGCAAGTCAGTCTTAGCCCTTCGACAGTCCGTTTCCATCATGCGATACGGTTGCAATTTGGAGTTAATGGTCATAAGTAAAGTAAATTGCTGTGGCCCCGCTTAATTAAATATTAGCAAGCAGACTTTACATGTACGATGCGCTGACAGTTATTACATTAATAATATTGAAAACTATGCAATGGAAATTGTTATACGTAATATAATGGATGGAGCGATTGGTTGAAGTGGTGGGACAGAAAGTAAGGCATAACGTAGGAATGTAAACGGGAGGATTTGGGATGGTATATAGGAATTTAGAATTTGTCTCGTTTTATTAACAGAACTTTTAAATCCGTTTTAATATATTATAGGATTTTTGACCTTAGATCCAGAATCTATAGCACTTTCCTAATAGATTATCTGCTTTCTCACTTGTTAAACTTGTTTATATATATATCTATATATATATATATATCAAATGATTATTTTTTCTATTATTAATTATTACATAAAAATTAATTTGCATTATTTACAGAACATAGGTAACGCAATGAGTATTAAGAAGTTATACCCTCTTCATTCTACTTATCTTGTTATGGTATTAGTGGAGTACTTAGTAGTATTATTATACTATAGATTTAATAATTTATGTAGACACCACTTTTTATTTTTCTATATGTTTTGATTTTAAGTATGTGGTTAATATTTGTATCAAATTTATTATTTATTTAACTATTCTTCTTTATTATATAATAAATACATAACCACCTTATCTTAGCCAATAAAAAAAAAAAAACCTAAATACATATTTATAGTACTAATAGAAAATATGATTAAAGTTGTTATCATCCCCGTTTACATCCATTTATTATTTTAGGAACTAGAAATTTTAGTTAATATGATATTAATAATTTATCTTTTATCGAGTAATGTGCTTTTTCATTGAGTTTTTCGAAAATTCTCTAACTAGTAGTAAAATATTAACAAGTTTTTAATCATATCCTAAAACTTGTTCCAAAATTTTATCGAATAGTATATTATATGATTTTTAATTGGTTAGATGAGTCAAGTATTTATAACAATCTGTCTTGTTACATCCTTAGCATAATGGTCTTGGAAGTAGTGCACAATTGTTTTACGCTATGCTTATATAAGTTTTACTAATTTAAGGTATTTAAATGTTTAAATGGTATGAGTATGTAAGATATGGGGTTTTTCGCCTTCGTGATAAATTAGACGTATTATCCTTAAAACTATTGTATGAAACCTCCTGTTTTTAAAATTAAGGACTTGCATATCTGAAATAGATGTGGGTTCACTTGTTTAAATTGCGTAGCAGCTTATGTGTCAAATGCACTGACACAAAAAATGTTATAAAATAATTAATTTATTATGTCATCCAAATTGTTGACACGGTAGATACGAAATTAACTTATTTAATTTCCACGGTGTTTCGAAAAAAAAAGAAGAAGAAGGGTTTATGATGCCTAACTCCAGACAATTAGTGACCATCTCTGTTTGAAACATCCCTATGTCAGGGCATGCCGGTGCCTTTGATTCTTTTATTTTATTTTTGGACCATCAACAGTATTTTCCTTAAAAATGGAATGCTGCCTTCTATTTTGAAATCATAGGATTTATCTTGGGAATATACTATTTAGTGCTGTGTATTCGAGAGATATTTCAAACAGACCTGTTTTACTAGTTGTTTCAGGATTATGGTGGTTAATTTTTTTTTTTTTTTTTTACTGAAACGTGGTGAAAATTAAATTAATTAATTACATGTCTATCATATCTGCAACATGAAACTTAGAAAATTAACTATTTTATAGCATTTTCCATGTTACTGAATTTGACATATAAGTTACTACCCAATTAAAAGAAAAAAAAAAGTGGATCCATATCTATTTCAACGGTGTAAATACTTAATTTTAAAAATGAGAGATGTTCATCCAATTATAATAATTTTAAAGGATGATCCATATAATTTATATTAGTTTAAATAGAAGATTTGATAAATTAAATCAAATGTGGGTCGATGCATATATTTATGGGTACATTTTCAATCAATATTTTAATATATGAGATATTTGGATTTATGCACAGATTCATTTTTCCTAGAAGTATCGATAGAAATCCAATCAAAATGATGTACCTTAATGGAAATAGTATGTATTAACGAGGTCCCCAAAAACTATTTTTAAAGGCACAAGCGACCACATAGTGCAATAAAGTAGACAAATGCAAATGACCTTTTTGACAAGAAAGTTGGATGTGATTAGTAGGAAATGAACCTGATGGTGTTTAAGAGGCAAATAAAACTAGAGACTAGTAATAGTGAATATTGTCCAAACGCGTGAAATAGGTGAGAAATCACATCTGCCTGAAGACAAACATAGAGATGGAACATGTATGCAAACGGGCCATATAGTTTGATGGTGTTATCCATGATAGCTGAGCAAAACCAGCAGCGCCAACCTGTAGTTACAAGAATCGAGAGAGACGACTAGTCTCCTTGATTTTGTCTGTACTGTACTGCAGCTCTGTATATATAGATGCTTAATTTTAAGTAGATGAAATCCCTATTTGGTTTTGTTATGCCATTTGTTTTTCTCTATTGTAAAGTGGTTGAATCGGAATCGCTTGGTGAAGGTTCGGAGGCCAGGTCTAGCTCCAGCAATACGTGACTGGGTCTAGCACTGGTTGAGCCCTACCTCTCCATCCTTTACAATAACATAAAATCACTCGAAACAAAGTGAATCTTTGTTTATATATAAGGCCAGTCACTCTCATGAATCTTTAATAAATACGTCTATAAAGTGATTGTTCTAAGTATTTCAAACATTGAATTTAGATACAAGTTAGAAATACGTCCTTTTAAACCATATTATAAATATAAAGTGATCTTTAGGATATTAACATCACACAAAACTTTCAAAATTTAAAAGCAGTTCATATTTCATTGTATTCTTTATAAGTTCGTAGAGTTCGGAATGTTTGGAATAATTTTTTCTTTTTTCATTTTTTTTTTAAGAATTTAGTCATAGTCACCCCATTTTCCTTACAATATTTGCCCCTGGTACTTATTAGCATAGGATGGAACCATAAATAATTAATAGCTTCTTTAACTAAATTAATTTCATAGACATAGGTGCAAAACTGTTCCATAAACATAAGTTTAGGCATATAACATGACACTTACACTGTCCGCATCCCCATCCGGAACCCAACCCAAAGAATCGTAATTACGGCCTATTTTCCCATCTTTATTCCTAAAACCCTCTCATCCAAATTAGAAAATCACATTATTACCCCCTAAATAAGACATCAAACCCCAACCTTTCTCTCATAAAACCAATCAACCTTCACCTCTGGAACGCAAGCAACACATCAATCGTAACCCTGATCTCGATCCACTGTGCTACCTCATCTCTGTCCTCTTCCATCACTCCTCGTGATTGAGCTCCACCGCAGCCCCCAATTCCTCCCATGCATTCGAGTAAAAATCAAAGGAGACAAGACTGGAGAATTCTTTTGGGGAAAAACATACAATTGTAAAATCTGGATCGTCGAACAATGCAGCGTTTTCCGTTAATTTTCTATTCTTGGTATTTTCGCAGGAATCTTCACACGAAGGTTCTTGTGGCTGTGATTCAACTCCTTTCCGCGATTTCTTCCAAAAGTGCTACGACGTGGAGATTTCCATGTTAGGTTCCAGTGATTTCTTCGGAGTTTGGGTTTCGTGACTGGGAGGTGTTGGGACAATCTGGTTAGGGTTCCAAATTGGGGTAATGTCGAACAGCAGCGTGTTTCAATTTGTTTTTTATATTTTATTATTCATTTTAAGATGGGTGATTTTGGTATTTCTCATAGGTTATTCCGTGTCAAGTTTTACCATGAGAACAATGCAATAATAATTTAATAATACTCTATTAAACACCTTAATATCTATTGTTCATTTATTACACTTTTATCATATTTTCAAGTAATAATAATTGCATTCCTCTATCATTTTATTTAGGGAACTAAACAGGCTCTTAGTGTAGAAAAATGTAACTGTAAAGGCTCTTATTGTAGAAGAATGCAACTGTGAAGAAGGGTTAGTAAAGAGGCTTTTTTCTCCTGTTTACTTGCTCCGTCTATTATTATAATTTTGAGGTAGGAAGACTAATACCTAATCATCCTTTAAGATATAAATATTCATATTGTTAAATTATAAATAACTTAACTAGTAAAAAGTTTGATCGATTCAATGTTAATGTCATATTGATGGTGACATTGCTAAATCAAATTGAAAATACCCACTTTACTAGCCATAGCTATCGAAAAATTATTATAGTGATTCTAAAAATGTTTTGGTAAATTGTAAAGTTATCCTATTATATTTATTTCATGTGTCTTTTTATTTTAACATGGTGCCTTTAGACTTGAATGTCCAAATAAATCTTAATTTTGACTATCCTATGCCTTTATGTTTTTTGGCCAAGACTCATGTGCCTATCTTGGAGGGTCTAAATGTACATATTTAAAAGGTTTAGGTTTGATTAGATAATTTTAAAGGTAAGAGAAGATTAAGTGCAAATGAAGAACAACACATAAGGGTATATTTGCAATTAAATTCCCCCCCCCCCCCCCCCCCCCCCCCCCCAATATTAGGAAGGCAAGATAACAACTCCAGTAAAAAAAACTTTGGTAAATAAATGAATAGTTAGAAAAGTAGTAAAACCTAAAGTTTATTATATAATAATTTATGATACCTAGAAACATCTTTTCATAAGTAAGAGTATCTTGATCATTTCAGGGATTTACTAAAACCTTATCTCCCTTAAGCACCCTCTCTAAAACCTTTAATCCTTACCAAATAAGGACTAATTCCTATCCTTTGTACAAAAAATTAAAGAGTAGTCCCCAAACTAAACCCATAGGAAAGTTTAGAAGAGATTAAGGTAAAACTTGATAGATGACTAAAAGTAAATTCGCTCCAAACCTTCTAGCATCTTAAAATCCTCCATTTCCTATCAATCATAGCTTACACTTACTAGATTTCATTTGGATATTGTCTAGTCTTCACCAAGGACAACTTCAGGAGATTAAGGTAAGCTCTTAGGGATTATCCTCATCTAAGCTAGTTTTTGAGCTTAATGTTTGGTTTTAGAGGAGTTATACTCGGATTTTAGTGAGTATTAAATCTGAAATGAATTGTTATTTATAGATGATGGTTATGTCTAGCCTTATTATCAAGTTTCTCTAAGTATTTGAGCTGATTCAAGTAAGTTCTACTTGTTTTCCCTCTTTTAGTTTGGATTATTTAAGACTTGTTGGAGTTACGTTAGAAGGATTAATGTTTGTAGCTAAGTTTGGGTGGAGTTTTAGAATCGGGATTTGTTAAAGAACTTGTTTATGTTCATGTATTTTTTTGAGTTAAGAAGTTGGAATTTTTGGGTTTGTGTTCGAGTGAACCTTTCTATAACATTAGTTTCAAATCTTTGATTGCTTGAACATGAATTATCTTACAATAAACTTTAGATTCTACTTCTTTTTTTTTTTAATAAATTAATAATTATTTATTTATTCATTGATCTATTTATTCATGGAAACTTTTGGTTTTAATTGTCATCTTTCCTTCTTAATTTTTTTTTAAAAAAATAGTAAATTATAAATACACCCCCTAGTATTTGCTTCATATGCAAGCATTTTGACTATTACATGCCCATTTTTGGAGTCTAAATACAACTTTTTTAAAGATTTAATATCTAAATGTACGATTTTAAAGATAAGATTGTTAAGTATATATAAAATAAATATAATAGGATATAATTATAAATTACCTAAAATATTTTGAATAGTGTTATTTCGCTATTATCTATCCGATAATAAGCTTTGCCAGTATTGGCATAGTTGTTCTATCTCTTGATCCTTGTTTTGAAGCATATAGGAGCATAGGTATCTAGAAATGAAAGTGTTATTTTAAACTTTTTCTTTTATTTTCCATTTTTTTGGAAATGTTTTATAAATATATTAACATATATATATAAAAGTAAGGGTGTTCGTGGCTCAACTCAAAACCTTAATTTATTAAATTACTTCTAGTTGTTTGAGCTTTAAACCAAACTACTTCTCCGATTTGGTTTGATTTATTTCAAATTGCTCATAAAAGTAACTTGTTCTTATCGATTGTGCTAATTGTCATTGTTGTCGGACCTAACCTGAACTGGTCGGTACAATCGGAATAAGCCATGTGGACGGGCTGGTCCATGTTCTATGCTCGATTAAGCATCGACCTAGATTGACCCATAAGACTCTATAGGTTCGATCGTGTCTGGGTCTTTTAGATCCGAATGCACACCCATTTAATGAAAAAGGGCAAAAGTAAAATATAAACATAAAATAACTTCATGATTCATAGCCAAACATGACTATTTGAGGATTAACATAACAGAATAACAGTAGGTTACCGATTTATTCCGTAGTACTTGCAAGCTTTAGTTATCCTCTCAGTAAAAGTCTTTTTCACTTTGGCTTTTTGAAATTAAAGTCACAAAATCAATCAAACCAAATATGTCTTTTACACTTTGATGGTAATTGAACATAGTGATGATTACATAATTTATCTATGAAGAGCCTGTTGTTAATTGTTATTGGATGTTGCTCAACAGCGTTATTTAAATTCATTTATTGAGAATAGAAATCGTAATATCTACATCATGCGACGAAATTCCAGTTGTTAATTATAATTTTCCTTTTTAACATGAGAAAAATTAAAAGCAATGGTTTGTTCTATATTAAATATTATCAATTATTACCATATAAGAAAATAAATTTGATCCAAATTTTAAAAAATTGATAAACCAATAATTGGATCTCCTATTAATTAAAGCTTCTTCCTTAAATTAATTTAAAGTTGGTCTAAGTTTGGATTATTTTCACCTATTTATCGTTTAGGGTATATGTTTTATGTTAATTTAATTGGCTAATTGATTGAATTGATCTTATTATGAATTTGATTGAGTAATTTTACACTTATTTTCTTTAAATATTAAATATGATGAATTATATTTTTATTTCCTATTAACCTTGATTCAACTCTTTATCCTTTAATCTTCTCACATATTTGGTCTAGATTAACCTTTCGAATTGGGTCCGACAATGTTGCTAATAGTTACATGAGTTTTTAATTAAATGTTGATGCTCAAATTGAGAGCATTACATAAGAATAAAGCTACATGACATTGTATCAAATGGCTTGGATCATATGTAATAGTAAAGGTACATGAGTTTGCTTGAAAAATGAGAGACAATAATGAAGGAAAAGGAGTGCACTATGGAGATTAAGAGTGAGATGAGAGACCATAAAAAAAATAAATAAATAAGTTAATATGAAATATTATGAGTTTTTAAAACTATAAGATGTCGCTTATATTTTATTTTTAGTAGAACCAGTTCGGTTTGGGTTCAAGCATTTTGGTTTAGTTTTTTAAACCAAATCGCAAACTAAACCAAAATACAAAATAATGTATTTTGTGGTTCGATCTTATTTGAAATGGTTTATTTTGATTCGATTTAATGAACAACCCTAAATAAGAGGAAATAAAAAGAAATGGAAAATTTTCCACTTTTAAGCCATTATATTTTTCTCCGAAAGAAAGCGGGGAAAACAGTAGAAAAGAGTTCAAAAGTTATAAAAGCACACATAACATCCAAGTTTACTTAATAAATAAAAAGGGTAGTATTACCTATTGAACAATCTCTTCCTTTTCATTATTTATGTCATATGATATAAACAGTGAAATTGAAAAATTTTCTCTTCCATTTCCTTTCTATACAATATGAAAATCATATTCTTTTCCATTTTCATTTCGTTTCGTTTCCTTTCCTTTCTACTCATCTTCACTTGTTCTTTTATTCTAAAAATTCGTCAAACACAACCGGTAAGGTGAAAAATGAAGTATCCTTTACCATTTCTCTGCCTCAGATTTGCATTTCCACGTGTAAGACGATGACGAAAAGTGTAGGGATATGTGTCCTATTAGGGGCATCTGTTGTTAAATTATTAATAATGAAAGTGGGCGCATAAGACTACAAGGAAAACGCGTCCCTCAAGTATATATATTTGGTTAAAATTTTGTCATTAAATGTTGGATATTCCAACGGTTTTATTTTGATTTTATATCTATTACATTTAAATAATTTAATTAATCATATTTTTAACGATTTATTTTAATTTTATATCTATTAAATTTAAATAATTTAATTAATTATATTTTTAACGATCTAAAAATATCATTAAGAGTGAAACCCATCCTATCACAACGAGTTAAATCCATCCTATCACAACGAAGGATCGTAAGAGCTTATCTCTTTCCAATGCAGTTTTTCCTTCTATAGACCCTATGCACATAACGTCCATATGTATTAGGTCCACACTAGAACTTTTCTTCCATTACTGATTATTTTTCAGTAAGATACAAAGAAACACCATCGTCTATGCTGTAGCTCTCTTCCATATAAGTCCAATACTACCGCTAATGGCTTTTTGGTCAAGAACATGTCTTCACAATTTATGAGTGAAATCTACCAAGACAGCAATTTTCAATTTTCATGTCATGTAGTAAATCAGTAGAAGCACAATCTTCTGCTAAAGGCAGATGCATCTCTCTTCCATTCAGATATCCTGAAGAGAGTAGATTATCGTTTGCACTAACATTTGATAGACATAATGATAAGACTACACAAACTGGTGTTGGGATACGCCGCTCTTTTTCAGCCAAAGAGTAGATATGATAATATTTGCTTAACTACACTCGGCAGACCCCCATTGGCGAGCATCGTCGTCTCACATTCCATTGAGGGTAACAACCACTTTGCGAGAAGCAGCAGCATCTCTATGCTCACAAAGCCATATGCCCTGAAATGTACAGGAAATAGGTAAGTATTGTAATGTATATTGTCTGCAATGAATGCACAGATCGGAGACAGCCTAAAGATTGACAACCTAGTGCAGCCATACTTTCACCCAAGAAACATAATGACACCGCATCCAGCTTTTAATGGAGTAGACTATAGAAGGCTCAAATGTGAAAAACTAAATCACATGATAAATTTAGATGGATTCTATCATGGTCATAACGTTGTCCAAAAGCTAGAAATGGAAAGATGTTAATTTACCTGCCAAGTTCCCATGTTAAGCTTTCCGTTTGTAATTGGAATCCTGTGAAGGACCAAATGCAATATTAACGGGAGATTGAACGATGTTTTTTATTTTTTTCATCCAATCAGTAACTTAAAGAAAGGGTCAACATACATCAGGCTGCAACCAAACATTGAAGACTTGATGTGCGCTGGCATATCATCTGGGCCTGAAAAGTTTAACTTTCCAATGTCAGTACATTGGAAATCATAGAAAGACAAGAAGCAAACATGAAACTACCAAAACACGATTTGTTCCACTGGTTACTATTTTAGCATGCCTACTGCTGGGGTGTTAGAAGAAGCACTTATGTGCCACAAGCACAAAAAAGATCAAACCATCTGGTTTTTCCAGCATTTGATACAGAAAAAGGTTAACAATAACGCAATGCCTATACAAGTGTATCTTTACATCTACATTGATATGCAGTTAGGCATAAGGTTCAGCTTTTCTGCTAAACTCTGTTCACCATCTCTGCTAAGCATAGTACTTTAAGTAATAATCCAGTTAGGACCACCGACAACGACAAGCACAGTGTCCTAAGCAGTCCTTTTAACGTTTTGGCCACACAAGCAAGAGAGGAAGAGATCACTGACCTTCTATTGTGTGCTTCCAGGGTGCAGAATGGCCCTGAATCACATCAAGGAATATAAAGTTATTCAGTCACTATCACTCTGATTGTCACAAGAGCTATTGGAGAGAGAAAACCACCTCTGGAACTATCTTATTGAGAAAGGTCTCTGTATCAGCCAGTACATCCGAGTCATAATTTTCATTGATGGTAAGAGAAGCACTAGTGTGTTGAACTGAAAATTTCAGCATCAAGTCAGTTTCCTTTACACAGATGATGTTAATGATAATCACAAACCAACCATCTCCACTTACGGAATAGATGAGCAAGGCCACACTTAAATCCTGATAAATCTTGCTCGATTTCCTTTAATATCTGCATGAAAAATATTAGAATGAGTGAGCTATCAATGGAGCTGCAATAGCTATGCAATTTTGTAATGAGCAATACTCTTAAGGTGAGTTTGCTATTTGGAAAACATATCTATTTATTATTTAATGCTTTTAACAAGCTAACCTTACCCTAGGGATCTGAAGTTTGTTGTGGTGACTAATGGTTTATAGTGGTAGGTGTTGATTTGCAGCAAAATCGTTTTCCTCATTTTCCTATTATTCTTTTTCCTAGTAGCTGTCTATAACTAACAGACAGCAAGCTCCAACATCAATGTTGACTAATGCCTAACACTGGAAACTACCCACAAATGCAACTACCTCTTAATGTACTATGGTAATCAAAGATTAGATTATACTACAAACAAGGAGACTCCTACAAAGTTTTGAATGAAACTTTCTCCTAGAGTGCCAGACTGCAGGCACTAATAGACCTGAATGTCCAGCCAAAACTGAATCATAAGTTAATGTAATCAAAGACATTAATAGCCAATTTGTTCGATCAAGCAGCTCACAAACCAAAATTACTTTGCATGAAAGAAATCTCAAGCCTCCTGTATGCTAACATGTACATGCTAAACTACATTAGCAGCAATTTACAGACTCCTTTACCAATCATTGCATCTCGCTCAGCTAGGGATAGTTAAAGGGCTTTCTCTTATTGAGATACTTCAGAAAGACACAAAAGAAACCCCACTTGTAAGCTAAACATTAAAGTTGTCTAAACGAGAAACTGAGAATACTATGTCTCTTGACATAATAAACTAATCGATGTTAATCTTTGCTAGCTTTGGAAACACTAGCAGTCAATGAAAATTCTGCTAACCCAATCTCCTTAATGCCCTCTCTGGAATCATACGCAACACCAATTAGTTCATAGAGCAATTGCAGTCACTAATGCCCTAAAAAATAGTATTGACTTGACATGACACCATAAATTGCCCCATAACATGATTTCTCAATTCCGTTCTTCTCTCAAGGATGCTGCAATTTCTCAGTTCGTTAATTTGATACGAAAGGCCCACTATTATGGCTTATGTAAACACCCCAATTCCATACACCCAGGGTTTGTTGTAATGGACCATCGAGGTTTCTCATACCTATTTGATATCTCTCTTATTTTGCTTCTTTTTTTTTTTTTTTTCATTCACCAGAGGCCGCATGTCTATTTATTCTCATTTTCTATAAAATTTTAAATTATGAAATTATATAAAAAATTTCATTACCATTTTCTCAAAATTCAAAATTACAAAGCAGTTATTGAATTATGATTCGAGATAGCTTAATTTGATAAATTCGAATGTTATACCTAAACTGTCTTAGTGCAAAACTTCATCCTGATTGATCATCTATTGAATTGCTTAAATAACACTAAGAAACTAGAATAGAGTCTATTGAAAAATGAATATAACAAAATCAATTTCAATTATTTCATAAGCCCTAATCAAGAGGGTTTATATGTTATCAAACAGACGGTGTTGGTTGGGATAATGTTCGTTGTACCTTGGAAGTGACGAGATGGCAACCACGCCTTTGCGGAGGAAGTGTGACAGTCTTTTGAGCCCACTTAGGGCCTGTCGCCGCCATGGAAATGGACGTGCCGGTCGTTTCACGACGGAAATTGTTTTTTTTTTTTTTTTTAAACCCTGTTGCACCGAGAATTGATTCACTTTACTAGACTGTGCCCTTCCCACAAACACATTCGATAAGCTACATTTGGTTACAATAAAATATCTTTCTAATTTTAGTGCATTTTTAATAATATTTATTTTCTCCATGTAAGTTAAAAACCGGGAAATAGATTAAAATAAGAAATAGTTATAATATGCATGATGTGGTAGTTATTTGGCACATGGTGTTAAATACCATATTTAAATGTAAATAAAAATATATAAAATTACCAAAAAAGGGAAAATTAGAAAAATATATAAATTAAATAGTATAATTAAATATTATACTTAATAATAAAATTAGTTGAAAAATAAAAACTCAAAAAAATAAAAAAGGAGCCAATTAAAGAAGAGGAAATTCAATTTTCAAGTTTTAAGATAGCTAAACCAACTACAAAATTATTAATAGGTCATGACTCACTTAATAAAGTAAATCATCGGCCAATAAAGTAGTCGAAGAGAGTCGCACAATAATCCCATGGCTATAGGTAACTGCCAATGGTCCTTTTCTTAATAAAAATAAAAAAAGTGAAGGAAATCCATTCAGTTTACAAATCATAGATCACAAATCACTGATCACAATAGAGTTGTTCAACTCAATTGGATTTCCTTGCATTTTTCTTTTTTTCATAGGTAGTTACTTATAACTGTTTGGTGGGTCGAATAATTTACTTTTTTAAGTATGATGCGACTTAATTAGTTCATGATAGATTCAACTACTCTAAGGTTAAGAAGTGTGGTCAAATCTATTTTTCCATATTTTTAGCCCTTTTTTCTATATTCTAATTTTTTATTTTTCAATTTATTATATAATATATATTATAGTAATGATATTATTTAGTTTCTAATTTTTCAAAAAATTTTAATTTCTTCTTTTCCTTTTTTATTATTTTTCTTTTTCTATATTTTTATGTAATTTTTTATTATTTATTTATTTTTTCTATTTATTCGTATTTAAATATACACATAAACTCCATGTTTACCACATTAACGTTGTGTGGTAGATAATTGCTACATCATATACACCTAATATTGTTATAATAGCAATTTTTTCTTATTAGAATTGCATCTCATTTTACTTAATCGAGTAGATATTAGGCATATGCTAAAGCATAAAGGTCACAAAGTTGATCTAGATGTAATTTTACAGAGTATGCTCCACATAATAGGATATAGATATAATTTTCGTACTAGTCTTTTAAAGAATCTATTAATTTTAGTCCAAACTGCAAGCCATGTAATAGAGTGCATTATCTATTTACATCTTTTTTCCTCCCTAAAAGGAAAAAAAGCAAGGAGTGCAAATGGTACTCATAATTCATGAAAGATGATTTTGATAGAGATTTGTGAAAAGAAATTTATACGCAAATTTGTAATGAGGTATACAATACATATATATTTATCTATGAATGTGTGTGTATATATATATATTCGGCTTTTGCTTATATTTTGGTGATGTTTTGAGTTTTAAAACTCAAAATTTTCAAGTTCGAACCTTTGCATTCCTATTTATATAATAGGTCATCATTTGGTAATCCCGTTTTCATTTTTTGTTTTTGTTATATTCATGTACTCATTTTGATTTTGTATCCATCTTATAATTTGAAAATTTTCCAATTTTGAATATTATTGTTATTGCAATTATTATTAATTTAATATTTTGGTCATTTTGAAAATTCAAGAGATGAAAACAATCAATGGATAATCTAGCTCAAGGGTCACACTTCTAAGGCTTAGGTTAAGTTGGTTGCAGATAGGGTTGAGATCTAGGTTAAGTCAGCCTCAATCGACTAAAAGGTTTAGATTGGATCCTATTTGATTGGTTAGGAATGGGTTGCAAGATTTGGGGCCAGATTAGTCAAGAGTGATGTTGTCTTCACGTTATTGATCTCAAATAATGTTTACTGATTCTTAATATCCAAATTCAAAAATTCATGCAAAAACATGTCTTTATTTTTCACTATAGTCCAAATTCATATTGAAACAGTTTTAAACTATAATTGATAATCAAATCACATCTCATCCTGCTTTCCCTGTTTGATTCTTTTATGGAAAGGACCTTCTATTATATTTCATCTGATGAATCTTATTAAAAATATATTTAAATATAAATTCAAGCTGGTTTAATTAATAAGTCTAAATTTGAAATCAATGAGTATTAGCTTTTTAAAAAAATATTCTTCCATGGCCATAAGGGGTTATGAGATCTAAAGGTGAGGAGAGATATCTAAATATGAGATACTGTATGAATCATTGGTTCCAAATCATCAATACATAACTATAGGATTTTTGCCATTTTGAGGCTTCAACCAAATTTAGTTCTCCAATTTCTTATCTTATTTACTAAATTAAAATCAAACTCAAAAACCTTATTTCATGATCAAGCATACAATAAGAAATTATCCATACCTACTTACATGGACAAACCTAAAGATTTCTTGAAGGGGCCCTAGCCCCTTTCTTCATTGCGAGGAAGGGTTTTATTGGATATTTCAAAAATTTTATTAGCTTTGCTTAGTAAGAAATATACAATTCTAAAAGCACTTTTCATGTATTTTAAAAATAAAATATGTATTTAAATTGATAAGTTAACTAGTGTAGGTAATTAGTGAGAAATTATAATATCTTAGAATCCAGAACACTAGAGTGCGCCATGTGTCTCTAACCTCTACTGATACGTTAGGCGTAATCCTTAACTAAGATCTCCAAACAATCACAATTTAACCTCCCATGATATTAAAAAATTTTAATTCTCCAAATAAATATAGTGTTCTCCAACCATATTTCAATATTATTTAAGACTCGAATAAACTTACATAACTCTAACACAAACTTCACAATTTTCTAAACATTTTTATATATATTATAAAAGAAACTCCAACTACTCTACTTTAACCATACAGTTTGGCTAGAGAAGTCTCAAGTGACTTCTCGTGACCTAAGATACAGTAATAAAAGTAAATGCTAAAAGTTTCATAACTGATTCAGCCCCAAACCTCAATCTTACTAAACTACATGAAACCATTACTAATATCTTAACAACAATCGCAAAATCTGTTGCACTATCTTAAAGTTCAAGTCACTGTACCAGCTTTGCCCTGACCTATACCTATACCTAAAAAAAATTAAAGAAGAGATGAGTCGAAGCTTAATACAAAACACACAAGCATATGCATATGAGCAGACATTCACAATTTGACATGTGATTACAAATTTCAACCTTATATGATGCAATAATTAACAGGTTATTATCTTTTGACTTAACTGTTACCCAACATAGGGGTATTCATAACCTCGATACTCGTATATATAATACCATATAAGTATTGATATGGGTTCTCTTTAATACCCTAATAACTGTGTCGAATTCTAAATTTATCTAGATCATTTCTAAGCAAAACTCTATTTGGGACACTGTCACGCAAGAATCATTAGGATGCCCTCTACCTTTACCCCCACTGTGCACTCCCCCTACCCCTTCCCTCGAAGGATTGATCCTCTCAATCCCTTAGGCCTAGTTAAACATACGCAACATACATTCACTTAACGTCCAATTATTATTTAATCCTATTATATTCATTAACCTAATATCACAACTAATAAGCAAGTATCTTGTATCTAATTTCATTGATTTGTTAGAAAGCGAAACAACAACCTTCTAGAACTTATCATAGCATAAACGTCAAAACTTAATTCATGGCCTCAATTCATACTAAAATGACATACCTTATCTTATGCTTCGTTCACTTAAGGGGAATTGGAATTCAATTCTCTCTTTATTTTTTATTACAGCATTCACTTGGTTTTTTGTCTTTGAATCGCAATTCTTAGGAATCCTTATTACGTGAAATTAAGTAATAAGGATACTTTGATTTAAGTCATAAAATTTTATATTTTTCCAAAAATAATCTCATATTAATTTAACGATAACTACTATTACCATTGCCATTGTTACTACCGACCATTATTACTACTACTATCGACCACCATTACTACGATCTCAATCACCACTGCCACTATTACCATCGTATTACCACTTACCACCAACCACCACCACCTATCGTCACCGCCATCGTCATCGCCAACCACCGCCACCATCACCACCACCACCACCACCACCACCATCACCATTGCCATTGTTACCACTACCATCACCACCAACATCATTACCATTACATTACTGCTACTGTTACCACCATCACCCATTATCACTACCGTCGCCATCACCATCGCTACCGTCTGTCACTACCACCACCATTACCTCTGACCATTGTTATCATCACCACCATTGTTGTAACTACCCCTACCCCCCCTCCAAGTCGCTACCCCAGCCATTGCCACCACCATCAACCACCACTATTAAAGTACCATCAACTACCATTGCTGTCGACTGTTACTATCGCCTCTGCTCCCGTAGTCGATTTCCACTACTATCACTTATTACTTTAGAATTACTTAAGAAAGAAAATGAATCAAGAGCAATTTAGTTATTAAAGTTTTATTACGTGTCTATTCTTAAGTTGTTTATTAATTTAACTAAACAAAGTAATAGGTATTACATCCTTATTACATTCCTTAAGAATTCCAATTATATTCCTCTCTTATTCCATTTAGTGAAGTGAATAAGCTATTACTCTCTAACTTATCTATTGTCACCCCTTAACCTAAGGTCATAACTCATATACACTTATAATTTACGTCACTTAAGGTACCTAAGATTAATAAGATAATGAAAAGGTATGTAAAATGTTTTAAATGAAGAATTAGGTTTAAAAAAACTTTGAAAAGGATTAGAAATGAAAAAACACACTCAAAAAAGCTTAGGAAAACCAAAGGAAACATTACTTCAAGAAATGGGGGTCGGGTGTTCGAATACTAGTTTGGCTAATGTCTAGATGCCATGCTTAAAAGAGTATGGTCTTGATACTGGTGTCCGAATGCTAAGGGGGTTGGCATCTGGATGCCTATTGCACTTTATAGAATTTTGCAGATTGTAACAACACGAACATCCCACGTGTATTGTCTTACCCTTTACTGTTTCAAACACTAATACTCCTAAACTGAAACCCCAATAGAACAATATGACCATACAAAACTAAAACCTAATACAAATCACCCTTATAACCAAATTCTCATCCCAACCATATAATCAAAATGCAACCAATGGAAACGCAACAAACAAGGAATGCAAGAACATAATATACCTGTTGCAATTCGATTCTAGTGCGTCTACCATTGCTGACATGATGTAAAATACACATAGGACTATCCTAAGGTCGCTTTACCCACTACCTTACGTGGAAAAACAAGATTCCTTAAAAAAATCGTAACAAAGCTTAAAGAAAATGTATAACATGACTTACCTTAGAGATTCTTGCCCTTAAAATCACTTTCACCATATGAGATTCGCCGTGGAACACCCAAATAGACTTCTCAAATTCATGGTGAGGTTGTCCTATGCGAAAAGAGGGGTTTTTTTAAATAAAACAACGCAAGAGAATAAGGTCACAAGACACGGTACTAGCACTACTTTTGTTCTCTCAACTTGAAATTGCTTGATCTTTGTTGTTCTTGCTTTGTAGCTTCAAGAACACGTGGAAACCCTTAGGAGCAATTGTTGCACGTATGAAAAAAGAATGAGAAAAGGGTTTTTGAAAACCTTAACGACCCTTTATATACTTAGGGTTCATTAAATCTTTCCCATTCTAGTAATGCCTTTTGTTATAACCGCTAATACTGGACATGCCCTTAACTATAATACTAATTTTTTTTTTCTTTCTCCTTTTATTTTTCATTTTTTTTCAGGTTTTACATAAATCCTTTTCACATATACAAGTCGTTGGATATAATTTTTTAACAATGTACTTTATGATATTATATGTCTTAATTTTTCATAATTTCAACAAATAAAATTTTTATAAATGTAAAAGTTAATTATGGGATTTTCATCTATGTTTTATAATGGTTTTATAAGACACACCTTAAAATAGCTTTTACACATAAGGTCAATTAAATGAGTACCTATAGATCTATAAGGAGCAAGTATGGCCTTACATGGTTGCATCCATCTAAACTGTAGGAAATGGAATTTGTTAATTTCAAACAATACTCTTAAAAGAAGTAGAAGAAGAGAATACAACAAACTGTATTTGCTAAAATTGAAAAGTTCTTTTTTTTTTCTTTCACTCATTGTCTCTCATTTTGTATATGTTTACAATATCTTCTATTTATACTCTTTCTTAACAACAACTAATCATCAAATATCTACTAAAAAATGAATGGATTTACAAAATTGCTAAAATTAGTTTGCTAATTTTGACTTTTTGAAGTTTTTTATTTTTAAGATGCCTTCTCAAACTTAAATCTTTCACTTAAATATGCATTTAGAATTGGTGATTTAGACCATAGTCTTGAATTTTTCAAACAAGTCGATCTTCAATGTCTTTGTCATTATCTCTATAACTTGTTCTTTAGATTTACAAAACTGGTGTTCAATTCCCCATAGTTGACAAGTTCTCTAATATAGTGAAATTTGATATCATTGTGTTTGCTTTGCTTATGAATCATAGGATTTTTAGCTGTTGCCATAGCAGATTTATCGTCATACCGAACAATCGTTGGACCTATCTAACCTACTTTAAATCTTTTAATATACTGGATGGCCAAATTGTTTGACATGTTGCTATAATGTACTTTGCTTTTGTTGTTGCTAGAGCTACCACTTGTTTCTTTTTTTAAGATTATGAAATAACTTCTTTTCCTCGGTAAAAGACATATCCATATGTGCTTTTGCGTGTCTCAATATCATATGCCAATCACTATCTATATATCCTATTAAGTTGCAAGAATGAGAATGGATATAGTAAATTCCATGATTTTGTGTACCACTAAAATAGTGTAAAATCCTTTTAGGTACTTATAAGTGTGACTGGTGTGATTTCTCAATGAAACGACTAATAAGCCTTACTCCATAAACAATATCAAGTTTAGTGGATGTTAAATAATAGGGATTACCCACTATGCCTTTAAAGTAAGTTGGGTTTACTAATTCTCCGCTACCTTCTTTCTTCATTTTCATACATTTTGCAACTAGAGTTCGAATCAAGGTAGCTAAATTCATCTTAAATTTCTTTAATATATTAGTAACATATTTCTTTTGTAAAACAAATATACCTTCATCTATTTGTCGCACTTCAATTCTAAGAAAATATGACATTAATCCCATATCGATCATTTCCAATCGTTAAGCCATAGCCTCCTTGAATTTTGTAAACAATGCCCCGTAATTTTCAATAATGATTAAGTCATTAACATATAGGCACAACATTAAAAGATTAACGTTGGCCTTTGACTTAACATACAATGTATACTCTTGAGAACATTTTCAAAAACCATTTTGTAGTAAATATATACATCAATACATGAATACCTAGCACAATGTGCTTTTTTAAGTCACATAAGGTTTTTTTTTTTAAGCGATAGACTTTATTCTCATGTTCTTTCTTCAAAAGTCAAGTGGTTGCTCGATTTAAACTTCTTCTTGTAATACACCATTTAGAAATGCTAATTTCACATCCATATGATAAATTTTCCACTTACTTCGAGCTATAGGAGATAAAATCATGCATATGGTTCCTAGTTTTTGCTTGTATTCTTTAATAGCTAATCTTGCTTTATAATGATCTATTTGACTATCGGGTCTATACTTTGTCTAGTACACCCACTTAACTCCAATCAATTTCTTTTTAATTGGTAGAGAAGTTAGCTCCCATGTCTCATTTTTCTCAATCGAGCTAATTTCCTTATTTAAGGCTTGAATCCATTTTTCATTTATTGCTATATCTTCATATGAAACTATATTGCAATATGCAAATAAATAAAAAATTCATTAAAGATCCATCGATCAAGTTTGAATCCTCCTCCTCATCATCATCTCTAGCCACTACATAAACTCACAATTGTGCTAGTAAGACATGAGTCCTTTGAGGATGCCTTAATGGCCTTGCATCTACTACTAAAAAAGAGATATCAACCGGTGATGTTAAATTAATGGTAGAAAGATGACACTTAGGATGTGTCTCTTCTATAGATACCTCATTAATGATAAAGTTGTTAGTTGTATTATTATTTTGATTCCACTTCCATACTTCATCTTCAAGAATTTGAACATCTCTATTTAAGATCACTTCCTTTGTGTCTAAGTTATACAATTTATAACCCTTTGTTATGTTACTATAGCCAATAAAGATACATTTTAGATTTCTGTCATTTAATTTCTTCCTCCTTTTATTCGATACATGGGTATATGCAATATACTTAAATACTCATAGGTGGGATACATTGAGTTTGTTCTCATTTTAAGCTTTTTTTAGAGTCTTTCTACAAACACTCTTTTTGGGACACCTATTTAGCAAAAAAAAAAAAAAAGTTCCCACTCTAGGCTTTTTCTAAAGTCTTTCTATAAACACTCTTTCTAAAACACCTATTTAGCAAAAAAAGAAAAAAAAAAAGAAAAGAAAAGAAAAGAAAAAAACCTTTGTCTAAAAAAGCTTTGGCAAATGTTTAGCTTTTAACATATTTCTAACCATTTCAAATATTGTTTTATTTTTTCTTTTAGCTATATTATTTTGTTGAGGTGTATAAGTGGCTGTTAATTGGTGTTGAATTCCTTTTTTGTTGCAATAATTATTAAACTCATTAGATGTGAATTCTTCTTTTTTGTCTGATCTTAAAGTCTTTAATGAAAATCTACATTGTTTTTCAACTAGTGAGTTAAGCTCTTTAAATTTGTTAAAAGAGTCAAAACTTTCTTTTATAAAATAAACCCAAATTTTCCTTATAAAATCATCCACAAATAATAGAAAATATCTTTTGTGTTCAACTAATTCTATCTCATTTGGTCCACAAATATCTATGTACACCAATTCCAACGGTTGCTTGGCTCGTCTTAATTTACCTATTGGAAAAGAGTCTTGATTATACTTTCCAAAAATGCATCCATTTATGGAGTTGTTATGGACATCAATTAAAGGTAAGGCAGTCACCATTTGTTTTTGCATAAAGAACTTTAAACCTTTAAAATTCAAATGAATGAATTGAAGATTCTATAACCAATTGCTATGTTTCACCATTGCCTATAGGTTTATCAAAGTTGTCGTTTGAAGAGACAACGAAAAGATATGATCTTTTGTTATGTTAACTTTTGTAATGGTTTTGTTGTTTAATCTCAATAAGCTTCATTTTCAATGTGAACTTTGTGATTTTGTGATCTTTTAAAAGTTGACCCATTCTTGATAAATTCCAGCAAAATCTAAGCACATAAATGTACCTGCAATTGTAACATTGGAACTATTTTTTGATTGAATACTAATATCACCTTTATTCATCATAAAAATCTTGGACTTGTTTTTAAAATTTTCTTCTCCTTACATTGTCTCATTTAGACTTGAGAATAACTCTATCTTTCCAATCACGTGATTACTACATACCATATTATGATACTGAACATTGTTGATTTTAATACCTATTCCTTATTTGCAAGCAAGTACTAAATTTTCCTTTACTACCACTGCATTTTCTTGTTCTCCACATTTACCTTATAACTGTAAGCCCCAAAGTTCAGCTAAATAACCGTAAGATTGAACTTAGAACCCAAGGTTTATGGTGATCGACTAAAGGATCCGATCACACCCAAATTATAAACTATTTAGCAAAATACCTGTAAAAATGACCCTGTAAACTTAAATTTAAGAAAACGAGTAGTAAAATAGGAGACTATAAAATTTTCAAATTTTAAGTATAATAACTGCTAATTACCGAAAAGGCAAAAAGTGTAATATAATAACTAATAAATTAGTAGAGATAGATTATATGTATACTAAAAATTTTAGAATGACCAAAATAATATTTAGGAATATTCACGTGTACCCTACATGTATTTACGTGTAGATAAAAGTACGCGTAATTTTTAAAATTGGTCGAAAACTAAGTAAATAATTAAAGAAAAATAAAAAATAATTATAAAAAAATCAGAAAAAAATCAGAAGAGGATAACTGCAATAAGATTAGGTCGTAACAGAAAAAGAAAAAAATAACCAATAGGAATTTGACAAACAAAAAGCCTAAAATCATGGAATTGGGGCAAAATCCCATCAAATTAATGCACATTAAATTCTACAATTGTCTATAAATAGGGAAAAAATTTACAGAGCACATTTGGATAGATACAAATCAGAGAAAATTAGAGAGAGTTGAAAATTCGAGAGAAAATTCAGAAAATAAAAAAAATAAGAAAAACTGTGCAGTTAGGGGTTTTAAAGGGAACCCACACCAAACGAGGAGTTGGGAGTAGACGGCCACCACCACCACATGGTGGTGGCAGCGCCCAGGCCGGCCGACAAGGCCACGGCGGCCCGCGGTGGCCGGAGCCACATGAACCGGTGAGTCCAAATTCCAGCCCGATTCTTGTATAATTTTGTAAAATTAGTTATTTTGCCCAGAAAATTATGAAACTTGTTATTCTGAGGTTTTATTGTATGTAGTTTTAGGGAAAAATATTGATTTAGTTTAATTATGTCTGGAAATATAGGGTCCTTAACAAATTGTTCAAAACCGAGCATGATTAAACCGGAAATTAAATAGGCTTAGGGATGTAGTTTGGGGCTCAAAATTTTTCTGTAGGATGCTCATGTGACATAGAACAGTGCTATGAAGCCATTTTTTTAAAATTAATTTTTGAAATTTTTAAGTTAATTTTTAGCCCTAAAATGATGGAAAAATTGGGTAATTTGGAGTTAATTAGGTGATTAGGATAGTAATTACTGATTTAGATGGTAATTATATGTTTAGGGATGTTAATCTCTGATGTGGAAACTTAATCCTAGTCTATGGAGTGTTAGGTGTAATTAATGAAGGTGTTATGTGGTAAATGTAGAAAATTAGGAATATGTAGAATTGAAAATTAATAAATATGGAAAAATTAGGTTTAATTAGATAATAAAATAATGAAAATCAGAACATAACAAATCTGAAACAAAATTTAATTTTAGGTAATTATATGAAAAATGTAAAAATTTCTCACAACATGAGTAAATTCGGTACACTAATACGGATTTAAGTGTACCGGATGGAATAAAAATGCTGACTAGGGATAGTGATCGTATTTAAGATATCTGAAAATAATGTGGTTAGTTTCACATTGTGAGTTGAAATAAATTTCTAGGGTCCGGGTACAAAACAGTACCCAAAAATCGAACTAGAATCTAATTTAGAAATCGATGCAGAACCTGAACCTAACCCCAAACCTAAAGACTTAATACCTAGATAATTAGGCATATTAAACCTTAAACAAAACCTAACAATAAGCGTTGTAGGATAAAACGAACCTATGATATTTATATGAAAAGCTGAAACCACGTTCGTGTCATAGGGATAACCGGCGATGGCCTGAGCAAATCGGACCTCGAGTGAGCGAGCGAGGAGTCGAGGTAAGTTGGGATTAATACGTTGCTGTATTTTTGGAGGCTTAAGATTATGCTTGGTTATGCTTGATAGATAGTTGAATGTGTGCATGTGCTTGATTATGGGTGATGCGATGATTCTGTTTGTTGCTTTGGCACATGTTGTATGAATTGTATGTAATGATTGATCACCCTAAATTGGACTTAATCAAATATACGACTAGTAATCATAATCGGACATGCATGGTAACCCGTTAGGGGATTTAAGACTCTCCGGCCAAATACCGAACCCTTCGGAAGGGATAGCGCAGGATTGCACAGGATTGCAAAATGGTCCCTTCTTCATCCTCAGTTGAACTAAGTGACAGGAGAGGAGGTCGCGGCGAGGGTGAAGGCAGTGGTTCGAAGGTAGTCGCGGGAGGATCAAGGTCTCCATTACACAAGCCTGGGTTTGGTCGTGAGCTGTTGCATTAACGGCAACTCCTCAACCCGGATTAGAGCGGGCGTAATTTCTCTAATCTCACGACGGGCCGGACAACGTCGTGCGATGGCATTTTGCTTGCACATGCATTGTACCTAATAAGTGCTTGAAAACCTTGTTATGTGTATGGTGTAGTTTTAAGTCCTCCGTCCTAACTTACTGAGCTGTGGTTGCTCACATCCCTATAGACGTCGTGCAGGTGCTGGCTAAGAAGCGGCAACAACTACTCTGAAGCTAGCAACCGCTGGATCTTAGGGAGTGAGGAAAAACATGTGAAAAATAAATATATATTTTTAAGGTTTAAGCTTTTACTTTAGAACTTTTCATTTTTGAATAATGTAATAACTAGGAGACTGAATTATAGTGATTATATATAATTTTTCTCTCTTTCTTAGGTAAATGTTTTGTTTAAATTACAGATTGTCTACTTCAAAGCGGATTAGTCGTGGACGCCTTGTGTGGATCAGGTCTAAGATAGCGGTTGTAAGGCCAACTTTTATCTTAGGATGGTTTACACGGCGGAGGCTGTTACGACTCTGCCACTTCGGGGCGTGACAATAACTTGGTTCAACATTCTGATGTGTAATGTCCAAGTTAACTATATCTATGACTTCGAATTTTAGACTTGTCTTATCCAATAATCATCGTTTTTCAACTTAAAGAACTTCTTTTTCCTATCTTCTCTATTAAAGATAAAATAATTTCCTCTCCCTCGACCATGGCTATGTTCCTTAACCACCTTGGTATCCACATCAATTGGTTAATTTTCCCTACATTGTAAAGCATGCTCAAAGTTAGAATTGTTAGTACGTTGCTTTATCTAATGTTCATGTGAGGATAACGCACCTAATAATCTTTCTAAGGAAAATGTTGATAAGTTTTGTTATTCTTCATTCGCTATTACAAAGAGGATCAAATTTTGAGATCAAGGATTGCAAAATTTTTTCTATGAGTCATTTATCACTTATGACCTCTCTATTTACTTGCATTTGGTTAATTATAAATTGAACGCGATAAAAATATATAGTAATAGATTCTGAGTCATCCATATGTAAATTTTCAAAATCACCACGAAGTGTTTGTAAGTGAACCTGTCTAATTCTATCATTATCATTGTAGGACTTTTGCAAAATATCCTACACTATATGAGATGTTTGTACCAATGACATTTCTTGAAATACCGTTATTTGCTTTATAGTTAAAAAATAGAAAACAACACTTTTTTTTTTTATCTTTCTTGCGCTTTTCTAATAATAGATGCTTCTCTTCCTTTTAAGTGACTTAAATGCATTTGAGTTGGTGACATTTTTAAAGCTTTTTTCAACCAAATCCTACATATCTTAGGAGGAAAATTACATTTAATTAGACAGTTTAGTCATCATAATTTTCTCCAGTTAACTTTAGAAGTGGCCCTTGAATTGTGCTAGTTGTTGCCATAAGTCTTCTTAAATGTTGTTGAAACTCCAACTCCGACATTAAATGTAGGAAACGAAATTTGCTAATTCCAAATAATATTCTTAAAAGAAATAGAAGGAGATAATACAACAAATTGTCTTTGTTAAAATTGAGATTTTTGTTCTTTCACTCACTCTTTCTCATTTTGTATATATTTACAATGTATTCTATTTATATTGTTTCTTAATGAAAACTAACCATCAAATAACTAATAAAGAATGAGTGGATTTACAAAACTGCTAAATTTAGTATGCTAAGTTTAACTTTGTCAAGTTTGTTATTTTCAACATAGACGTAGGCATGACTTAGTTCAAAATTAGCTTACATGGTCATGAATTGGCATTAACCTAGCTAGTTAATCCTTAAACTATCAATGGAATCTTTAGCTTTAAAGTTCTTAAGCAATTTCACCATTTGAACTTATAGAGCTTGTGGCTCTTAAGTCTTAAGTTGGTTCCATTAACAAAAGAAAAGAGGAGAAACAACACATAACACATTGCAAACACCCACAGTCTCTAACAAACATAAATGCTACCACAAAAACACAACACAATGCTTGAGCCCTTCCTTTCCTCTCCTATAAATGTACATAGATAATATCATACTAACACAAAAATAAAAACATATGTACATATGGTGTATAGCTCCCTTAGGGATAATTTGTAATGTTATCTCCATTTCCCTTCAAAATGTCTTCTTTATTAATATTTATTGCAATAAACATTTGTCTATTTCTATGTGAGGTTATCTAGTATAGTTCTTCTTATTTGAAAATTTTGACAAATGAATTGATTGGAATGGAGGGACTTGAGTTCAACAGTTAAAGAAAAATGAGTACAATGATTCTCATAATGTTTAATTCATTTTGCTTCTATCAGAATACAATATTTCTGAACTTTGAAAATGTATGGAAAATTTCCTTAAAAAACTAGCTAATATCATATTTAGTATCCCAACTTTATTAAATTGTGCAATGTACTATTGGCATGACTAGACACGTGGTATCCATACAAATTGACATGTGGCACTTATGATACGTCTCTTTGCTAATGTAGCATGAATGACAAGTGGCACCCATTTTAAGAGTACATATATATTCCATCATTAACCAACTTAATTGAAAGTGTATACCATACTACATTGTATATTTCTTCACATTCATTTTTGAGACAATATATAACATATAGAGGGTTTGCTTTGTGTAGGCTTGTATATGGGACAATGTATGAGGGTAAGTGGTTTTGAGTTATAATTTACAATTTTCATAAGAAAATGTGTTAATTTTGACTCGATTTTTCTCACTTTATTTAACTTTTAATTTACAAGAAAATGCTTATTCTTCAATCTACTTGATAATTACTTTAAACCATACAAATATTTCTACAAAAGCACTTATAAAATGTGTTTGAAATTCATGTCAAAATGTATTCTTTAAGCACATTTTACAGTTGAAGAGGTCACTTTAACATAGATTTCAAGACTGTTTAGAAGTGTATTTATAGAAGTCTTTGTATGATTTAGAAGTAATTATAAAGTAGATTAAGGATTAAGTATTTTTTTGTAAATTAAAAGTTGAATAAAGTGAGAAAAATCAAGTTAAAATCAAATCACTCTTTTGCAAAAACTATAAATTATAGTTCAAAATTCCTTACCCTCATACATTGTGCCACATTGGAAGCCCACACAAGACAAATCCTTCATATGTTATACATTGTTCGAAACATTAATGTGAAGAAATGCTTTAGAGCATGGTGTAATCGGTCTTGGATCTAAGGTTAGCCTTTGGTTGACTTTTTAGGATGCCATGCCACGTGTTGATTTATGCCATTGCCATGTGTTAGTTAATAACACATTAGCGAGTGCTATGCCATGTGTTAATTAATGCCTTTACCACGTGTCATTTGATGTCTAATGTCATGTTAACAAATGGACACTAATAGAGCTGCATTAGAATATATATAAATGATCACGTAAACTTCAAATGGATATTAAATTGACCTTTTCAAATTTCACGTAGTAAATTGCACATTTTAATAAAGTTTGGGTACTAAATACGATATTATTCCTAAAAAATATAGACTAAAGTTGTTTTTAATATTAGTTTGAGATGAGCCACTACTATCAATTAAGTGTAAGCAAGAGTTCTCAATTACCTTAACTTGTAATGAGCAATTTGCTACCCATTTAAACTTTAGTGTTGTGATTTTTTTGAATATTTACATTACTTAAAAAAGACATGATTGATGTCATAGTTCAAGGAAGTGGCTATACTCACGATTCATTGCAAGTTGAGATTGTCAAGAATACTCACATAATTGATTCAAATGGCTTGTCTCATAGTGATAAATAAAAGATTGAATTAAATACTTTTCTCAAAAAGTTCTTTGTACTTATGAAAAAAATTGGAAATACTTTATGGTGTTGGTAATGGAATCAACTGTGAAAGAAATGGCCATATCTTCATCTCCTTTTGATTTTTGAACTCAATATTATTCTTTGTTCAACTCTCCTACTTTAATATACGAAGATTTCAATAAAAACAAAAGAATGATGACTTTAAGCTAACACATATTAGTGCCAAATAGACCCAGACTAATGTTATGGTGTGAGTTATAGAGGTAGTAATGAAACTTTATAATATGCAAAAAAAAAAAAAAAAAAAGATTAACTTTATTAAATGATGTTGTCATGTACAATCTAATGACTTTTGTTCTTTTTCTGTATTATTTTTGTAATTATATACGTAATTTCAAGTTTAATTTTTATTTTGTTATAAAGGGATTAGTATTTCCATCTATTTGTGGAACTTAAGAAATGGTGTGATGAAATTTCTTTGCATATTACTGAGACAATTCAAGATAAACAGTTCTGCACTTTTAATGTCTTACGCAAGGACAAGAATGCTATATAAAAATTGGGAACAAGGAAAAAAATTATGGAGTCGATTCATAGGTCAAGAAACCGTGACCTCATGCCGATTAGCCGACTGATTCCAATTAATATATACAAGAAACAAAGGCCCCAAGTCGAGCTTGTTTGCCTTTTTGGGAACCAGGAAATGTTGATTACAACCGCTACAAGATGGGTTAGGGTTTTGTACCACTATCTACATCTATCCACAGGGAAAACATCAATATTTATGACATGATCTCAGCTTTATCTATCTTTTGTGGAGAAGTCTTCACAGAAAGGAAGTTTATAAAGGGTAATGAAGGCTAGGGCCAACTACCTCTCCTGCAGTTTGAAACCTACGCCTCCTCCGCTCCTTTCATCTCATTATCCCATTTTTTTCCCTCTTGTTCCTCTTCTCCCCTCTCCATTCTTGAATCCCATTTCCTTCTTTTTCACCCTCAAACCCTTCAAAAAACTTTTTTAGAACACTTTCCTTTCTTACACTTCATCATGGTGTCCCTTAATCTTATAGCTACTGCCTTAGGTTAAGTATTGAAGATGGCGTCCGATGCTTGAAGGGAAGTGAAGGAGTTGAAATTAAAAAATAAAAAATAAATAAATCCTTAAAGATGTAGGTTTTTGGCTCTTTTTTTATATGTTTGAATTTTATCCCTTTGTGAGATTTTTTTCAGCCAGAGTGTCGGTTTTTCATTCCTATTATAGAGTTTACATTGTTGATTGTGTGGTTTCAATCATAAAAGAGATGTACCCCTTTTAGATCAAGTCTTTATGGCCCCATGGCTTTATTTAGCAAGGGATGGAGATGGAGATTGAGAATCTTATTTGGAAAGAAAGTACATTTTTTAAGACAGTGGGGAACTCATCAATAGCTATACTTTCCTTCAATGAATTTCAATTTGGAAATTATTAAAATATCACGGTTTTAAAACTTTCTATGGGGCTTTACATTGTTCATTTAATATAAAATTTTCTCAAAATTTTACTTATCTACACGTCGAAATAGCATAATGCTTTTCATGTATGTCATTTACTTGCTTTCAAACAAGAAGTGAACTGATATAATGAATCTATTAACAATATCCTAAATGGAATCATGGACTCAAAGTGTCCTCAACAATTTCATCCCTAAGTCTAGCTATATTCTCTTATTTTCATATGAGAAATGACAATAAACAAGATTCATCAGCTAGCTTTTGATACTCAATTCTAATTTGTGTCCAACTCCTAACTAGTGGGACTATCCTCATTCCCCATTTTATACTATTAATTTTATTTAGACTTACTCATTTTACTCAATTTCAACCAAATTATCAAATCTAAATATGTAGTTACAAAAATCCTAAAATTTAAACCTTTTGTGGTATTTAGTATGTGTGAATGGATTGAAATGAAATTGTAATTTCAGATTTCATTCCCTTTCCCAATGTTTGAAAGTACATTTAGAAAATGAAATTATAATTTCATTCCTTATTCATTAATTAGAATTAACGAAAATTACTTATTCTTGATTTCATTCCATTTTCTTATGTTTAGAAGTATATTTATAAAGTGAAATCGCCAATTAACCATAATTTTATAGAATTGGTGATTTCGACTTTAAGGTGAAAGGCAAAATTGTGATTTCATTTCCCGTTTTAATTAGAATTAATTAAAATTATTTATTTAAGATTTAAACAAATTATTCATGTAATATTTAAGGGTATTTTTGACAAATAATGCCATTTGTGCATTTGATATTATTACATTCCATTATATTCTATAAATATTTTTAAATATAAAAAATGACTTCTTATTGTAATTTTCATTCTAGTTCATTTTATTTTATTCCATGTCATTTCAAACTATTTTTTCCTACTAAACGTTTTTCGATGAATGTATATACAGCAGAGAATTATTGTCGACGAACATTAGATTTAAATGTGAATGAGTATGACGTGTATAAAAAGATAGTTCATAATGGAGAAAGGAAAGAAATTAAAAAAAAAAAAAAGGCAGCAAATGTGATTTTGATCAGAAATCGGACCGCCAGCCCTCTAAACCGTTACGATTGGTTGAATAGAAAAGCA